>VXAD01006411.1:96396-517450 GCA_013399195.1 Dicrurus megarhynchus | reverse complement strand
GTGTGATCGCCGTCTGCATCACCTTTTTTTTTTTTCATCCCCCAAATATATTTATATATACTTGGAACCAGGGACCAGCACAACGACTGCTTGTAGACAGTATGGTTAAATATCATAGATTTTGTTTAAATTTATCTACCCGATGGCTTGGTGTTTGTTGGGTTTGGTTTGTTTGGTTTTGTTGGAGGTTTTCCCAAAATACGTCTAATGGCTACAGGATAACCAAGCTGGGAAAGGGTCTGGAGCACACAAGTCCTATGAGGAGCAGCTGAGGGAGCTGGGGATGTTTAGTCCGGAGAAGAGGAGGCTCAGGGGTGATTTTAGTGCTCTGCAAGTCCCTGAAAGGAGGTTGCAGCCAGGGCTTGGTCTGTTCTCTCTCAGACAACAAGTGACAGGATGAAGGGACACAGCAGGGGATGTCAGGGAACATCCATGCTGAGCCAGGGGAGGTTTAGGTTGGATATTAGAAAGAATTTCTGCAGAGGAAGACATTGGAATGGGCTGCCCACGGAGGTGGTGGAGTTACTGTCCCTGGAGGTGTTCAAGACTGCATGTGCCACGGTCTGGTTGACAAGGTGGTGTGGAGTCATGGGTTGGACTCGATCTCAGAGGTCTCTTCCAACATAACTGATTGTGTGATTCTGTAATGGTGTTAATATGAATGTTGTGCTCTAAAATAGGCTCCATCGTTTCACCTGTATTTCTGGCAGGAAAAAAAAGTTGACGTCTACGAGCAGCAGCCCTCCTATGTTGATATGACCAAATCCCTCTGACGTACAGTCTTCTTTTTTTAGCAAATGAGCTCAAAGGCAGTTTGAGAGCTGGTTGCTTTGGTGGGTCAGTCACATCCCTCCTGTTTGTGCAGGTACTGAATCCTCTCAACATTACTAATCCTGCAAAGGATATCTAGTTGTTGTCCCACTCAGCTTCCTGACTCAGCTTTTGGCATAACGGAGGAAGTGAGACTGTGTCAGACTTGATTTAAAGTGATTTAAGCTGTTGTCAAACTACTTTCAAATTTGCTAATTTTCAGGCAGTTCCCTGGTCCAGCTCCCACTGAGGAACCTGGAGCACTGGTTAAAAGGTCATGGCCGCTGCAGTATAACTAATGGATGTGAGCGGTTTTGCCTCTCATCTCTCAAAATGCCTCTTCATATATTAACATATATGTCTCCCCTATTTTTCATTTACCTACAGTCAAAGCAATTTCACTTCCTTTCAATCCTTCCTGGTGTGGCGCAGTTTTAAACCTCTTAAGACGCTTATTTCTTCTCCCTGTGTCGTCTCAAAATCATTCACATCTTTTTACGTGAACTGTAGCACCCAAGACTGGACATTACTACAATTAAGGCCTCAGCAACGCCAGCATCTGCTGTGCTGCCTGTCCCAGACCCCACTCCTGTTTGTACATGCCAGTACAAATGCTTTTGAGTCAGTCTGATCTATTCACAATCTTGCTGACCTGTTTTACCCCCGCATCCATTTCTGCTGACCTCCCAAGCCAGTTACTTCTCCCTCAAGTAGACAGTAATGCTGCTTGAGAAATTATTTCCTGCAACAGCCCTAATGCTATGCCTTCATTTTTATTTTATAATCAAGCAGCCAAGACATCTTTTAAAATGAAATTCCATGTGATGTTAAGTCAGAGAACTGTAGAATTTGTCATCCTTTGTAAATCGATTGCACTTCTCGGAAGAATTGTATTTAAAAAAGCAAAACTGAGATTGAAGTGTGCCACAGTTACAGAAGGGTTGTATAACTCTAAATTTAGAAGAGAGATATTTATGTATTTGTAGACACTTAAAACTTTAAATTTGCTTAAACCAAACCAGCTAAAATAATCTAAATGCAAACAAGGGTGGATAACAAAGAATGTAGGTTGGGGTTATACCAATACAAGGTAAAATTTGGCAAAACCAGTGTAACTTCCCATTAGTGAGGGACAGAACCTGTATTTGTATATGTGTTGCTGTTACATGTGCTTAATTCTGTTAGCTCAGAATTCCTCAGTTCTGTTCACTGCCCTGTGTGCTGCTTTTGATCTGAACAGTGCAATGAGCAGCTCATGGAGTTACGGCAGCACACTCTGAAGAAGGGAGGTTCTAGCACAGCCTGATGGCTACACTGGCACTTTAGGTGCAGTTGAGCAAGTCATTTTACATGATTGTACTTCAGTTTTCCTAGTATGAGATGAATCCATCTTTGTAAAACACTAAAAATCTAAAGCTGAAGCCTGTGATGTGGGTATCTATTAAAATAACTGCCATAGAAGGGATAAAAATCAACAGTGCTGTCCAAGTCCACTGTGCAGTGCACACAGATGTTTTTACTCTTCATTCTGACTTTGTGTAATAGCTACAGAATTAGTTCTTCAGTACAGCTGAACAAGCTGGTAAATAATGCATGCAGCTACTTCATTTCTTAGGTGGTCATCATGTGGTCTGTTTGGTCCATTTTGGCTGTGTAAAGCATTTTTATGGTGTGTTTTATATCGGATGATGTTTGGACAGTAACAATTCAAGAAAAAATACAGGCTTTATCAGGGAATAAACAGAGATCTTACCTTTTCTTTATCCCATGGCCATCAGATTTTATGGAGTAGGCTTCCCATTTATCACCTGGTCGCTTTCTTTTTTCTACTTTAATCTGTGAACTCCTCATCTGTGATGAGATTTCAGAGCACAACATAAGATAGGAATGTAAAACTGCTGATGTTTCAAAGGGGCACTGTTACTTGTCCTTCCCCCATTCTCTGTTTAGCCTGTATTTTGTAAAAATTGCTGCTTTGAAAATGTGTATGTGAATCCCAAGCAGAGATGGAGAAGAACTGAGCACTACAGGCGTTTTACATAGATGTGTATCTGTATATGTTTATGTATGTGTTTGTATAAATACATGTAATACCAGTTTGCAAGAATAAAAATTAATTTTTGTCAGATAGAAGTTCACATGACCAACGTCTCCCATGCAAGTGTGTGAGCATATATATGAAAATATGTGCACGTTCAGTACCTGCAGCCCTTCCTGGAGATCTACAGGCAATAATAAATTCTTTTTACAAGTATTTCTCCATTGCTATCAAAGGTACAAGACAAGCCTATCCTTTTAAAAAGTTACACTGCCTCACTCTCCTACAAAAGGGCTTTTTAAAAATAACTGGAAAGGAATTTTCAGGGCCAGCTCCTCACCAGTTCAGCTCTGCTTTTTAGCACCCAGACAGTCGGAACAGCAGTCAAGAGCCCTTCAGAACAGAGATTTTTGTACCAGTGACTCAGATTTGTGCCACTTCACATTTTTTTGTGTGACTGGAGTTCCACTATAGACCATCTGTTATGGCCACCCAGGCAGGAATACGGAGCTCTCATCCACACTGGCATTCTGCTCTTTGCAGAGCAGCTTATCAAACAGCATTGCTGCAGAGATACCACTGTGGAAGTCCTGCTGTATTGAGTGATAAACATAAATGGATCTAGCTTGTTTCACCTGGCACATGTGACATGTGTTTGTCTACAGGAAGGGTCACATAATGCTCCATAAAGGATCTCCTGTATGTCAAAAGGAGCATTATCAGGGTACCATAGGATTAATCCAGATATTCCCTGTTCCAATACTAGGAAGCAAGAAAAGACTTGATCTCCCCAGAGAACTAATTATTCAGACCATCAGGAAAAAGACCAGCAAGAGAAAGTGTTATGGAGGAAGCAGCAGAGCTGTTTGAAGAGGCAAATCAGCATGTGAACAAGGCTTTTCTGATGCATCTTTTAACAAAAATGAACACAGTGGAACGCCACATCAAAGTAACTGTCCTGCTCCATCGCTGTGATTGAAAGGGTACAATCTGAGATTTTTTTTTTGTTTACTTTTGAATCCAATTCACATGTAACAAGAAAGCATTCTACTTAAGTCTATTTACCCTGCAGTTGACTCCTGATTCATGTTTTTGGTTTTGGGGAGGAATGGTGTGGCTTTTAGGCAGTGTTTGCAATTGCCATACCAAGTTTCTCTAATAATAAGCAAGTGCTTGTTACTCCTTCCTCCTGCTCCTCCTCATATCAGCTGTGCGATGGCGCTGTCGGTGCCCTCAGGAACTGAATTCCTGGTGCGTGTGGGGTAAGCGTTTTAGGGTCATAGACACAACTACCAGAATGGGAACTAATTCTTCCTCTCTGTTTATAGACACTGCGTCATTTGAAGTCTGTTTCTGTAGTCAACATGGCAAGATAAGTAGGAGCTTGCTCGCCTCGGCAGCTGGCTAGCTGCCTCCTCCAGCACAACACTGCTCTCACTTATTCCCCGATTCATGGGTTTGTTCCTACTTTGTTCCCCTCCCCCAGCGTCTTAACTTGCCTCCAGGCCCCGGGCACTCCTTTAAGCCAAGTTTTCTCAATTTTTTGTTCGCTTTCCTTCACTGCCTGTTTACCTCTTGCCTTCTTCGGGCTTTGCGCTGCGCTGCTGGGCCAACTCCCCTCCCCAACTGTCCCTGCCCGCCCCAACTGTCACCTACAACTGCCTCAGAAGGTTCTGGTGCTCCCCCTTGCCCCAGGGCAGCACCCACAGGGCAGCCTCTGGCACCTGAAACTGCCTGAAAACAGCCCCGTGTGTTATGTGGTCCCCTGTGCCACTGGGGGATGTCTGAGTCCCAAGTGAAACGAGCTTGGCTTCTGCTCTTTGCTTTGTGATCAAGTCTCCTTCAAGTACCTGAAGGGAGCCTACAAGAAAGATGGAGAGGAATTTTTTGAAGAGCATGTAGTGGCAGGACAAGGGGGAATGGCTTCAAACTGAAAGAGAGTAGGTTGAGATTACGTATTATGAAAAAATTCTTTCTTGTGAGGGTGCTGGCACAGGATGCCCAGAGAAGCTGCGGATGCCCCATCTCTGGGAGTGTTCCAGGCCAGGTTGGATGGGGCCTGGAGCAGCCTGGTTTAGTGGAAGGTGTCCCTGCCCATGGCAGGGTGGGTTGGAACAAGATGATCTTTCAGGTCTCTCTCAACCCAAACCATTCCTTGGTTCGGTCTCCTCAGTTATCTCTGCATTTAATGTGTTACAAACCCATATATACACTGCCATAAAACCATTCTCTTCAGGTGAGCATCTTCCACTGTGGCCCAGCTTCCTATCTGCCGCTTCACACCCTGGAGAGAACAAATGAGCAGAGTACCTCTGTGTGTGTGTGTGGTGAAGGTGCCCAGAAAGTGTGGGAACTGTAGCATTTCCCAGTCTCCACTGAAGAACCACCAGCTCCCTCCCAAGCTCGGTGCATCTCTCGTGATCACAGCAGCAGCTGATAAAACTCTTGGATTTTTCTGCAAGTGCAGAGACCCTGAGGATGGAGTAGGCTGAGACAGATATCTTGTTCTCTTTGTTGTAAAAGAGAAAAGTATTCATGTTGTATTTTTTCAACCTGCTTTATGTCTATTTCATGGTACAGCTTTAACCTATTAGATACTTTTTAATTTTTCAAATTAAGGCAAATTAAAGTGTTCTATAGTCAGTAGCTCAACTCAGCATTGTAAGGAATGCTTAACATCAGAGGGGGTCTAGCAGCCCTTAAGTTTAAAATACGAGTCTGAATGGGTTCCAAATTTTGCAGTAGGAATGAATAGGTATGTAGGAATACTGCCAAAATGGGAAGGATAGTAAAAGAAAGGTTGTAAGAGCATTTTCTAGAGTCTTCAGAGATCCACTCTCAGGATTAAACAAATAGGATAATTTTGCCTGAGAAAAATTACGTGAATAAGGAGGTTGTAGGTCTGTCATGACCCTGTACAGGAATTTCAGATACCCTAGAAATGACCAGTAAGAAATGACTTCATGTGAGACAGGAAACGGAGTTGAAATCCAAAAGCTATAAATCCTAGAAAAAGGCAGAAATTGATTAGATTTAGACGGAAAATAGCAAAGAAATACCTAAATAATCTCCTGACTAAGCAGACCACACAAAAATAGATAACTGGAACAAGAACAAAACTGGTGTTCTGTGCAAGTGCTGGAAGTTTAAAAACTTGGTTGAAGAGATGAGGCTGTCTCACTTTAAAGGAGCACACTGATAGAACTGATTTTTAGGAAACACTGAAAAGGAATGGCATTAAAGCCTCTCCTGTTCCTGATGGCCAAAAGAGATGAGGATGCCAATGTTAGGAAAAGAATAGCAAATAAACAGGAAATATCCTTATACCACCGTACAAATCCATCATGCATCCTTCCTTATCTTTAACTCTGTGTAATTTAGAGAAAACCAAGAAATAAGATGGCTTGGTACAATCCCCACAGAAGGAGGGGATTCACACACTGGTAATCTTTATCTCAGAATTAAAAAAACTTCATGCTGAATTTGACAGAGGTTTGTCAAGATCTTCAATGAAAGGGAGATGGGTGAATTGAATAACTTATTTATCAAAACTGCTTTGTATTATTTGTTCTTGCAATATTGCCAGCTTCCACATCCTGTTAGAGAGGCAAAACATTTGAACAGGTTCAATAAAGCATAATTTTAAAAACCAGATGCTCCAGGGCACTGAGGAGATTAAATTGTCCTCGTACTTTAACGGGCTGCCTTAATTACAACATACATGACACATACAACACATTAATGAGTGGAGAAGCCAGTCTAATACTAAATAAAAATGCACCACTATCAGCTTTAAAAATCTGCTCTATAGAGAAGTGTAGACACCAGATTTAGGGTAAGATAGCTCTAAATACAGAAGAATTTGAGCCAGTATAAAATCTGTGATGTGGTAATATTTGGCATATTACCATTATTGAGTGGCTTCTTTGACATGCTGTGCAGTCCCCACACTTGGGGAATTTTCAACATTATCCAGTGTCAGGTGGGACTTGGAAGAATTTATAGCAAGAATCAATAGCCAAGAATTGAGTAAGAGCTGATCAAAAACAGAGTTGAGATTTCCCTTTTTAAGAAGAAGCAAGGAGAAGTTAAAACCACAGTTTGCTGGGGCACCAAGTGGCACCAGAGGACACCTCTGGAAAATTCATCTTAAGCTATGTTTAGTACATCCAAAAAAATTGTAGCTCCCACATGAGCCATTTCAGCTCAAATACAGATAAATAAAGAAATATTTTGGAGAGTTGTGTGCTTCTGAGTCATGTATAGTTCTAATATGTGCCTTTCTAGGTGACCTTCTACCTCAGAGCAGACTCATTTCTAACTGCAGTTCTATAGGTGTGCACCTGTACTTCGTGTGTTAAAGTCCATCAAAAATGCACTAGGCACTGAAATTCTAATACTAAAAGCTTTTAGTACACAAATGGCTAATGAGAGCCCTTCAGACAAGCACTTCCCAGCAAGTTTGTTTCAGAATAATTATAGTTTCTTGCAATTACTGGGTTTTAATGATAGGCTATTGAGACATTTTTTTAGTTCCATAATCTCTGTAGAGTCTTTTGTTCTTGAAATTTTATCACCATCTTGTAGCATGAGTGTGAGATACTCCTGGGAAATGCCGTTTAATGCCTGCTTGAGTACAATTCTAAAATGTAGGGTTTTTTGTCTTTTCTCTGATTTATACCTAGGTCAAATTCATATTATGATCTTGGGTTCCTTCTTGAAAACTCACTGCAGCTTCATTCAGGATCTTAAAATATTATGTAAGTCACATCCTGGAAGACGTGAAAATAGATTTTTTTTTCATCTTCTACATAAAGCATCCTTTCTGAGTTACTCAACCTTCTTCCAAAGTACACTGGTTTTGATCCAGAATTGCATTCCATGACATTCAAACTGTTCCGATCGCATCAAATGTAATTCCACCCCCACTGAAACCCACCTCAGGCCTTCTCCCAGTGTGACCCAGTGATTTTTCTTTGGGATGTTACAGGAAGTTACACACTACCATTCTGATACATGACAGTGAATGCACTTTCTTCATAATTCCTGGTAGCACTGCAACTCAGCAAGCTGGTTTGATACATCTGTGTAAGCAATTTAACTTGTCCCCTGTTCCCCACTGCAACTCACTGCTTTGCTTTAGACAAATTGACAGAATTCTGACAAATAGACTCACCCAAGCTTTCATGCAGTGCCTGTCATCCCATCCAAATTGTTTCTTCACAAAAAATACCAGTAGTGTTAGTCCTGCTGGTGACCATCTTCAGGCTATTTTAACTTCAATGCCATGTATGCAGAATTTTTTATTTTATTTTAGTTGCAAAAATATTTGCCACCTGAAATATTCTCCACTTATTCAAGCCATTAGACAGAAATATAAGCAAGGTTGGCTGCTTTCAACAGAGATTTACAGAAATCCTCATTACCTCCTGGCGAAAAAAGGGTAAAAGATATTTGCAGAGAAAAGTGGGGCATCCATTGTTGCTGCATGTTTAATTTTACTTGATTTACTATACTTAACTTTTTCCCTTGTTGGCAAAAACAACCTTAGCTGCTGCTCGTGCTGTTTGCCAGCCTCTCCATCTGCATCTTTGGTTACTCCTTAGATTCATTCTCCTCCTGCATTTGCAGAATATTGCGTGCATCCTCTGCACTCCCGTGGGAATGTTCCCCTTTGTGGCTAATATTCACAGCAGCTTGAAGTTTCTCTCATTGGGGATGACATTTTCCTGCAGCTGCAGACACCTGAGCCCAGTTCCCTCTCGAGTCTCTTATGTGGCCTTGATGATCACTGCCAGTGATAAGGGAATGCCTCTGTCTCGTCTTCGGAAGTCTTGGATTCGCGCTGTGAATCCACACCCATGTTTCAGTTCTGTCAGTAATCCCAAATCCCCTGTGGGAGAGTTTATCTGAATTAATCTCATCTTGTAATTTTGCCATGTAGGTTTATTTTGCAACTGGACCATTCCTTATCTTACCTTTTGTAGGTTCTTTCTCTTGGGAGTGGTTTCCACAAAACACCTCGGAAAGCATTTAATTCAGTCCCAAAGTTAGTGCTGCATTTGCTTGGAATTTCTGTCTGGCCTGTTTTCTGCTGACCTTTACTTAAACGATTATGTATATGCATGTGTGCATGTATATTTGTAGTGCTTTCTATCTTGCTCAAGTTTAATTTTACCCCATAAGGCAAGCTTTCCTCTCGAGTGTGATGTCCCAGTTGTTCTATTAGGATTGTGACGAGTCTGCTCACACGAGGCACATCCACGGCACCTCTGAACGAAAGCAAACATCCTGTGTTCCTCAGCCTTCTCTAAACCCCAGCAGATGGCTGCTGCTTCGGCAAACTGCATGGAATAGGATGGATCACATTTCCCATGCAGCAGACTTATTTCTGGAATCCAAATCCAGTATACTTCCAGAAGGTGGGAACGTGGATCCAGCCACAAAGCGGTTTAGCCCAAATCCGTCCTGCGTGGTGACTCTCCATAGCTCAGCCCCTCTTGCTTTTTGGGATGGATGTACAGTGGGGCTGACCCAGCCAAAGTTGCAGGCGGGCTGGTAACAGCTTCCACATGGAAGTCTTTAAGCACCAAGCCTAAAGGTCCTTTGTGCAATAGTTCTGTTTGTTAGAGTCTGTGTATGTTTATTTTTTCTCCCTGTGATCTTGTGGAGATAAATGGTGTTTTTTGGAAAGACTGGATTTCCTTGATGCTCAGAGCCAGTCCCTGCTCAGGATCCTGGCAGGATCTGCAGGAGGTGATGCCTGTTTTGTCTACCTCAGCTAACACTCAGGGGACATGTGCCACAGACAAATATCCTTACCCTGGTTCCCTGCAGCAGCAGTACCCTGATGTGTCTGTGCTTAACCCCAGGTCTGGAATCAGGGGCACTTCAATGCCCGGGTGAATTAGCAGGAATCACAGAATCATGGAATGGTTTGGGCTGGGAGAGACCTCAAAGATCATTTCATTCCACTCCCTGCTGTGGACAGGAGCACCTTTCACTAGACCAGGTTGCTCCAAGGATCATCCAACCTGGACCTGACCAGGGATGGGGCATCCACAACTTCTCTGGGCAACCTTTCTCAGCCTGAAACTTGACCCTGCCTGTGTGTGGTGTGTTCAGGAACCCATTCCCACTCACTTTTTTTCCTAAAAGGAGGCAACAAAGGAGTTTTTTGGGCTGGAAGTCCAGGCAAATAGCCTCTGCTAGGTCTGCTGAGGATGTTGTGTTCTGAGGAAAGGGCAGTTTGGGAGGGGGCTTCATCTTTTCTTGCTTAAAATTTTTCTCCATTGAGCAACAGGCTCAGTCTCAGCCATTTGTGCCCATTTTCCATCACATGTTAGAGTATTTAGCATCAAAGGAGAAGGCTTTTGAAAGAACACCTGCGTTCTTCTACAACTTGTGTACTGATTTCTTTGCATGGATGATCTTCAATGGGCTACACATCTGTTCTGTTGCATTCAGAGGCCCTAAAAATGATGCCATTTGTTTAGAATCATAGAGTCATTAGGGCTGGAAAATACCTCCAAGGTCATCAAATCCAGGAAGTAATTCTGAAGAATTAAGAAATTTCTGATGTTTCTCCTCCAAATATACTGATTACAAAAATGTCTGAGTGCAAGCCAGTCTAGCATTAACTATCCTTGTGTGCCTTCAGCAGCCAGAACCTCTGTGGTCATGCAAACCCCATACACAATTAATGTATATCATGGGATATTTTCCTCCATCACACCGAGGCAGAAAGCTCCCAGTGGCTCCTGAGTGCATATTTCCATTAAGGATTCAGTCACAGTCAGTCCAAAATGGTCTTCTTTATTTCCTAAATCAAAGTTATTCACAGTTCCAATTTCCTTTACAATTCATTGGGGTTTTTTTAACAAACTATTGTTAAGCCCCGCACACTGTTGGTCAAAACCTCTGACTAGTTGGAGTAAGAGATGAGATTGTTGATCCTGTCTTCTTCCAGCAGCTGCTTCTGTACTTGAAGAGACACTCTCTAGATGGTTATGTCTTTTTTCCCCCTAATGGGACTAAGTGTCATTGACTGGGGTGTGCAGCCGAAGACTTTCTTGAGATGTTTTTTTGTTGCAAAAGGTTGTGCTCAGAAAAATCAATATTACAGAAAAAAAGCAACCTATCAACATTTCCCCTTATGTAGAGAGGAGTTTCCATTTGCTTTATTTTGTTATGTGTCCTGGGCACAGAGGGATGGGCTCTGAAATCGGGTGGATAACCTGCAGCCATGGAATTCTGCCAATAATCGAGTATATTTTGCGAATTGCAATATTTCTGCTCTTGTTTTGGTTCTTTAATAAGAAAGATTTTACAACTGGTTGTACTGACCCACTCAAAGGTGTTTGTAAATAAAGTATGAACCACAAAGCTGTATCTATTTCTTGCCCTTTTTCTTGCAGTTTTTCCCTACATCAGTGCCTCATGGGCTTTTCCACTGAGTTTTTCTAACTTAAAAAAAAGCATCTGTGAACCATTTTGCCTGCTGCAGTGAGCCACGTGGTTGTGCATCTGGGAAGAGGGACAGCAGAATAAACAATGCAAAATGAGACAAGCTTAAAGTCATAGAATCATTTTGGTTGGAAAAGCCCTCTAAGATCATTGATTTCAACCACTAATTCAGCACTGCCAAGCCCACCACTAAAGCATGTCCCCAGGTGCCACATCTACACATTTTTTGAACATTTCCAGGGATGGTGACTCCACCACTTTCCTGAGCAGCCTGTTCCAATGGCTGTTAACCCTTTCAGTGAAGAAATTTTTCTTAATACCTTTCCATGTCTACAAAAGTTTATGGTTCTGGCACAAGTGGGCTTGAGTGAAATCATCATGAATGATACCAGTGGTCAAACGAGGCATCAAAATCAGCTACTGCTCAACAAGAAAGCTGGAATCAAGTGTAAGCACCTGAAGGGAGCCTACAAGAAAGATGGTGAGGGACTTTTTACAAGAGCCTGGAGTGACAGGACAAGGGGGAATGGCTTCAAAATGAAAGAGAGTAGGGTTAGATTGGATATTAGTAAAAAAAACCTTTAATGTGAGGGTGAGGCCCTGGCACAGGCTGCCCAGAGAATCTGTGGTTGCCCCATCCCTGGAAGTGTTTAAGGCCAGCTTGGATGTGGCTTTGAGCAACCTGTGCTGGTGGAAGGTGTCTCTGCCCGTGGCAGGGGGTTGGAAGGAGATTTCAGGTCTCTTCCAGCCCAAACCATTCCATTGATCCATTTCTATTGCTGTTCGCTATAATCAGAAGCAAAGGGCCATGTGCACAGCCTTGCAAATTCTAAGTGGGAGAGAAGTTTCCTATGAAAATCCTGATCAGAGTCACAGCCTAAAACACACTCAGCCAGAAGCCTTTGTTAATCACACTCAGCCTCTCACCTTCCTGCTCCGTACTCATCCCACACCCTATGTATATCCTACATCCAGCTCATGGCTTTCCCCCTGTAACTGCTGTGGGTGCCTTACACTGCCCAAAATCTCTCCCACCCACTCAGGGGCTCCAGCACTGCCACAGAGGAGGACAGCAAGGTCCAGCTCATCAGGCCCTTGAGGAGGGCAGTGACCTGTGTGGTAATTAAAGAAAGTAACGGTAGGCTCAAGCTGTTCAGAAGAGAAATACAAATAACTCCCCACGAGCGCAAATAAGGCACATTCAAATGTGTTTAATTGTGCGTGCCTGTCTGAAAATCTGGCTCATCATTCCTCTTTCCATTTCTCACTCAGAGGGTCACCGGTGCCTGAAAACACTGATGTGCCAAGGAAGCCAATTCCTTGTGGGGGCATGACTCTGCTCCACACAGACACTTTCCCTTCTGTCACTTGGCATAATTCAGTATGTGACTTGAAAATTCAAAACATAAACAAGAGAGATGAACCGGGGCCAATCATGTTGCAAGCAGAATTCTCAGACCTTCCCAGTAAGTGAAAAATACCTCTCCTCTAGAAATACCACCCATTTCTCCATTATTTTTAGCTTAACCAGGATGATTTCTTTGCAGCTTTTAACCTATGAGGAAATTGGGGCAAAAATACCATGGTCAAACACACATGTATGAGACTATAAAACCACTCAGTGCCTCACAATACACAATTTATCAGGCAAGTTTCTCCCATCTCCTACTTCTCCTATTCCTGTAAATTGCTTATTGCTTTTTTTTCTTTCTCAGGATAATTTTCTCTCTTAACTTTGTTGTTCTTTAACACTATTCAAACACAATTATGAAATATATAAGTATGTATTTGAATATATCTTCATTCCTGCTGCTCTCATCTGTGTTACAAATTCAAGTTAAAAGCCTTCAGGGTATTTAGGCATCATTCTAAGAGTGACAGAACTGTCCCCTATATTGTCCTTTAGTGGCTTCTGGTCAACCCCTTGTTCCAGGATGCACCAAGTTACTGCAGCTTTTTCCTGAAAATTGATAAATGATACGCCTGAGCTAAACAAATAGAAAAAAGCCAAGAATTTAAGGGAGTGCAGAGGGCATGATCCTTTCAGAGAATTATTAAACTGAATTAACAAGAGTGACAATTTCTTAACTGGGAGGGAAAGAAGGGAGAAGAATTCAATGAAAGTTAATACTCCTGGCTAAAGAGCTGAAAGATCCATTCTGCAATTTTTCAGGGAAATTATTTTGAGGAGAAAAAAAATAAAAATTTATAAGTACATGAAAATATACTCAAATATATGAAATATATGAAAAGTATATATGAGTATGAAAATATTTTATGATACTTTAATAAATGATAAGTTGTCATCTCTTGTGAAGGAAACCCAATCTTAATTTTAGTATTTCCTCTGCTGTGGTCTTGTATGGGTGTAGGCAAGTTGCTGAATGGTTAATTTTGGCCTCTGCCATTATAATGTACCTTGTTTCTAATTGGAATTATGTCCAGTTTTGGCTCCCAGGCATCCACCCTGTCATATGTTGATTACTGTAATAAATATTGTCATTACTGAATTTATTCCTATATGCAAACTGAAGATCAGAGTCTGCAGTGCTCACAGGCTGTTTCAAGCAGGATAGGCAGCCTCTTACAACCTTCTGTTTTCTCTCCTGTGGTTTTGCCAGCCCAGGACAGGGGAAGGACTGCAGGGTCAGTGGAGGAGAGGTCCTGAAGCCAGGCTTGTACTTTTGGGGGTTGCTTTTTTTCCCTGTACATTATGACCTCTGCAAGAAAATTACTGATGAGTTTAAGCATCCCACTCTGGGTAGTCATCCCACCAAACCTGAATGCAGCAGTTCTCACAGGTGTGTGGCAGGATTAGATACTTAACATTCTTGGCTGTTATTTAATTTTACTAACTGTGATGTCTTCACAGAAGCCTCTGTTGCAAAAGAAATTTTAAACATGGCTGAAGTCTGGATGTTTCTCACATGTAAATGGATCTCAGTGGCACACAGGCTCTATTAAACACTGCACTCGAGTTAAAGCTCTTAGAGAAAGGACAATTCCTTGTGGTGGGCTGAAACCTGGTGCCCAGTAAGCCACTCTGTGAGTCCCCTCCTTCAGCAGGATGGGCAACTAAGATGGAAAACACCTCATGGGTCAAGATAAAGGTAGCTAAATAAAGCAAAAGCAAAGGCCATGCATGGAAGCAAAGGAAAACAAAGTATTTATTCCCTCCTTCCCACCAGCAGGCAGGGTCCAGCCACTTCCTTGGAAGTGCTTCAGCATGGAGCAGGGGTAAGGACAGAATGCCCTCCCTCCTTCTCCTGTCTCAGCTTTTATTGATGACTGGGCATCAATAATGGTTTGAAACATCCCTTTGGTCAGTTGGGGTCAGCTGTCCTGGCTGTGCCCCCTCCCAAATCCTTGTCCACCCTCAGCCTCCTGGTGAGGGGAGGATGCTGGAGAGGCAGCTTGATGCTGTGGAGTGCTGGGCAGCAGCAGCCAAAACACTGGTGTGTTATTTATCAACACCTTCCCAGCTACCAATACACAGCACAGCCCTGTGAGGGCTGCTGTGGGGATAATTAACTCCATCCCAGCCAGACCCAGCACAGTACAAAAATCATCTTCAGCCTTCCCATGGTGGAGGCTGTCTGTGAACACTCACAACCATTTCAGACCCGTCCTGGTTTCCAAGAGTGATGATTTTAAAGGGATTGTCAGTGCCCTTAGGGCAGTAAATGCAACACTGCTAAAGTGTTGGCAACCAAACAGAGCCGCAGGAGAGATCCATGGGTTTTTCAGACTAAAGTGAAATGAAACAGACTTGGTTTATCATCTCTTCCTACATAAGGCACAACGGCACCAAGCACAGACGGGCTCCTGCACACACTTCATGCTGCATCCCAAGTGTGTGTGGTGTTAAGAGCTCCCACGATTTCTAAAACCCACACAGGAACACAGCAGGCAAGTCAAGCCACTGCAGCAGAGGCCAGAAGGCAACAGTCCCTGTGTGCCCCACGGCCTCTCAACTCACACCATCTCCTCCATATCAGCCTCAGCCTCGCTGTTCTTGTTCTCCCATCCAGCTCCCTAAGGAAAAAACACACAAAAGAAAACACCAGTCAGTTGCTGTAGGGCCACCCATGGCAAAAAGCCTCCATTCAGCTTTATCTTGAGGCTACAGAGGATCACAGCCTGGGCTTTTCAGAGGGCAGAGCTTGGTCAAAGTCCTTGCTCAGGGAGAGGAGTTGGGCTAAGCACAAGCTTCAGCCCCACTCCCCCCAGCCCCAGGCCCAGCTCCTGCCGGACTGGCACAAGCGGTTCCCTGCCTGTGTTTCCCTTCCCCTCGCGCTCATTAGCAAGGAAATCAGAGCTGGCAGCAATCCCAGCACTGCGTTTGCTAAATGGATCTATTAAAATGTAAACAGAGATCACGTTGCAGGGCATCATCATAAAATACCGTGGGTGACAGCTCAGCTGGTTCCCAAACACTGGCTGTGCTGCGCTGAGCCCCTCTCGCACATCTCGGTCACAGCTATCCTGACTCTTCCTCCTCTCTCCAAACATTTGCCCACTGGGTTTTTTATCATTATCTGTCAGTGCCCTGCAGCATCACACCAACAGGAGCCTCGCTGCATCTCCAGCACATTTTGGAGCCATACAAGCTCTCTGAGGCTTTCTGCTTTAGGAAAACAGGACTCTGGGGCCTCAGCGGCCCCTTGCCATCCCTACAGAAGCCCTTGAGTTTGGAATTTAGCATTGATGGAGCACAGGACGGGCCACACGGGTTACACCTGTCTTATTCCTGCCTGATACACATCTAGGAGGAGTTTTATCACCTCTTTGTCTGACTTCCAAATGAACGTTTTCCTGCTCTCTCCCCTGCTGCCCCTCCTCGCTCTTCCCAGGGGCTCTCAGGAAAACACCAAGCCATTGCTTTATTCTCTTTCAAGAATTCTTTAAAGTCATGTGTTCATTCCCCTCCCTGCCACCTGGTCCACAAAAGCTTGACAGAAATTGGGAAGGGGCTGGGGAAAGGTTTGGGGTTTCTGGTTTGATGTCCATGATTTGCCATGCTGGTGTTCTCATCTCTTTCCCCTTCCTTGAGTGGTTTATTCCTTGGGTACATGGGCTGTGAGCTTCTTGTCCCTCTGTCCTTTGGGGTTCCAGACCTCAAGCTTCAAATCTTTAAATTAACAAAATTAATTACCCCTGGTGGTGACATTATGAACTCCACGAGAGGCCAAAGCAGCGGCAGCCTCGAGCAGCAGAGGAATGGGAGAGAGGCCGGAGTTCTTGGCTCCGATCAGCTCTGGCACAGATTTCTTACATGCAGATGGCAAGGTTTATCCCTCACTTTCCCCCGTCTCTAAAACGAAAAATACAACATCCACTCCCTGTTTGAGACACTCAAAGGACAAACTCTCTGGCAGGACAGTCCACTGTTTACCCACAAAACACCACATGCAGCACATACAGAGCTGCTTAACCGTGCAGGAAAACCTTGGGCTCTGCCGGTCACAGTGAACACCACGAGCAGGTGGGAACACGTCGGACAAAAGTTGGTGGCACTCACAGAAGAGTTCCTCAAGGAAGCTAAAGGGAGATGCTGTTTTGTACCATTTTTTATTAATGGGTTTCAAGACCATTCTGCTCATGAAATATAAAAGTAATTAAATCCTCCTGGTGGAACAAAATGTGTATTTTTTATATTTAAAAAAATAAATCTGTGCTTTCAGAAACCTAGATTCCACTTGGGTTCTACAGTGTAGAGGTTTTTTAAATTTCACTGCTTGAGAGTAACTATGTAACATACCTTTAAAAATTAGCTGGCTTATTTTAGTTATACTGGAGNNNGGGGGGGGAACCCAGCTTAAAACTGGGCTAAAATCTGGGGAAAATAATCTTTTGAGTGACAGAGCACCATTTTCTTCCAGGAGATTAGCAATAGTTTATTATTCCAAGTATATATTTAGACTATTCCACTTACACGGTTGCTTTAATATCAACCCTATTAAAACCTTCCTGATAGCCGATTGCATTCGTAAGCGATTCCCAGCTCCACAAAGTGGAGCAAAGTGCCTCTCAGACACACCAATAGAGCAGGGGTGCACACACCTGATCCCCCTGCACAGTCCAACAGGTAACAGGGCAGGTGGGCACAATGCCCTGCACTTCCCACTCTTCTTTCAATATCCTGCACAAAGCCCCAAGGCCCAAAACATCAGCAAGCAAGAGAGTGCTTAGTAACATTCTTGCCGTTTGGGATTAAAAGTATTTTAAAATAAAGCATGTTTCTTCAGTGCTGTCCCAGTGCTTGTGTGGTGAGACAGAGAGTTGGAATTTTCCTGGTAACTGTCAAGTTCACCTTTGCCTAAAGAACAGAAATTGTTTGAGATCAAGAAGAGCCAGGCAGGGAACAGGAGGTTCTGAGAGAATCACAGAATCATTAAGGCTGGAAGAGACCTCTAAGATCATTGAGTCCAACACTAACCCAGCACTGCCAAGCCCACCACTAAGCCACGTCCTTAAGTGCCACATCTACACCTTTTAAAGCCCTCCAGGGATGGTGACTCCCCCACTGCCCTGGGCAGCCTGTTCCAATGCTTGATAACCTTTTCTGTGAAGAAATTTTTCCTAATGTCCAGTCTAAACCTCTCCTGCTCCTGTGTGAGGCCATTTCCTCTTATCCTGTCTCTCGTCAGCAGAGCCTGATCCTCACCTGGCTGCACCCTCCTGTCAGGGAGTTGTGAGAAGGGCTCCCCTGAGCCTCCTTTTCTCCAGGCTAAACACCCCCAGCTCCCTCAGCTGCTCCTCATCAGACTTGTGCTCCAGACCCTTCCCCAGCTCCCTTCCCTTCTCCAGACATGCTCCAGGCCCTCAGTGTCTTTCTTGAAGTGAGGGGCCAGAACTGAACACAGGATTTGAGGTGTGGCCTCACCAGTGCCCAGCACAGAGGGACGATCACTGCCCTGACAAAGGCCAGGTGCCATTGGCCTTCTTGGCTACCTGGATTCTGCTGTCTCAAGTGTTAGTTCAGTAACTCTCTCTGTTTGTAGCAAGACAACACCAGCTTGCATAGGAAGTTAAAGCATCTTTTAAAAAATAGGGAAAAGAATGGCAGGACACAAACAGCAGCAACTGCTCTCGGCTCTTGCTTCTCCAGGCCAGGCACACGTGCAGGCTTTATTCTCCTAGACCTTGGATTCTGACCTAGCAGAATGCTCTGGTTTGCACCCACATGAGCTGTGTAGAGCTCCCTGTGGCCTTTCTCCCCCAAGTTCCTGACTGTGGTACAGGTGGAAACCCAGGATCCACACGGAAAAGCTGCGCCGTGGCTGAACTCACCCGGCGGGGTGGAAAAAACGTTAAGAACTGGAGGGGTTTTGTATTTTGCAAACAAAAGGAAGTTCATTTCCTCTATTAGCTCACCATAGCACTATGTGCAAAAACACGCCTGGAGCTCTTGAAATACCTTCACTTACTTCTGCATCTACTGAATTCATTTATAGAGCCATCTGGAAAACACTGGCTCTTCATTTACAAGATACTATGGAGCTTTTCAGAATTGTTACATCAACAAAACTCTCTGAAAACACCCCCACCTACAGAAATTGTCAACTATAATCAAGTCTCAGGAGTTTTGTGTGTGTGTGTGTGTGTGTATTTGACGGGTCAGTTAAAACTGTTGTATTAATGCATAAATAGGTAATTCTCCAGGTGCTAACTTTGCCATGCCAGTAAATCTATTAAATGTGTCCAATAATAAATCAGCAAATGGGTCTAATGCACACCCCTGTAAGAAACCACAAATACTTCAGCTATGTCGCATTTAAATGCAGTCTTGGGGCATTCTAACAGTTTAGAAAAGAAATGGGAGCAAATTCTTCTATGAAAGAGAATAAACCTGCAGACTTAGAACATCTGAAACAAAAGCAAGGTGAAACCTGGGAGGCAGGAGTGTCCTGGCTGGCAGGTGGGGACAGAGAGGGAAGAGCAGCTCTCACCCCCTGTGCATGGCCCTGAGCTGGCTCGGAACAACTGAGTTACAGCTCACTCACTGTCTAGGCATCCTGGCAATAAACCACAACAGAAATGTTAAAATAATAACACTATTAAGAATAAATAAGGATTTGGACTTATTTTAGCCAAAATGTTTTAACAAAGCACCACTATTCATTCCTTGGCAGCTGGTGGGATGCCTGTGTGCTCCTATTACTACATTCCTGAATTGCCTTCATACTTTCTCCCATTTGCAACAGTTAGGACTCCATAAATTCAACCCAGCTATAAGAACTAATTCCAACAATCATTTAATCTACCTGTGGCTCTAACACCACACACATCTAGAAAGCTACATGAGATCTTTATTCCTGCCATGTTGATGGGTTGCTATCTAGAGGTATCCTTCTGACCCACACAGCATTATGTGTCTTCATTTATCAAAACAAGATTAGTTTATTAAACGCTCATTCCTTTCTAATAAACACGAGGTTGTCCAGCGCTGGCCTCAGCCAGTCTTTGATTTTTGGGGTGTGAAGCACAACCACCATCCTAATCGATCCAAGGAACATCCCCCTGTTTATCCTGATCCCTCACGTATCAGTCCTAAACTGAGACAGATCACCCACATCGTTAGGGTGAAGTCCTGAGAATTCCTTCTTCAAATGATGCCCAAATTACTGTTAGAAAACACTGCATTCTGCATTCTCTAAATGTCTGAGGGAAAAACTTTTAAAGGAACCTTTGAGATCTCCATGTACCGGTCAGAGTTCTCAACAGCAAAGTGTGGCAGCCTCAGGTTTTTCAAGACATGGTCATCAGCTCACCTAAGCTCAACTAAGACAGTTAGAAACATTTCATCAGTCTGCCTTTCTGCCTTCATTTTTCATAGATCTGCATTACTGAAATCAGTGACATAAATCAGAACCACTGTGCTTGGTTTATGGGCATTGCTCTCCAGAAGTCGCAGTAAAAGTTAAGGGAGCCACTTCCTGCTGTGTGTGTATTCAATATTTTTTAATTTGGACCTGAAGTAGAGAGGGCTAGCAGACATTGTACTTGCAAGTATTCAATTCCTTTAGTAATCAAGAATTCCTGTATTAAAAACATCCAGAAAAGTGGACTCTCAGTCTCTAAAAGTGCTTCAGCTTTTATCTAATATACTTTCCAAATCAGTAATATCAAATATATTACCTGGGATGCAACAGTCCTTCAGTGCCCTACTGTGTATTTTGAGTTATTGGACCTTCTTTTTCCCCACTTTCAGGACATTTCTCAAAATGATTGTTTTAAATCAGCACTGAGAGCTCTCCTGAACTCCTCCCAGCATTTCTCATTGCCAGTTCTGAGTTCCTGCAGCCACAGGCTGCTCAAGTACCACCTTTATGGGATTGGAGCACCATCAAATCTTTAGTCAGAGCACGAGCCAGTAAGACTGAAATTGCTATTGAAAATGTAATCTATTCCCTTAAAAACATTGGTGCCAAGATTGCAGGAAGAGTATACAGAATAGTATTTTCTGACATTCTATTTCCAGAAAAGTAGATAACTTTCAAAATATAGATTTCAAAGGATCCAAAGGCATGAGGAGGAAGGCTGGAAGAAATACCCGTGTAGAAATCCCAGCAGGACAGAACACCCTGTCAGGAAGCCGAGGCCACGCAGGCAGTGGCAGCAACTGCAGGTAAGCCCTCTCCCCTTAGCCAACATACCTGTGCCAGGTCACAAACTGGTGCAGAAAAAGGAAACAGAAACCAAGAAGTTATCAAAGATCCTCAGAACTGGTTGATAGGTTATCGGCAAATAACTCTGATAAGGAAACAGGGAACTGTATAATCACCCCACAGCAGCAATTTCACAGACTGAATTGCTGCCTTTAGCTGTCATCTCTACACTGACTCCTGCCTTCCTGTTTTTTCATGGCACTTGGAATCCCCAAATCCATTGGTTCCTGCAGAGCAGGGAGAGCAAGAGTAGCTCAGCCAGTGGCTCTGCTCACTGCTCCTGGAGGTAAAGAACACCCAGCCCGGGCGAGTGAACACCTTCTGCCTCTCACACGCTTCAGTGCCAAATTGTTCATCTCACAGGCAAACAGGAACTGGCTTTTATGCTTGAAGGGTGTTTATGTCTTGCATAATTTATTTGAGGTCCTATCCTGCTTACATCAAGCTCAAGAATAGCTCTTACATGTATTTCAAAAGGTGGAGGGTCCAGCTCCTTATCGAGCTTCCCTGGAGAGATGCCCTGTCAGAGGGTCAGCCGGGGCCAGCCTCCCCTTTCTCTCCCCTCCCTCTGTTTCCCACCCTCCATTTGGTGTGGTATGGAAGTGCAGAGTCCAGCAGCCCATGCACAGGGCAGGAGAGCTCCCAGAGGAAAGGAACAGGACTCACCTCTTCAGAAAAGCAGGTACCAACACAACTCACTACCACCCTACCCAAAAAGAGACCAAGAAGCCAAACAACAGAAGACCATTTTGAAGCGGTGGAGAGAAACAAGTCCAAATTAACCATGGCAAATGCAGATGAGCTTTAGGAGATGGGCAAGTGTGTCAGTTCTTCAGGAGTACGAAAGCTTTGCTGATGAACTGACACTGCAATTAACTGCATCCATACCCAACCCCTTCCTGACAAAAGGGACCCTCCCCAAAACACAAATATTTAAGGGTGAGTGCCAAGAGGATGGGACCAGGCTCTTTTCAGTCACAGGACAAGGGGCAACAGGCAGAAACTGATGCACAGAAGTTCCATCTGAATATGGGGAAAAGCTTGTTTATTGTGAGGGTGGCAGAGCACTGGAACAGCTGCCCAGAGAGGCTGTGGAGTCTCTTACCTTGGAGATATTCAAACCCTGCCTGAACACAATCCTGTGCAACCTGCTCTAGGTGAACCTGCTCGAGCGGGGGTTGGACCAGATGAACTCCAGAGGTCCCTTCCAACCCCAAGCAGTCTGGGATCCTGTAAAACACAAGATGCAGCTCCAGGAGTGTGCAGGGGCCGAGTCAGCACTTCCCATGACAAAATGCATTGCTTCACACAACACTCTGACCTACAGAGCCACAGCACACTAGAAGCCAAGAGAAAGCTGTCCTTTGAAACAGCATAAAGCTTGCACTTCGTGTCTTTAAAACGTTTTACTGTATCAGCTTCTCTGCTAAGGGATATTTGAATGTAGATATATGGTTTGAATACACAGGACACATGCCATACACAATCTGGCCACAGAATAGCTTATGGCTGGCAACTAGCCAAATAACTTCCATCCAGAAATTAATTCACAACTTTAGATTTGTCAAATAAATTTCCACCTCAACCCCAAAGCGTGGGTAAAATTCCTGCACTTAAGTAATTGCTGAAGTTATCCACCAACTATGGGATGTTATCTTCATACATTTTTTTTTTTGAAAAACAGTGGTGAGCGTGCAAGTACTGCATTTTAATTACAGAGAAAAGAAAAAGAAACAAAGAGTAAATTTCATAACGTGCCAACTGCAAGTAAGTTAATTTTCATGTGTTTACAGCAGGATAATCTCCTGCTGCTCAGATACATCGTACAACAGGTTTACTATAAACTCTGAATAAAGACAGACACTGTTTTTTGCATTTAAGTAGTCTATCTGGATTTCTGCTTTTCATTTACTGGAACAAATCTGATACTGCTTCCGGAATTAAAGCTTCCCCTGGGGTTAAACAATTCACACAGTGATGATTTCCGAAAGTTACTTGCACATACTTCCAATTATGTAAGTTTTAGAAAGGTCACGTCTGGATTCCTGCAAGGCCTTTGACACAGTCCCCTACTGCATCCTTCTGAATTGGAGGGTGGTAAAACACTAGCACAGGTTTCCCAGAGAGGTGGTGGATGCCCCGTCCCTGCAAACACTCAAGGCCAGGTTGGACAGGGCTCTGAGCAACCTGGTTGAGTTGAAGATGTCCCTTCTCCTTGCAGGGGGTTGGACTAAATTGCCTTTAAAGGTCCCTTCCAACCCGAACCATTCATGATTCCATGATTCAGAGTTTCTTACCAATGCTGAAGCCAACTTAGAGATGTCAAAATTAACCTAAGAGATTAAATACAGTCAGACAAAGTTAACCTGATTTCGAGTCTATTATTATTTATGTGATCACACAGGGATTCTGCCTGTGCTCTGTGGTCTATGAAATAGTGTTGGCAGCTTGCAGAAGCAAGCAGTGCTAATTACTTGTTCACATGTGGTTTCCATCTACGTTTATTTTATGGGTATTAACCTGAAATTAAGTCAACACAAAAGAAAAAGAGAAACAACAAAATTGAGTATTTTCAGAGGCAACACAAGCCTGAGTCTCGTGACAGCTGCTGTGCCTTTGCAGAATTTTAAGATACAGACACACATTTTTCCCCTTCCGCTGCTATTTCTGTTATGCACGTAAAAGGGAGAGATCAGCTTCTCAGGGAAAATCATGGCTGTAACTGATACACAACAAATCGATATCCCCCTAATTCAGAAACAAGATAACAGACACAGGTTGCATGCTACAAACTCTTCAGTCCCACAACTCCCACCTCTGCTGCTTTAATTCAGAGGCAGCTGGCAGAGCACACAGGAATTTCACTCAGCAGACACTTGAAAGCAAGTGGAAGCAACCACAAGCTCCCTCTCTGAGCACTTCTCTATGTGCACACAAACCTGTCTTCAAGAAGTCAAGCATGAGACAGACCCAATGGCTTTGCTGCACTGAATGTGTCAAGATACCAGGAAAAGAGTGGATAAAAATCTAAAAAGCAAGTTATACACTGTACCTGCAATGAAATAGGTCTCAGAATCACCCTTCAATCCCCCACCCCCAATTTGGCACTAAACCAAGTCAGACCCATGAGGGCTTTACAGTGAATTCAGAGGGGTCTGAAGCTCTTGGTCCACTTGGTTACACAATAGGCAAAAAACAGTGACCTGGGATAATAAATCTTGGGAGTGCATATGATCCAGGTGCATCATAGCCCTGACAATCACAGCCCACTTCATCTCAAAATAGCAAAATGTTATTTAGAAAGCAACAGATAAGGATGTTGGGGACAACACAAATTTAACACAAGTAACTAAAAAAAGTGTAGAGAACTGTGATTTTCAAATTGAAGCTGCACTTTTAAATAACCAGCAGTAACAAAACCAAGTGAATCATCTTACTTATCACCAACAGGCAAACCCAAACCAACAATGGATTCACAGTTGTGGCTAAAGGGTATTAATAGTTTGTGAAACATCATGTGGAAACTCGATACTTGTGGTTGAAAAGGATTCAATTCCAGAGATGATTCAGGCATCTTCAGCACAGCTGTAACCATACACTAGAGTATCTTCTGTACCTCAGAAACTGTCTCTAAACTCCAGGATAATCCTCTAAGCCTGATGTTCAGGACTTGTTCTGAAAGAATTACCTATCCACTCTCAAGGGAAAAAAAAATAACCCAACCCCTCTTAAATCCTTTGCCAGTTAACCTGTAACAGAGAAATTCATAATACTCTGGTGCTGGTTTCAGTCGTAGTGCACATGTGTAACTACAGCCTCAATACCACCACCATTTGCCTGCAGTGGTCCTGGGAAGGCTGGAGGTGAGTGTGTGTGCAGAGACAGGGGCACAGGCTGGAGTCTGCCAGCAAAGCAGAATAAGCATAAAGTCTCACCCATTTTACAAGTACAGGGCTGTTTTTGCACCACGCACTGGGTATTTGATGGAATAATAAAACAAAGCTCTCCTGGGGAGATGTCCAAGCATAAAACCTCTCTGCAGAGAGAAACATTTCTTAAAGGACACAGACCGACCTCTAAAAGGTTTTGTTAGAGTCTCCTCATATCAGTCTGTTCCTCCCTTAAGTAGTCTCTGAAGGCAGTGTTCATTTTTGGGTTTCAGCATCCCCACCTGGCATGCGATACCAGTTTCTTTCAAGTCAGGGTTTGGGATTTTAAGCACCACTGGTGTAATTACATCCATCAATTTCTCCAACCCACCAAAGATCTCCCCCGGTCTTCCAGGTGCACTTAGTAGGAGAGAATGAAGCTGCTTGCAAAATTCTTGGTTATTTCATGCAGGAAATAATGCCAGTTTAACAGTTCTCATACTCATACAAATTAGCTGCTGTTTGGTTGAATACATTCATATCTGCTATGAAAAATATGGCTCTATCAGCTGCTTCTTTATGAGCTTGTTCTAAACCAGTGATGTGACAGTGCAAAACTACTTATTTTCTGTTTCATCAAGAAGTAATTCCTTCAGGCATTAAGATGTGACATAAAATCTTTTACTAAATTGAGCAATTTCATTAAGTTTTCTGTGAAGAAAGCAAAATACAGCATGGAATACAAAAGCTTTTAAAATGTGCCAGGGAATATCATTGGGAAGGTAACAAACTATGCAAGCCACAGGCCTGTATTATGCATTTTAAACATTGTCTGAGACATTAAATAACCACAGAAACAGTTTTATATAATATGATTTAACATCTGTTGTTCAAGAACTCAGGAGCAAATGTTTACTCTCTTCTGATTAATATTAGCAACTTAAAAAAAAAATAAAAGGCATTCTTCTGATGACTGAAATACATTTCCAGAGGGAATTCAAGCACCACAGTTCTTTCCACAGAAAACCTCCAAATAAAACATGGCCAAGTATTGCCTAGAGAGATTAAGCACCAGGAAAGCTCTACACAGCAGAGATTCCCACTTTAGGCGATTCACTTTTTCCTGCTTTTGAGGGAGGTGTTGTGAACTCTCACTCTCTTCTGCACAGAAGAAGAGATCTTCAGAGATGCTTTCTTTGTGAGGGACCTTTCCACAGCTCCGGGTTTCCATAGCAACAGCTGAGCATCCTCTCCACCCGTCAGCAGAGACTCATCCGTCAGGCTCCAGCAGAAGGAGCGGACGGTGGCCGAGTGTCCACCACACAGGGTCCCCACCAGGCTCAGGCCATCGGTGCTGCAGCTGATCAGATGGATGTTTCCTGTGGAGGTTCCCCCAATCAGGAAGAGTTTCCCCGCCTTTTCGTGGTACAAGCCACCCACCAGGTAATGCAGGCCGTGGTTTTCAGCGCAGACTGACTCTCTGACATCCAGGACATGCAGCAGGGTTATTGGTTCTTCGGTGTCCAGCTGAGCCATGTCCCACCAGCAGAACCCCTCATCGTGTGTCATGCAATAGACCTGTTTGTAATCTTCCCCAGACCAGCCAAGAGAACTCACTGATGAATCTGAATTGCAAGTTGATATCAAAGCATCATCTTCATTATCCTTGTTGATGTCAAACACATTCACCAAGCCATCAGTTGACCCAGACACTACCAAATTGGGTTCAATAGGATGAAAACAGATTTTAGTGATGTCATCATTATGACTTTCAGAATAGACTCCCAAGGGTTCTTTACTTGTGCTGGCACAGTCTGTAGCGCCTCTTGCATCCCAAAACACCAGAAACGTGTCCTTTTCAACTTTTTCCGTTCCGGCACAAACGATGAGGTCACTGCAGCTGACATCAAAGCTGATGAAGACGTTGGAAGGATAGCCACTGAACACCTGCACAGGCTTCCGCGTGGCTGAGCGAACGTCCCAGCACTTCACCGTGCCCTCGCTGCAGGCTGAGAACACCACGCTGTCACACGCGTGTGCAAACCTGACCCCGCTGAGGATCCCGGGATGGCCGCTGTATTCCCGCAGGAAGTGCAGCGTCTCCCTGTCGTACACCCTGATGGATTTATTGGAACAGGAAACTGCCACGAAGCGGCTGCTCCCGGGCTGGGCAGCTGTGGAGGTGTCAATGTCCAGCAGGTAGGCGGGCTCCTCGCTGGGCACGCAGCGCCTGGCTATGCGCAGACCCGCCAGCTGCTCCTCCACCTTCTCCACTGCCGTCATCTCAAACGCTCTCCCCAGCCTTGCCAGAAACCTGGAACAAATAAAAGCCAAGGAGAGTTTTAACTACAACATTCTTAAACAGTGTCAGCTTTAAGTACATGTACGAGAAAGCATCTCGTGCAGAAGTGATGCACGGAGCTAAAATTCAATTATCCCAACGTCCTGCCCACCACAACTTCATTCACAGGAACACAGAACAGGAAAGGGCTCCCTGATTCAAGGAGTTCAATCTCTCGTGTCTGTAAGCACTACACCAGATAATCCCCTTAACAGATTAAACAGCCTATCTGGGAATCCTGGGAGAGTCACTTAGATAAATTTGCTTTATTATTTTCATAAAGTAACGCGATGTTCTCCACAAGTGGAAACAAAATTAAGTCACCCCCTCTACCTGAGGAGCAGTAAGTTTTGTTCTAGGAAGCCCAGCCCACAAACAGCTGCACCAGTATGACTGCAGGAGACTTCTTAAGTGAACTTCTGTGCTGAGGGACGTGCACAGGGGAGGCAGAGAACAAGACCAAAATTACACAGCACGACAGCCTGAAATGGCCTGGTGAGGTAATTTTATAAGTATTTAGGTGCCCAATGACGCACAGAAACACCTGCCAGCATATCACGGACCACCTAAACAGGCTACGTGACATGTGGAATTCACTGCAATTAAGCACCTCAACGTTTTCTGAGCCTCCTGTAAAACCACAGAACAGTGACTTTTACTGCAGCTGATAAAAATCTTCCCTTTAGAGGCAATTCCTCTCTGGCACTGCTGAACCTTCCTAGAAACCCAAACTATTTCAGTGATGCACACAAATGCAAACTTTACCCAGCAAAACCAAAATTAAACAAATTTCTCTTGATCCTCTCATAGATTCACTTCTAAAATATGCCCTAAAAAAAAAAAAGGAAAAATATAGTTTTCCTTTCTATAACACAACAGAAAATTCTATTCTGTAATTGCAGTAAAGATTCCATCAATTCAGAGTCAGAAAAAGCACAGCAGTATTTATGTTTTAAAGAGATATTTGCAATGGTTTTGGTGGTTCACAAACCACAACCATTTTTTAAAGAAGATGTAGGTATGTTAATACAGTCATCCACTTCTGTTAAAAACACACCTTCAATTAGACCCCTATTCTGTGTTTAAGAAGAATCAAAACCCAAACATTGAGGGAATCACAGCAGGTTTTAAGGGGTCAGAACTCCAGTGATTTCTCACCGGTACTGATATTTCTTTAAGGTCTGGGCCAGCAGCCAATCCAAGGTACCACATGCATGAAATGACCCTTTAAAAAAGAAATCCAAAGAGAAATGGAGTAAAAATCAGGCAGACACAGACTGCAAGAAAATATTCTCATGCCTTCCCAGCTGTTCTATCATCAAATTTTCTGCAAATTCTCCAGGCTGGATTTTTAGGGGCAGAATGTGCAAGTTTCCATGTATTACTTGCTTTAGTCATAATTATTTTAATGGTCCATGAGAGACCAAAAACAAAGGAAAAGTTGCTATGACAAAGCTGAATTCTGCTTTTTTTGTTCTTGGTGTTGTTTGTGGTTTCAGGGTTTTGCTTTCCCTCCTCTGGTTTGGTGCACACAAATATTCACAACACCATGTGACAAACGAGCAAATTCTTAAAAAACAGCTTAAGTAGGCACACATAAAAACTTAATTCCCAAGTCACAAATAATCTCACTAAGTGATTTGCCTCAGTAGTATCCTGACAATGAGGTCCCCAGGTTAATCTTCTACATCAAAGCAACCTTTCAGAGAACATCTACCAGTCATTTTTGCCATAAAATGCAGACATCCTGTGGAAACTCTTTTCCCCTCTGAAGCAAAGAAGTTCAACGTGTTTTCTGGCATTACCCTGTGTACAAACTACCCACTGAACTTGTTCCTTACTTACTTTTCTGGGTATGTCCTCAAATGAAACAAGCTTTTACTAGAACTATTACATAAAGCCAACTGTTCTCAAACGCTGTTTGCCATGCTGCTTAAACACGAAACTGTTAAACATCCATGCAAATTAATAATATAAACTGAAGAAATAAAATATTTTTAACATTATTAATTAGGAAAACTACTTAATTCAATTTACTGAAGAATTACAGTGGAAGCTTCTATTTAAATAGGGTTTCAAACACACATGCTGGAGGGTGGAGAAAGGAGTTTTCGTAAACCAGCTCTCCTGCAGTGCTATGGTTACTAAAAAAATCAGGTTCTCTCTGTAAATGTCTTGTAAGAAAAATGTAGTTTTCGAAGCTGACCTGAATTTTAAGCTCTAAATATTCAGACTTTGTCTGCTCAAAAGGCCAAGTAAACTCAAACAGACATGTTCCTGACAAATGTCATCCATTTGGAAGGCAAGCTGCAGTTGTTTAAATATTACTGACTATGATAGAAAATATCTTTCGATAAGCAGTTTCTACAACACTCATGTCAGAGCTTTTACTGCTCAGGAAGGCGAGGGAACTCTACAAATACCCAGAAGTTGTAAAAAGCCAGAGTCTGCAAAAGGAGGTTCATTCAGTTTTAATAATATTTTCTAGGAAATAAAATTAGCTCAAGACAACTCTTAAGCTTTTGTCCAGAATGACTTAAGTACAGCTATTCTGAAATACCACAAAATGCTGTTCATGTTTTCAGACAGAACTGCAATTTCTACCATCAGGAAGGTGAAGGGTTCAGTTTTCAATTCTATTTCCACTGCAACAACTAAGAAACCTTAAAATTGTGTTCGATGGCAGCCAGGTTTTTGCTAAAAACCCAGTAAAATGTCTGCCTTAGTAAGAAAGAGTATTATGAAATTGTGATTGAAGGTTATATAAACAATTCATGCTCAAACTTCAGGGTGTAGCTGCGAGCCCTTCCTTTTCAGAAAGGGAAGTCACTGTTGTATTTTGATGGGAAAGTTTAAATGGCAGGAATAGGATCTGTGTTAAATTTATGAGACAAATAGGAAACAATGGTTTTCCAAACACAATAGAAGATAACTAAGCACTGGACTGCAGCCACCTACAAAGCACACGGTCCTCTGCACTGAAGCACTTTTAGTTCCTTAAGCTCAACAACAGAGGTATCTGTTTTCCAAAGAATCCTTTGGCAAAATCAGAGTCTTTGAAACATGACATACTGTGGACAAAGCACAACAGGCAGTTGTGACTATCAGAGAGGAGAACTGCTCATGTTTGTATGACAAACTCTCTGACACAAAGACTTTGTAGGGCACCGACAGCTCGCTCTTGGACTCCAGTCCCAGAAGAAATCACAGAGGGCACTGGCCAAAAGCTCTTATTTCCCATGGTTCCTCCTCTGTTCTGAATGTGAGGTAGTTCAATTAATTTAGGTTTTTCACTTTCTCCAGCTCATAGTGGCCCACAGTCTGGATCTGTAGTTTCAATACTGACAAAATCTAGGTGATGTCAAGGTGCCAGGAAACCACCACCACGGGGATGACACATGAGTATCTGGCTGAGGGTGTCTGGCTCTGGCCAGTCACTTGTCTTTGAAACAGAGGTGCAATCCCATCCTTAGGGATCACCATTCCTTATGTGCTTTCAGCTGCATTCACACCTGCACCCACCTAAGTCATGAAAAGCCACCTTTTAAAAATTAAACCTGAAACTTCTGTGTTATTATAGTTAGACTTCTGGAACTACACTCATGTGATCTGTTCTATGAATTAAGTACACAGTTACATGCAACCCCTGCACATCTCCTGGATATCACAACTACCAGAAACAATAAGCTTCTGGAAGAATACTCAAAACTCATTACATCTTGGGAACTCAGAATAAATACACTTCTCTGAAATAGCCTAAAATATTTTGACCTCCAGGGCATCCTACAAGGCTCCTTTAAAAAAGAAATAAACTCGATGTTTAGAATAGAAGGCACGAAGTGGAAGTGATGCCAAAGAGGCAGGACAAGATTTTCAGATGCCTTTGTTATGTGTTTTTCACTGGTGGAGTGTAGAAACAACCACACAGCACGACTAGAAGCAAACAGCTGTGCCAAAGGCAGCCCTTAGTGGAGAAATGAAAAGCAAGTACCTATCTGCACAAACCAAACACTTAACATTGTCCCAGCACATACTGCTGTGCTATTTGTGCAGTATTCCAAACGTTGTAGCCTCAGTTCAAGCCAACAGGCTCATCAGTCCTCTTCAATCCAGAACATTTTTCAAAGGAATTAACCAGCAAATCATAAGTTATTTCCCTTTTCCTTTGAGTGGTGTACAGAAGATGCTGCCAAGTTGCATAGTTCTCCTTTCCAAAAGGGAACGTTAGCTCAAAAATATAGAGAAATAGAAATTTTCCTTTGAAAAACACAGTGAAAATGTGGAAAAATGGCACATTCTCAAAGATTTAATCATTAATGTAAGAGTAACTTATGAATAGGAGGGTAGAAACACATAATAAAAATGAAAATGACCTGTTGTTCTGGCAATCTTCTCTGCAGAGGTCAAATACCAAAAATAGCAAGGGATCTGAACAGCGGTAGATGAAATCTTGCACTGTTCTTTGCTACTATAAACAATACAAACAGACCCTCCCTTTATTTTCACCATTATTAAAAGTACAAGAACAAGCTGAGAACAAACGTAGCTCTGGGCAGTGGGAAGCAGCTCACGCATGCACAGGACATGTGGTTTGCATTTGAAAGCAGAGCTGCCAAGGCAGGGAGAACACATCAGTGCTGCACTTCCCTGATGCAGGAGCCTGCAGAGACCTCTCCTCACTGGCACCACTCCCCAGCAGAAGATGGATCAGCCAACGATCTGAGCACTGAGGGGAAGCACAGAACACCCCTCAGGAATGCGCAGTTTCTCCAGGACACACGCTCCCATAGCTGCTTTTGTTATTTTACCCAAGCAGAGGGAGAAGGGGTTTTTCCAGCATTCCCACAAAGCCTGCTGAAGGCAAAGACAAGAGCATTTAGTCATCAGGCAGGAAGGGAATAAAATGCACGAGAGGCTACGCTAAAGTGCAGAGACAAGATGTAACTGCCAAGAGAATTATTTCATCCTCTCAAATCAGCTACATCTCGCTTCCGAATGTAAAGCACAGTCAGAAAGAAGCTCCATGTAATTCTTCATTTGCAGTACAGAGAAAATGGTATCAGTAGAATAGAAAGGAGGAAAAAGATAAAACACAAAGTCTATGGGAAGATCAAAAAAATTACGTCTACCAAGCTACTTGCCTTTCGTGAAATCAATTCCTGCCCTCCCACCAGGACTGAGCTTCAGGGTACAATCCTGTTTAGCAATGGAGAGAGGAGCTGTAGGTGGGAGAGAGAACCAAGGAGATGGCCTTAAACAGTATCGGTTGGAGAGAAAAAATAAGAGTCAGAGGTAGGAGAGAATAAAGCGGAAAAGGCCCAGCTGCTCAGTGCTTTGGGGTTCAATAATTTTAAAAAATTTTAAAAAATGGAAACTACCACTTTTGTGAACTCATCTTTTGGGGGCATAAGCAGGTGTTCACATCAATTCAGAAACAAAACCTCTTTTGAATATTATACTGGACATCCATAGAAAGAGAATGCAAAAAACAACTTCTGGATTGGATCAAGCATAGCTTTAAATGCGTAAATCATAAAACCCATATGGTGACTATTTTCATCAAAAGAAAACTTTCAGGCTGGGTTTTTTTTGGTGTAAGATTCTGCATTCAAACTAGAAAGACCTATCCTGATTTTGCATCTAACACTAGAAAATATGGTGGAGACAGGTGAGATCTAGAACATTCAGGCATGCCTTCAGGTCCAAAGTGCAATGAATTAATATTCAAACTTGAGTAACTAAAAGACTATTGACAGAAATTCATGAACCAAAGAGATGGTAAAGAGCTGCAAAAGACCAGATGGCCAATTGAAAAAGTATAGAATAATCCAATGTACAATTAAAAAACTCAATTAAGCTAGAAAGCACTATACAAAACTATAAAAATGCCAAATTACAAATTTTGGCTTCTAAATTAAGGCAAATTTATTAAAATATGATGCTCAGATTGCTAACCTACCTTCTCTAGAATAATTTAGAAGACCCTAACATAAACATGGGAAACATAGTTTCTAAATACTCTAAGAAACTGTGTAAAATAATATTTCAACCACGTTTGAGAATATTCCTTTTACAATCTTCTCTTTTCATCCAATTCCATGCTGGTGACACAGACCTACTAACAGAGGAGCCACAAAGGAAGCTGTTCTCAAAACCCCACTCTTCCGTGAGCAGCTGGACCCAACCGAGAACTTCCTTGTGAGGGGGAGCTTTCCTTGTAGTGACCTCACCAGGTAGAGGATGTGACTGCATCCAGGTGTGGATCAGGTGGTCATCCAATAAAGGAGTAATAAGAGGATAAGAGATGCTCTATTTTACTCTCATGGCTATTCTCAGATCAAGCTGACAGAAGCTGCAGCAGAAGCAATCCTATTTTATAAAGGCAGATCTGAAAGAGTCCCAGGCAAAGGGTAAACTACAGAAAGAGATATTGTAATTGGGCTATTTGTAAACTAAATTCTATATATTATGTTTTCTTCTTTTTTTTTTCTGGCAAAGAATACTGTATTTAAAAACACTCTGAAAGCTAATCTAGGCCTAAATTGCACTTTCAGAAGCCTCTGGTAAACAACAAATGCTGCATCCTCAGGTGGATTCTAGAGAACAGGAAAACTGTCCTAGTGCTGGGCCCTGGCCTTTGCTCTGCGCAAGGCTCTGCCATGGGGGTCAAAGATGAGGTTTGTGCCTGTTGCCTGTAATGGAACCACAGCTATCCAGCCAGTCTGCTGCAAACCTTGAAGAGAATCCAAGTCTCAGCCTTCTGCACTTGTGCTTATCTCATCAGACCACAGCGACCACAGAAGAGTCATTTCCTCTCTCCTGTGAGCACCTCCCACCGAACGCATCACATTGAGATGACTTTTTGTGACCACAAACATAGGAAAGAAGATACAGAACTAATCAGCCTCTCAAATAACACACAGCCAATAGCTGCTGGAAATCAAACACAGAGGGTACAATGGTCACCTGCATGTAGTATTAGGTTTTGATCCATTCACATTTCAACACAACAGCCACAAGCGGCTCAGAGGAGGTTCATGCTCACTAATAGCATTTTCTTTTGTGAAGAGGTCCAACAGCTTTGCTGTCTGACTTGGCACTAGAGCTATGCACCAAGATGGTCATCTCAAATAAGACAGAAATAAAGTATTTATCTAAGTGGATTTGAACAAGAGCCTGGCCTACAAACACTTCCTAGTGCTGACTGTGAAAGAACAGCTTGCTGAGTAATTCCCAGCAATGGGCAACATTCACTCATCACTTTCTCAATGAAACAAGGACAGTATTTGCCCAACTCACAATCCTTGGGCACACAAACATTAGTAAGTACAGTCAGCAGCAGACTTTCACAGAAAAAGCCTTGTTCGGAATGTCTACACCACAAGATACAATGCAAAAGTCACTGTGACACTGTGGTGCACCTGCAAATTCCACAATCAAAAAGTGCTCTGATGCCCTTTCAAGTTTGAGATTACAAGAAAGGACTCCAAGAGCCATGATTTTCAGGGCCATTTTAAGCTGAACAAAACACCACATGAATGGGCAACACCAATGATCCACCCTACAGAGAAAGGTGAAAGGAAAAAATTATTTACACAGCTGCATTAATAATTTAGTGATTCTGAAGCAACACCATTTATTTCCTTCAATTTAGACATTGCCACTTATTACCAGCATCCTCATATAGAAGAAACCTGGAAATAAGTAAGAGGTCTTCCCAAAGATTAATAAAATTTGCTGAAATTCTTCCAAAGAATTTATTTCTACACCACAGGAAGCCTGGGAAATTTCAGCCTGAATTTAGCAGCAACCATAATAAAAGGATATAAAGAAACTTGGTATAATTGGAAAAAGAGCTTCTACTACCACACACTGGTGCCAAAATACCTACAATGACATAAAGTCAATGTTTTATTTACTGGAATATTTTAGAAATTCTTTCACAGCAGTAATTTACCTTAAGTACACTTCATTATCAGAGCTCATTCTTCAAAACACACAACTATTATGTTTTCAAGACTCTTTTCTTAACAACGCAAGCTTAAATCAGTTGCTGGTGAACAGGTAAGAAGATAATCCCCTACATGTGCAGATGTAGGGGAATAAGAGACACCAACATTCGTGTGCTTGGTAATTCTTAGACCCACTCTAACATCACTGCCCAAGCGATTCTCTGCAGTTCCAGATGTATTGCACAGGCACAAACATCTGCCAAGCCTAAGCAGGGAAAATGACTTCTCCTCATTTTCCTCATCTGCTTCCCCAGAACATGCAGATCACTAATGTGTCTTTGCCAGTCACATCCCACAATATCCATTTTTTTATATGTAGCTACTCCAGAGCATCTCCACGTCAAGGTAATTTGTCAGACCCTCTCCAGTTTCAAAGCAACAAGAGAAACTTGAGATCCCTGTGTGCCCGTGACAGTTCACAGACTATCAAGTTTCCAAAACAAGCTCTTTGTGCACAGGCTGACAGCTGGAGGCTCTGCTGAATCTTTATCATGCCCTAAGCTCAATTTTCAATGCTTTGTAGCAGACAAAAGGAAAAGATGTCATCTAAGTGACAACAGGAGGGAGGATGGAAGAGGCTGAAATAAAGGGTCTCAGAGCTATGTTGGCTCTATCCCATATAGGAAAATTTACTTTTGAGTCTCCATGAAAGATGCTAAAGCACCAAGGATGTGGACATTGAACCCATGCAAGGCACTCTCTTCAGCTCTTCGTTTTCAGGAGCCTTTAGACAGTGCTTACTCTTGAACCATACATGGAACTCCAGCAGCAGCTTCACCAACACCATAAAAGATAAAAAATAAATCAGCTTTTCCTTTTCATAACAGCCAAATGCACAGTGATTTTTCGATACTCCACTGGAAGTTCATGTTTAACTGTTTTTTCACTCTTTAAGTGATTTAGGACTCAGTCATAAGAAATAAAATCATGAAAGGGAAGGACAAAGGAGAAAGTGTGCAGGAATTCCCACTCCAGACTTTCTGATCAAGAGATCTGCTGTATGCAGCAACACAGACAATCCCTGCTGGCAAATCACAACAGAACTCTGTTTTTGTTAGCACCCATGAACCCCTAAGACCTGGGTGGGGAACTTATTTTTCTGAGATCCACAAACACCTTTGCAATGTCTTCAGCAGCCTGTTGCCCCAATATAAGACAGGGATAAAAAGCAAAGTCAAGAGCTTTATGCATTTTAATAACCCTGTTCTCAAGCCACGTTTGTTTGCAATGCTTAAGTAAACCTATATTTCACAGGGTCATAGCAGCCTCCCAGCAGAGCTCTTTGCTGAGGCCAATGTCTTGATAATTAAGCCATAATCAAGTCAGAGAAGGAAGGGTTAGATGATGCAGGTAATGAACTGTTTATTTCACAAGAAGTAGCTGGATGCTTTGCCTTGTGTAGCTTGGCAAAGATAGAGACTGAGCGGGGATACGATTACAATCTACAAATACATCAAAGGAATAAATGCTGAGGAGGGAGGGGAGCTACTCAAGAACAATACTGGCACAAGAGTCTAAGAGTATAAACTGACCATAAATAAAATATAGAGCAGAAATCATAAAGTTTATCTTACAAAATAGTTCAAGTTATAACAGTGGGGGTAAAAACTTTAACTGTCTTCATCTGCTTTTATAACCTTGCCAGCCTGGCACCCAGCACTGTCCTTGCACAGCAAAGAACCCAAATAGGAAGTCAGACTGAGAAACAAGCAACTCTGAGATAAGCTGGCTCATCATTCCTTTCTGGAAGATACCACGCTGTCAGGCAGACAATAGCAAGACACAATATTTGCTCAGTCCATAGTTCCAAAAGCAGCATTAAAAGCCTAGTAAGAAGGATGTATGTGCAGAGAGAGATGCAGCTTCCAGCTTAATGCGGCCTCCTCTCCATGCCGCTGGAATCGTCGGGACAGCAGCCTAAGGACTTGAGCGTGCCCCTCCACACATCTAATCTAATCTAATCCAATCTTTCCAATTAGCCACATCTAATGCCGAGGCTGTTGGGTGGAAAATCCCAAGGAGTTTGGGACAGAGTGCCAGAGGCTGTTATTCCGCACTGGGCCACCTGATGTCGCCAGTGACCGCCCCAGAGCAGCTCAGAGAGGGAGTCACGATCTACGCGATCCAAAGAGCGCTAATAAAGCACCAATATTTTTTCTTCTTTTTGAAAGCCTCCGTTCCTCAAATCAGACCATTAATTAAAAATTACATTCTTCACTTAGAACTGTCTAGCACGAAAAACTGAAGGAAAAAAAACCCCAAATTCAACTATGCCACGACTTTTCTTTCTGAACCCTCAGAGGTTAAAAATACACACATGTTTTTAATAAAGTCTCATTTGGTGACTTCAGAGTTTTTGATCATTCAGACTTCATAATAATGCGAGATGAGACTCATATGTCCATGCAATGCACACATAAACATATAGGGAATGACTGACTGGTGCGCATTTGTATTTGCTCTTTTAGCATCCAGCAAATGCTGAGACCAGAAAAACACATCACTCAAATTTCTCAGGGGAGAGGGATGAACAAACCAGACCCAGCAACTATAAAACCCTTCCTTTATCAATCTGTTACACTCATATCTATCTCCCACAAACATTCCTGAAGCAGGAGTGTTCAATGCACGTGCAAGGTAACAGATGCCCAAGACATTAAACCACTAGAATTCACTTTTCTTTAAATCTGTTTTTCTCCCTTTCAAAACTGAGTCATCTATTTCCTTAGACATCCTGACAGACATTAAATGAACTAAAATCAAATCCTCTCACCTCAAAAGACTCCTTCATAAACCACATAAAAACTCAAGTAAGTTAGAATTGCTAGTAGAAGAGCTGTATGTTTCTAAACAAGAATTTTTGCTTTCACAGCTATCTGCTTGTCCCTTCTGATTGCACAAAGGAGTAATAACACTTAATTCCAGCTTTACCACTCATTCCCATAGCAAGAAAAATACACAAATTATTATTATGAAAAGATCCTCAAATTACTGAAAAGTGAACAATATCTAAAGTTCCCTATTCCAGGTAGTGCCAGCATACAATTCAGTTTGCCAATTTTAGCTAAATGCTGGGTTGTCTTTTCACCAATTTAACTGCTCACCAATTGTACAGCACTTTTGTATCTTATTTTTAATGAGAAGCTGAGCAATGCTTTTGCCTTGAAAAAACAGACAAGGGAAAAAAAGATCTTGGTAGTTATGGCAAGGTACAGAGAGAGATGCAAGTGAAAAGTTGTTAATCAATTAAAAATACAAAAAAACCCCAAGATTCTGCTGAAGAAAAAAAGAAATTGCAAGAAAGATTATAAACAATACAGCAAAACAATCATTTTACTTCAAAACTAATTTTGGATTTGCATAATTTAATTTAATCCAGCATAAGAACTAGGAGTGATTTAATGCATGTGCTTTTTCACAGATAAGATTCAGTTGCCATATTAAACAAAGAACCCTTTCATTTTGACTTTTTATTAGGTTTTCATTTAGCTGGAAAACTACAGAATTTTAAAAAAATACCAAGTGCCCTTTCAAGGCCACAGTGCATTCTTATATAAAGCAAGTCTCAAAGAGGAAAACAGTACGAACTAATAAGTTTTTAAATACTTGCATTCCTCTATCTGCTGCAAATTTAGTCTCAAACCCAAACATTAAGGTCACGTCAAAACATTTTCAGCAATACCAACAGTGTGATAAAAAATAATACAACGCCCTGATAATATTAACAATCTGCAAGAAGTGCTTTCAGACTCATGTGAAAAGGGGTGATAAATAAATGTAAAGTCTGTAAAGGGTATAAACGACAGTACAGATGGTTTATGTTACACACGAGATCAGACTAGATAATGTAACAGTCCTTCTGGGCTTCAACACCTGACATAAATAGAATAAAAATTTATCCAGCTAAAGAGTTTATGGGATAATATGAACTTGTTAAAATGGACAGCTGCAAAATTTGCTTCCTGCCAATACTTCTAAATTATTTTGACTGTTGGAAAGACTCATCCTGTAAGACCTAGAAACAGGACAGAAAACACATTCTATGCTGGGAACTTCAGCACAGCCTAATGGAATTACCCAGTGTTTGTCCTGCAATTTGAGTGTGATTTTTACAGTCCTGTACACTAGCTTAGCTGCTTCTTCCCCATCCCCATTTCCACTACTTTGTTCTCACTGAAATATTTTGTTAAAACTTGCACCAAAGCATCAGCTAAGGCAAAAATACATCATAGAAACAATTCAACCAAGGCAATATTTTGGCATCAGACATCCTTCACTCCCAGTCTAAAGTTTTATTTACCAAAGCACCCATCTCTATCCCCTTTCCCAATCCCTCCACCTCCCATTCACTTTAGAAGCCAAAAAAACACTCTCTCAGTCATGTGCAGGACGTGACATATATTTAACTAACCAGCCCTAAATTAAATGCAGGAGGAAGTAAGAGAGGAAAATACACCAGCAAGAATTTATGTAATTCTTTTGTGTTTAACTTCTCTGTTAAAGGAAAAGAGACAGTTGCAGGGACATGAGAAGGGGAAGAGCTAAGGGAGAAGTGGGTAGTGGGTCAGGTTGAAGTCTGAGGATGGCAAAGGCATGTTTGAGGTTGAACTTCCTAACCCCCCCATGGGATTGGGCAATATGCTCTTTTTCTGCCTTTCTTACCTCCTCCATTGCCCATCTTACACCTGAACTGCTCCCTAGTCCCAAGCACACTCCAAAACCTTGCCAAGTCTCTGATTCACAATTCTCAACACCTTTTTTTTAATGTGTGGTGTGAAAACCACTATTGGGCTTGTCCTCACACAGGAGAAGCTGAGCCCCATAAAAAACCATCTTTTCACTCACCAAATAAACCCAAGTCTTAGACTGTCTGCAGAGGCAGCTTGTTATCAACACAGCTGAGCACGCTGCATGGTAGTGCTGATTTCCTTCTGTTTTGCTGGTTTTTCTTTTTTTCCCCAGAAAAGCTCAGAAATACCATTATTTTTATACTACAGTAAAAAGCACAACAAAGCTGCAGAGCCCGGCTGGGAAATGCTGCCAGCAGGTAACAACCATCTGGTCTCTCAGGAGATCTCCCACACTGTCAGGTACAGACCAGACCCCGAGGTTTGCCCAGCAAAAATGATGCAGTGAAAGAAAAAACATTAAAAAAAACATCTTGAAAGGTTGAGAGAATTTGGATTGTTCAGCCTGGAAAGAGAAGGCTTTGGGGCACCTAATTGCTGCCTTTCAGTACCTGAAGGGAGCCTACAAGAAAGATGGAGAGAGATTATTTACAAGAACCCGGAGTGGCAGGACAAGGGGGAATGGATTCATACTGAGAGAGGGCAGGAAGAAATTCTTAACTGTGAGGGTGCTGAGGCCCTGGCACAGGTTGCCCAGAGAAGCTGTGGCTGCCCCATCCCTGGGAGTGTCCAAGGCCAGACTGGACGGGGCTTGGAGGAACCTGGTCTGATGGAAGGTGTCCCTGCCCATGGCAGAGGGGTGGAACGAGGTTTTTAAGATCCCTTTCAACCCAAACCATTCTATGATTCTATGCTGTTTTTTAAAAAACATTTTAAAAGCCACCGGGACATCATTGATCATCCCATGCACAGAAAAACTCTTATGTGGAAAAAAAAAAATTCTTTCCAAAAGGTCTGAGACCACAGAAGAAACAGGCAGGCCCCAGGTCATCTTGATGTATGCAGACGCTGCCCAGGAGTTCTGGGCCCACCTTTCCCTAGAGGGCTGTTCCTTAACCCCATAAAAAGATATTTGGAGGAAAACACAAACAGCTACACCAGTCTTTAACTCTAAACAAACAGAAACCACGATGCAAACTTTAAACAAGCACCATGTAAAATTAGCACCCAGAAACCATGGGAACACGTGAACACAAACCTGCTCAGGGTTACTCTGCTGACAGGGACAATTATCTTCAAGGAGCTGCTCTGCACACACACTTCACTAAATCTGACTATTTTCTCAAACAGGAAACCCACTGAAAATATAGGAAATAAAAGGCATTAACATAACTTTGTTCTGAGAACAAAGTTTTTACAGACCTAAAACCCAGCATACTAAGAAAAGAGCTTGTGCTTCTGCATTCTTTCAAATATGTAATACATTTCTAGGAAAAATTAATTTAGAATTATAGGATTATAACCAATATGAGTGAGTAACACAACACAGAATTGACAATTCCACTCCCTGTATCTTGTAGGAAAAAGTTAATTCTGCAACATAGCATACTTTGAGATATCTGTTGAATATAAAGTATTATTTAAGGATATGGATATCACAGTTTCGACAGTAGTTTCCGCAATGACTTTTTTATTCAAAACCATAGAAAAGTTTCTTTTCCTTTTTTCCCAAGGGAGNAGCAGCGCCCGCGGCTCGTCCTCACCCCAGACCTCCCTCGGCCTGCTCTGGGCCCCGCAATGTTCCTCACCCGGGGTCCTTATCCCGGCGCCCCCAGTGTTCTTAATCCGGGGTTCCTGTCTCGGCCCCTCCAGGGGATCCGTGCCTCGGTTCCCCCAGGGTTCCTGACCCAGGATCCTTACACCGGTTCCCCCAGGGGTTCCTTATCCCGTATTCTCGTTCCGGCCGCCCAAGGAGTTCCTTGCCCGGGTTCCTTATCCCGGCCGCTCCAGGAGTCTCTGTCCCTACCGGTNACAACCAAACAAAAAAACCCAAACTGCAACTTTCATTTCTTCTGACCTCTTCCAGATTTGTTTGGGTGTGGGTTTTTTTGTTTGTTTTAGACTGTTACTATTATTAACAAAGATCCCCATCTGCACCAAACCTAGGTGAGGTCAGCTGGTGCTTACCAGCATAACTTCCTAATACATACACTTTATTGATTCACAGAATCATTAAGGTGTCCCTGCCCAGAGTGGGAAGGAAGCTGCCAGGCTGTGCTGAGTGATGGGATAAACTCACAGAGCAAGTCGAGCGTTCTGGTTCACATCGCGCCAGCGACACAGCGCAGCTCGTCAGCACAGCCAGCGATGCTTCGGTTCGGCCTAACGGGAACAGAAAGGCAGCGGTGAGGGAGAGCAGCACAGCCAGAGCAGCACAGCCAGAGAAGCCCAGCCACGATGCCCAGGGGCTCCTCTGGGCCGCCGCTCTCCCGGCCCAAACCCCTTTCTGCCCCACCACAAGCCCCACAGAGTCAACCCCCGGCACAGGACCCCTGCCCGCCCCTCACAGCCCTCCCCAGAGCCCCCCCTGCCCGGGATTCCCCACAGACGGTCCCTCAGGGGCACAGCACCCGCGCCCTCCCCACAGCAGCGCCCGCGGCTCGTCCTCACCCCAGACCTCCCTCGGCCTGCTCTGGNTGCCGGTGTTCCTTACCCCGGATCCTTATCCCGGCCGTTCCAGGGGGTCCCTGTCGCGATCCCTCACAGCCCAGCCATCATCGCCGCCGCCGCCGCGTGCGCACCGCGCTGTCCCTGCAAGCCCCGCCCCCGCGCCGTTCCCGCCGCCCCATTGGCTGCTGCGGCCACCATCTTGCGTCCGTGGAGGCGGGGAAAGGAAGCGACGCACGGGAAGTGGATTGGTGCAAAGGGCGGAGGGGGCGTGACCAGTCGGAAATCGGCGCTGTTTGATTGGCTGGGGCAGGGAAGCCCCGCCCCGGGGCCGCAGGGGCGGCTGCGCTCGGACATGGCGCGGGTTCGAGGGCAGCGGGTGCCTCGCCGAGGGAAGAGGGCACAGGGAAACGGGAATGTGCTCCAGGGTGCAGGGGTGGCACACGGAGCTGCATCCCCCAGGAAAGCAGGAACACGGAAGATTATTTCCTAGGAGGGACCCAAACACTAAGAAAGACAAGAAGGTTAATTAGGTTTCCTTTTCCTTGAGCTTGCTGTTAGATTTTCCCAGATCCTTTTTTTTTTTTCCAATCAAACTTCCAAATAGTATTTATCTCCTTTTTTTACTTACCATTTACTAGGCTAACACATCCAGGCTATAAGAAGGAAAATTGCATAACTAACATTTGCTTCTTTTTTATTTAATATGGGTGCAAGTGTTGTAATGCAAAATTCCTTGTTCTACTCTGAATTTACTGTTCAGCACTGATGAGTACTGCATTAATCCATAACCTTGGATGGATGTTATTCAGTGAGGAAAATAATTTGTACCTTTATTTTCATACCAGTTAAAATCACATTTATGGTCTTTTCTGGTAAGTGACCTGAATAATATTACCATTTTAATGATAAATAAATAATTTCAAGAATTTTTTTAAACATGAAAATATTTTCATTAGCTTTATTTGCACTTCCATTTTAAAAAATTGAGATCTAAGCATTTGAGCTATGTATTTTTCTAGCAAGATTAAAAAAGCTTTATCTAAACCCAATGACATGGTCAAGTTACATGGACAATGACCGTGGAGCGGTATAAAAAACACACCTTGTACTTGAGTTAAATAGTCACCCTAAGGCAGAAGGTCAAGCAAAAGACTTCAAAGTACTGACAGTTTCATTTGTCTGTCACTAGTAGTGTGCAAAACTTTAATTCTGCATGCTCCAGTATCACTGTCATTTTTACTACTTCTACTCATGTAGGTACATTATGTATTTATGTTCCTACCAGTGCAATTACCTTTGTGTAAGCAGAGATTACCCTTTTCTGTTGATCTCTGTGACATTTTGAGTAGTTTAGTAGAACCGGATCCTTGCATTCCTGAGGAATCACAGACACACAGCTCACCGAACCCCCAACTGCCATGAAAATGTACCCCTTTTTTGTTTATTTTTGCTCCTTAACAGTTATTTGGTTGACAATTTTACAGTGCACTGAACGTAGAAAAATATCTAAGCACGTGACACAAAAACACAAAGACCCAAATTTCACACTTATGTTTTTATAGTAAATACCTTCCCTCATTGTGAAGCCTCATCCTGCCAGAGCTGTCACCCAGAACTAATGTCTGCTCACACTGGTGAGAATAGTTCTGAACATTTCCAAACAGGAGGCAGATGCTTTCACTGAAGACACAGTATGCATGATAAGACTGTATTGCAAATGTCAGTATTACAATAATATTTTCAGCTGGTAGATTTTCATCTGAGTTGCCCGGGGCAGTTGCCACGAATTCATGAAATACCTTCTGCTCATTGTTCATGTGGTAAAAACAGCTGCAAGATGCAATGGAATGCCACAGTTCTACAGCCACGGTTTTGGTGCCCAGTAATCCCAGATGAGTCCAGGTGTACTAACAGAAAGTACCATTTTTTGGATAGCACACCAATGCTGCTGAGTCACAGAGTACCATGGGTAGAGATGCAGCTGTGAAGTGCACCACAGGAATTGCAGGGCAGATGCTCCAGAGATCACTTCTAACTCTTGACAGTTTACCTTACAGACATAAAAAATATTTTGAGAAAGGAATCTTTAGGATCCCCACCTTAAAAGAAACAGTCTAAACAAATCTAAGTTTCAGTGTCATGTACTCTAGGCCAGAGGTAAAGAACTCAAACAGCAAGTTGTCTAGGGTGAGAATTTTTCTTTTTCTTTTTTCTTTTTTTTTTTTCTGTGTTTGCATCTACCTAATATGCCAAGGTTATTTTTGTGGCAGTTCATTTGGGCTACCTATACAAACTTTTTCAGTGTAACAATTTGTAATAAGCTCGTATGTGCATGTAGACAAAGTGTTACTTACCAGGGATCAGTGAACATAACTCCATCAGCAGATTTCTGCAGCTGAAGTAGCAGAAGTTAATGTGATTTGCTGGAGAAAGGGGTTATTTTTAACATCTTTAAAAGGTACAGCTCACTGGTTTCACTTTTCAGTTCTCTGTTTGTTGGGGATTAGGGGGACTGGGGAGCTGGCAAACCTCTCTCCGTCATTTTTTGGCAGTTCTATCTGCAGAACTTGACAAAATGTACAAATGAGGCAAATTTATGATGCTGATCAAGTTTTGGGATTTACTGAAGGTACTTCAATGCTTAATTGCCACTTAGTGCTGAATAAGCATTTAACAAACCAAAATCAAAGGCTGATTAAATTATATACTCTAATTACATAATACAGTAAAAAGAAGTTTTGATTGCAAAGTCAAGTTGTTGGGTAAGGACACCATTTTTAGAAGTCAGCTCAGAGTTAGCAGAGCCTGACTTCACATAACCTAAACTAACTTCCTTCATCCTGCAGTAACTGAGCTGTGTCTTTCATCTCTTTGCTGCATCAATTCTTAATTTTAATAATGCTGCTGTTGGTAACAATGCTCACAACTTCTCATATCTGCACAGAGTGCCAGGTTAAGATTTTATATTGGATCCTGTTGAAAGCAAAAACCTGGGCCATGCACTGCAGGCTCCTCCTCAGCCTCCCCAACTGTTTCCTGTAACTATCCCTAAGAGGCTGAGTGGATGTTTCCTATTCAGGTAGGAAAACAGACTGCAGACAAGTATTTCTGTTTTCCTGGTCATCCTCACTACCTGAACACCCCTGCTAGGGGTGTACATATTGAAATTTGATTTTTTTAATTGGCAATTTTGTTAGTGGCAAGAATTCCAGATTCCTTCCGGAGGCAGAAAGATCAAGCTGGGCACTAAAGCAGGAGCCTTCCTTCCACCTGAAGGGTAGCAGAGGGTACCCGAAGTGCACAGTTCACCTAACGCATTCTCAGTCTTTTCTGTACTTGTACAGAGGCAAAACAGTAGAGCCAAGCCTGAGCCATTACCCTTCTGCCTGGCTTTTCCCAAGAACCTCAGTCAACCCACCCACGTGTGAGATTCCTGAATACAAAAGGCATGCATTATAAAGCAGCTCAGATCTGCTGCTTACGGACTTTTGGGAGGGACAATTTCTTGAGAAGGTGGATTTGTCAGATTCCACAGGCTGTACAGGTTTTTGTTGGGAGGGTACTGTCTTTATTTTTGCTTCAACATGTGATCTCCTAATCCCAACTGAGACAGGTTGACACCAAGATCACTTACAGAAGACTGGTCCCCAAAAGCCCAAGTTCAGCACTAGGCCATTGTATCAGAAATGTGTTTCAGAACTCTTGATCATAGATACAGTGCTTGCATTAACTAGTGAAGTGTCTTATATATAAATTCTAAAATAGTCATTTATTTGCATTGACAAGAAAGAAAACTCGGCAACCAGAAGTTTAAAAAAGGTGCCCAAACAGGCCACTAAGTGTAAAGAGCCAACCTAACCCTAAGCATTTATTATTTTTCTCTCAACTATACATTAGTGAGGTTAGTCAGCCTGAAGTCTAGACACAATACCAACACTGACACACAGCCAGTGCATCAGGAAAGAACTGAACTGCTGCTGCAAGGCAAGCACAGTGCAGTGCTAATTACCATCGCTATGGAATCTCTCTGAATGCCAAACCTGTTGACTCTGTGCTTTTACCACTGTCTTAAAGATACTAGAAACTTTTACACCTTCAAACCTTATTACAAATGATCAGAGAAAGCATTATGTCCCATAGACATCAGCTCGGAGAAAATATTCTCACTCTTAAAGCTGAAAGTGTCAATTTGAGTAAAAGCTTTATTTAATTTGCAATTTCAGCATCTGCAGCTGATGTACTGCCATCCACAGCAATGACCACTAAGCAATCAGGAGCCATTACAGCATGAATAATGCTGCAAACAGTAAATCACTAAAACCAAATGATTAAAGTACCTGCTGCATACAGTGGAGCATGGGAAACAGCGTCCCTAAATTTCCAGTTATCTTTGCAAGTTAGTAGAAATCTGGGTCATCATGTTCTGAAATGTAACCATTCTATACGAGGCAAACATGATTACATCCCTTTGCCTAACAGCATGATGTAAGCAATTGCAAAGGCTTCATTACAGGCATTACTTTGGCAATCTTCCCAAGGCAGTTGTGGATTTGATTAGCCACCAGGACTGAACTCTCCACAGAAGGAATTACCACCCACATATGGCTACTGGCATACCAGGAGACATGATCAAACGTGATGAGTTAAATAATTCAAGGGAATTTTTCAACTGACACGGAAGCAGAATGTACTTTCTGCTTATGCTTGCTAAGCTACTATACCAAATCAGCCTTACACACTTAAGGGGAAAAGAACTTTCAGAAAACAAACTTTGGGGTTTGTTTTGGAGGTTGAATCCACCCACAAACACAAATCTGAGATTACCTGCAATCAAAGTGCATTAGAATAGGCAATGGACTCTCCTCCAGCGTTAGTAACAGATAACCACAACAACAAAGTATCAGTCCCGGAATGGGAAGGGAGGGTCGGAACATGAGAGGCACATAAACGCAATCCTACCAGCCATACATTAAAACCACATCATCTGCAAACCAAGGATTTGCCACACCCTCCGGAAAAGTTATTGCATGAGGTCAGAGTATGTCACTTGTATAAAGCCAGAGCATTCAGTTAAGCCAATAATAAAAGGTGCAATAAATACTTGGCAATTAAGGGAGTCATAAGAAAATGCTTCAGAAAAGAAAAGCAACTATCACCACATCCAATACTTCTTCACAGACTAAGGCTCTATTAAAAAGTATAAAAAAGGAGGGGCAATTCCCAGTGCACTGCAGGTTTAAGCTTCTGGGCAAGAACTTGCTTTTACTTTCTGCAAAGTAATTAGCAAGCAGAAAGTAAAATCAAATTAGACAATCTCTATGTGAATCAGAGCTAAACTGATTACAGATGATTTTTACCTGTAACAGCTTATGCAGTTCTCCTGTATCTGCTTCTCTTGTGATCTAGAAGTCTCATGTAAAGAGCAACAAACAATATACAACTGAGGAAGATCCAAATCTCAGGTCTGTGAAGATTCAGATATCAATAATACTTGGCCAAGAGGGACTGATCCAGTTACATCTTTCTGGTTTCAGTTCGTGGCACAAACTAGAATTGCCATGAGTCTGTCAATTAAGCTCCATCAGCTGTTTAAGCAGAGGAGCAATGCTTAGTCCAAATCCCTTCAAAATTATTTTATTTAGAAGGAAGAATTAGACCAAGCATGTACGAGTCATTTTATGAAGCAGGGGACCAGAGGTTTGCTTTGGTAATGAGGACTTAATTATAAGGACTTACAATTTTGAGTTTATATTTTCTGGGGTTCTTTGAATGATTTGGTTTGTTTTTGTCTTAGCATCTTGAAAATTATCTTGAAACTTAGAACTAATAACCAAAAGATTGCATATTTCTGTGGTCCTTGGAATTAACATCCTGGTTATATCTTTGACAGCTCTACAAGGATGAGAAGGCCTTGGTAGGACAAAAAAAAAAAAAAAAGAAAAGACAGCAATCACTACAAGTTGTAGGTTTGCTGAGCATGAAGAATGAGTTCTTACCTTATGTAAAAAGTACAATCTTGTTCATTAGCTCCACATAAATCTTCTCAGTTAGCAAAACAAGGAAGAACACCAATGAGTGCCCAATAAACGGATCTGAAACAGCCTCACAGCTTCCTTTTAAGGAGCACTTCCCATCTCCTCCACCACGTTCTGCAACACCATTCAGATATATTCAGATACACTCAACTGCTCAGACTTCTCTCTTGATGTTACACAACTGCAGGAAGAGAGGAAGCAAGAGTTGTGCTCAGTAATACTTTTTTTGCTACACTTCTCCAAGTAAATCGAAACTACCTAAGTTAATATAAGAACACAAATGAACTAACGCTTTCTCATGCTTGTGGTAAAGTGTCTTGAAACGATGGTAGAACATAACCCAGAGCATTTGAAATTAATAGTATTCTTCAGTTAGCCTGGTTTACTAAGAAGTAAAGCTCATGCAGATGTACTGCCTACATACATTCCATGAAAATCCGTAGATATTAAATAATCTGAAAAAAAAGGTAACCACAACTGGCGGATTTTTAGAGCACATTTTGGAGTAAGCACAAGTCACCAGGAAGGACCCACCAGGATACAAACTGGTATGGTGGTTTTTCAATATATTTCCTTAACTTTTGCCTCTAAAGCCCACCCCTTAATAGACAATATTGCTGTAACAATTATTGCTATGTGATAATATAAGTAAGTTTTCTTGTGACCAGTGTTTTACACTTGTGATAGGTGTCCAGCCATTTGTCCCTGAGCACTGGAAGGAATAAAGACAATAACACAACTGAATCCAACAGGAGTTTATTTCCCACTCATTGCAGATGAAGTTAGACACTTCAATTACCAGTCAATATAAGCTTAAATATTAGTTGACAACTCAGAAAGTGTACAATGAGTACAAAATCATTAACAACAGTATAACAAAAAATTCTGATGTATTAATTTTTAAAATATCAGTTGTACACTATTATACAGCAACCATTATGTGATCCTCAACTAACTTGGGGCTTACGTCTCAATTGTTTTGGTTTTTTTTAAAATCAAGTTCTCCAAGAGGTTGAGAGACTGGGTTACAACTGCATTATTTCCCAAAAGGCTACTAACATACAGCCTGATCTTATACAGACAAAACCGGTTTGTATTTTATCAACACTTTCTTTTATCAGGGAATGCAGTAACCAGAAAAAAAAAATCTATACATAAAAAAATTAAACTCCAATACACAATATATTATATATATATGTATCTATATTGTACTACAGATTTCATATAAATCAAGTGTAGGCCAAATTTTGGCATAATTTTCAAGTGCATTAAGTTTAATACAAAATCCCCCTCAGACTGTGCTCTTACTGTTCCCATTATTGATCTTTTTCAGTTTTGATACTTTAGACATCTAGAATTGTCTTAAGAGCTAATTTCCATTTCAGTAATAACAGTCTTATCTTTCATTACACTTTCTAACAAAAATAAACTTGTGGGAAAACTTAGTGACTAATTTAGTCAAAGTTCAGTGACTAATAAAATTCTCCAACTTGATGGGAATTATTTACATTTACTGGTCAGTATTTTTAAGGTACTATTATCCCATGTATCCTCTCTTCTCCTTTGATCCTACAGGAACAGTTACTGATCATACACTGCAAGCACATACTGCTTTCTTTTGTTATTTACAAGGCCTCTTACCAACATGCAAATAATTTCTGGTGCATAATGGAGTACAAAGAAATTTTTCTAACGCATGGCTAAATTTGCTTCAAAACCAGCATGTGATACGTGCTTTTTAGAGAACACCTGAAGTGCTATATCCTTTCTTCCACACAATATCACATTTTGTTTCCAAATTCAGCTTTGACTGCCTTTGTTCAGGAAGTATTGCAAGAAGAACAATGACATTAGTGACCCAATTAATCTATCAATTTGACAAATATATCATTTACAGTAAATTTTAAAACAGGCTTATATATATTTTTTATGAAGCAAAAATAAACTGTATAACCAACAAACATTCTACATTAGACCAAAAAACCACTCAAGAATCAATTACAACAAGTTGAGTCACAATACCCCAAGAAATCAATTCTCCTTTCTTTTATCTACTGACTTTATTGTGGGGTCTCTTCATTCGCAGAATTATGGTACAGAGGAGGAAGCACTACTTGAGTGTTACAAATGTGCAGCCAGTTCCACCTACAGAGAACAGGCTTCCAAGCCAAGCCCTTTAGAAATCTTATAAAAATGGGGCTAAATGTGATTTTAACAAGAACAATCTCTAAAAAGCAAGGCTATCACATTTAGAAGCTAAGTCACTTCACATACACTGAGCCTGATCACAGGTCAGCATGGACTTGCCCTTTAGGGTTCATTCTCGGTGTCATGTGGAAAGAACCAGGTGCAAAACTCCCAGTAAAGTTAGCAGGAGTTTGACAGCAATGCCCCTTCATACCACTGAGTTATTAAATATCTTCAGTATTGTGTGTGAAAAACCTCCATTTTTGATTGAGAAAGCAAATACTGAAACAGAAACAACTTTTAGCACAACAGATGTATTTACTTACAGCATGCAAGGATTTGTTTTTATATATTTTTGTAGCTAACAGCCCTTAAGTATTTACAAGTTCAAAATTACAATCTTCACATAAGTAGCAATTGCTTACAAAAGTTCTGGACACTCCCTCGGAAATAAGCAAAAATGGAGTAAAAAATACTGAGAGCAGTAATAAAAAAAAAAGCAAAGGAAAACATATTAGCTTCTAATACGCAGACAATTTAACACTGTTCTGGTAAGAAAAAAAATAAACAACACAAAAGCCACATATCACATTTGGAGATGCCATTTTAAAAGAAATGCATCTTTCTGTTTGGTTTTTCTTTCCAGGAGAAATGCTGTACATAAGCTTAAACAAAATTCCAAATAAATAAACAAAACCCAACTCCCTTTGGTTTGCCAATTTACCTTCAAGTCGCTTCTCCACCTCCTGCTTTCCCCCGCGCAGTTTGCGAGGCAAACACGACCAGAGACCCAACAGCTTCACAGGTGATCACACAGGAGAAAGCAAATGCAATGCTTTTTTATAAACATGAAACTTTTTTCCAAAATAACAGATTCTAAAACTCACCCAAGATGCAATGCACATGTCAGTTCTGACTGAGGGCCAGGTCAGAAAAAATCCTGCTCCTATGTTTAAGGCAGTCTCAGACTAATTTGCATCTCTTCAGCCTCTTGGAAAACAGAATTTTGTGTCAAATTACTCTCTACCCACCTGTTGGTTTTAAGGTTTATTTCATACAATAACTAAAAAAGGCAAATTTAGCCTGCAGCTTTTTGTAATAAATGTGCATTTACATCTGGTTCTATAAAGCAGTATTTCTCTCTGGAACTGAGGGAGTTCACTAGCAGGATGTTTTTGCACCATGTCATGAAGGGTTTCAAGCATATTGTCTTTCTGCAAAGACATTTAACTACCTTTTAAAGCTATGTTAACTTTATTTATAAATAATTTGGTACCAGCTGATGCTCATACTAGAAACATTTTTCATGTTCAACTCCAAGAATAGGTCAGGGCAAAGAAAGTGCTCCAGTTTCACCTGCTGCTTTGTTATGTCCAATTCCAAGGAACCTTAGCTTATTAGTAAAGAAAATTACACTACAATACAAATACTTTACTTGGACTTTTAAGCATTTGCATGTCTGTGATTCTTTATTCTCTAACAGTAGTCATATTGCATGACATTTTGTGCTAACTGCCCTCTCGAGCCTAACCCCTTATAAAACATGAAAATAGAACAGTAAAGCTTTTTCTCATGTAAACTTCAGTGAAGTAGTTGCTGAAGGTGCTGTATAAACAATCTGATGGACATTTCCTAGGTACTACATAGTGGTACATGGAACATGACATTTTGAAGTTATTCAATGTAATGTATAAAAATATAAAAAATACATTTATGACAGTAGAATAAGCTACAGTGCAATTTTCCTTAGCCTGTTGAAAGCTCCGTGTGAACTTTTTCACCCCTTCTAGATCCTCCACAGTACCTCTCATGTTCCATTAATACTACAAGAGACCAAGCATAGCTAGAAAAGACAGCTTTAATTACACTCTTTATGATGTAAACTTGAAGTTTCTATAAGTCCAATATGTACCTTAAAAAATTAGTTTTGCTCACTTACCTTTTCTGTGCTAGAATTTAAACATTTTTTGCTATAAACTGTAAAGCTAGGATATTTAAGGAGAATATGTCCTAAATTTCAGAGAAAGTTATCCTATTATTTTTACCAGTCCTCAGACTAATTTAATATAATTGTAACTACACCACTTGCTCAGGGCTTTAAGCATAAGGCATTTTGTGTACATTCCCCCAGCTATTTATTTAATGGCTATCTTGGTGTGTGAAGCCAAATCAGTGGAAGTCCCACTCTCAAAACCTCAGAAACCAATTTACCTTGTACTGCACATTCTGCATTGAACTGCAAAAGAGGAACAGACAGAAAAATCAAATCCAGAAATATGGACTGAAACAAGTTAACCATTGCCTACTGGGTAAGGTCTTCTCAGCTATGGAAGTTGTTTAACACACTCTCAGTTCTGAATACCTCAGTTTGAATACATTCATAGCAGTGCATTTGGCATGCACTGGAGAAATGCACCAGAAAAGTTAAGTTTTTCACATCATCTACCAGCGTACCATAAACGTCATCTGCTTCAAAGAAAGTGAAGTTAATTTTGTAAATCTACGTATTAACAGCTTGGAGACATCATTTCCAACACAAAAAAAACCTTCCAAAATCAAATATTGTTTACAAAAAATGTTGGCTTTGTATTCTATCTAATCACCGTATTTCCCAACCAAATGATGTTTTTCCTGAAAAACATGTACAATACAAAATTAAGTTATTTGTGTCTGCTCAGACACTAAGACAGAGCTTCCTGCAATAACCGTTCCTGACATGGAAAGAACAGATCAGGCAACACATGAACAAGACAAAATGAAACAGAAAAAAGGCACATAAAATTACACTTGAACGGAAAAGGATCATGAAAAGCTCAAAAGCACATAATAAAATCCTGCCAAATGTAGACATCACAAACTGTTCATGCACTGACCATATTGTCTTCATTGCTCATTGGGTAAAAGTGATTATCACCTTTCAATATAGTATGTTAATGCATAAAAATACATATTTTTCTAGAATAAGTATTATATTTTCTAACCAAATACCTAAAAGCAGTTTTCCTTCTAGATTAGTTTGGAATAATAAGTGAAGCCCATTTCTTTGCAGAATGGGGTCATTTTATTGTTTATATGTTTAAATAATTAATTTTGAATATCCATCCACTGTATAAACAATCTCCAGAAAAATATATCCTCTTGCAGTAACTTACAATACAGATTAAAAATACTTACAAAAGGGACTATTGTTCATTTACAATATCTTGAGCTCAAGGACACAATTCCTGGGTCATTTCATTTATGCAATTTTGATCAGGAAAAACTGAACATTCTGGTTAACTTGAACTGTGTCAGCAACATGGACAATCTAACATTTTTTAATATCTGCCTAATTATGTAGGATTTTCAATAAAATTAGGCATTTTTACATCACAGTATATATGGCATTTCTTAATTTAGCAACAGAAAGGCACAGTTATTAAACCATAAAATACAGTACCTGAATTATATATACTCTAGTGATATCTACCAATGCTAATCCAGACATTTTTCTCTGCAAAGGGGGCTAAAGAAAAAGGCTTCTGCTTGTTTATTTAGAAAAACCTCAACCTCATTACAAGTTTGGTCCATTAGAAATACCTATTAGCTGACATACCTTGAAGCAGGACTTCAGGAAAAAACAGAAGAAAGCAAATTTAACAGTCTATGGTCCAACAACTTGAATAAATTACCGTGAAATGGCAAACAGATCATGAATGGAGCCTTCTGATTAGCTGTCAGACATACCTGTAAAAGTGTCAGTGTACACAGGTACAGACTGGCAGACATCCCAGATACATTCACTGCATCACACACACACAGACTTGGTTACAGCAATAAGTCCAGACACAGCATTTACAGAGGTCAGCACTTCTCCTGGACTGATGCTTGACTCCTGGCCCTAAACCATCCCCAGAGATGTGCAAAGCCCTTTAAATGCTTTGCCTGCTTTGTATTGCTGTTAATGTGAAGACCCTGCTAAAGCCAAGCTGGCCGGCCTTCCCTTAGCAAACTAGTGCACCTCTTCAAAAAGCAACTAGCTCAGTTCTCCCTACTCAAAGTGATCAAACTGCATCAGGAAAGACCAATGAAGTGGAAGAGGCAAGGAACAATAAACATGAGAGAGAACCCAACCATTCCATATGTAATATAGCGATAGGGAAGCTCGACCTCCATGCGCTGCCTGGCTCTCCGTACATCCTCGTGTGGGATGCGGAATATTTTACACGCCAGCGGAATCGTGGCTTTTTTCATGGCGACTTTTGTTAACAGCAGAACGATGACTCCAATCAACAACCGTAATATGGCTTTTCCAAACACAGTCACGGTGAGAGAGGACAGAGACAAAGGCAAGGCATGGGGAGGAGGATCCAGCTGCAGACCCAGGATGTAGTTGACGTGAGAGCCACAGGCCACACCGGCACCACAGCCCAGGATCTGAGCTGTGTCTCCTCGCGACGTGCTCCATGTGTCCAGAGTGAAAGAGAAGATGCCCAGGGCCAAATGGAGACTGATGATAATTAAGGGTGCATATTTGTAAGTTAAGTTGAAGTTATCAATCAGATCCACAACTGGATGGAAGACAACCAGGATAAGAATAGCATACAGAAATCCAGCAATAACATCCTGTTGAAGAGAAAGATACGGTTTCGGTGAAATAACTATTTAAAAAAAAAACCCTCAAGTTACATTAGCAAGAATACAAGCCTAGCTGCTGTATTGTTAAAAGCAGCTTGTGGATTCCCATCTTTTCCCTTTTACAAGATTAAATCTTTCTTATATTGAACATAAGGTAAGGAATTGCATTTGATCACCTGTTAAAAAATCTCCTGCATCCTGACCAGATCATGAATGAAACTATGATCAGTGGATCCTTCATCAAAGTTGCAGGTCCAGACTTTTTAGCAAGGCCTGTTGCAACAGGGCAAGGGGTGATGGTTTTAAACTAAAAAGGGGGAGATTCAGACTGGATATAAGGAAGACTTTTATTTTTTCAGTGAGGGTAATGAGGCACTGGCACAGGTTGTCCAGAGAGGTGGTAGATGCCCTGTCTCTGGAAACATTCAAGGTCAGGTTGGATGAGGCTCTGAGCAACCTGTTCTAGTTGAAGATGTCCCTGCTTATTGCAAGGGGCTTGGACTAGATGACCTCTAAAGGTCTCTTCCAACCCAAAACCATTCTGTGATACTTCTATGATTTTATCTGCAGGTAACATTGGTCCCTGTCCAGGGCCAGGGCATTCCAACCTACACTCAGCACAAATCCAGCCCAGCTAAACATGTTCTGCCCACTCAAGTTTGCTGAAACAGCTCAACAGTGGCTCTGAGGGCCTGGGTGCCAACACACAGGCTCGCTGGCAGCAGCAGCTGGTACAGCAGCCGAGGACCACTGCAGCCAGGCACTAGAGCAGCTTCAACTTCACTCCAGCTTCAGAATTAACAATGCTGGAAGAATGAGAACTGTTTCCAAATATTAAAGGAAAGGAAGAGATTGTGGCTTCATAACTGATTTTCAGTTTTACTATTGTTTTTAAAGATCTTTTCTTAATGAAAAGGTTACTCAATTGTTTTTTACTTCAGCATTAAATTTCAGTTACTGTTGACCAATCACTCAGTTGCAAGGAATTCTCTGCAACTTCTGTCATCTTTAATTGTAAAGGAAGACTTTGTGCAATCCAAGCACTACAAAGTGGCCCGCCTTCATTTTCATGCTTATCAACTCTTCCAGATGAGCCAGGAGGTGGGACTTCAATCAGCAGAGTTTGTATTGCTCCAGCTTCAATGAATCATTTTTATTTGCTTTCACTAATTGAAAGCTTGATAAAAGGTCTAATAAAATTGATGGATATAAACACCAGAGTTGCTCATAGCAGCAGCAGCAAGAACTTTCTGCTCTATTTGCCACCTATTCGCCCCCAAACTTAGGCACCATGGTTGATGTATATTGCAGGCAACACATGGTGAACTGTATTTCCTCAAACTCTGCAGAGGATTCAGATGTGAAACTGTTAAATAGCCCTGTCTGCTCACTATTTGTTGCACAACTTTGTTCAATGACATTTTGTGTCAGCTGAACTATCAGTCCATCACATCATCCTTGACATAAGTGGTTTTAGATTGGGAAGCCTCCTAACTACTAATGCAAAAATGTCATTTAGTTTTTCTGAGCTGCCTTATTTTCCCGCACTCCTTTTACACTGTGTTCATCTATCAGCTTTTCTACTCCCTACCAGGCTTACCCTTTTCTGTCTGTTAGCTTTTCTTCTAGCACATGATCCTCAAAAATATCTTCAGCCACCCTCATTAGCGGTCTTGCATTGCGATTACCACTTTGTAGTATTCTTGTTTTCTCATTTTTACATTGCATACACTTGTGTTTCAGTTTGGGGTTTTTTAATCCTGTGTAATAAATGAGCTTGTTTTCCAAAGATGATAACTTTGCTACCTGGTTTTAGAAACTCTGGTAAATGAAACCCCAGCATGTAGAGTGGCAGTCCAAAATGCACATGGCTTTGAGCACCTGATGTGGAGCGAACCTTAACAGCCACTTTCTCATTCTGCAAAATGATTTCTACTCTGTAGAGGAAAATTTAGTCTACACTTTAGAGCAGTCATCAATTTCTGCACTAAAAAATGACATTAAACACCTGTTAAGGTTCAACCGTGGACTGAGTTTATAAAAGACAAGTATAAGTCTTTTAGACTTATAGAGAGCCACTTACAGGTATTTTATCAACTTCTCTGCTGAAGAAATGTAAGTCTTCTGTTTCTTTATGGCAGGACATTCAAAAAAATACATCTGTATACAGTCATTGCACTGTAAAACCTTCAATGTGATGGAAGTTTACAAAATCAGAACAGGATTAAAATAGTAGTTTAGTAGTAGATTAGATTATTTTCTTACCAAAATTGAATGCATTCCCATATAAATTCGACTACAGCAAACCAAAGAACACCAGGAGAATGCCAGGATCAGTCCAAACATAAGGGGATACTGGTAGGGAAGAAAAATGCAGAAACTGTATTAGAATTTGGAAAAAATAAATTTAAAAAAAAAAATCACTCTATGAGCATTCTATAATTAATTCCAATTAATGCCACTGATGCTTACCATTTTCCTTGCCCTAGCCTCCACAGGCCTATCAGAGCACCTTTTCATAAAGTCATTGTTAAGTGAAGTGTTCAACCTTCCCCTGTCTTTTTTGCATTCAGGATATCTGAATTTCAGTGCTTTGGTCACACCTTTTCAAAGCAGTAAGAAATGTATCGATCTCTGTAGCAGTTGTCTTGCCGTGCTCTGATATCCCAAATTGACCACATGGGCAGAGACAAGTGTGTTAAACCATGGAACAGTGTTACCCTGGGTGAAGCAGCTACATCACATACTTGCATCGTTAGCAATTAGCCAACCAGAATACAGTGGCTTCACTTTTTTTCCTGATGAGGAGGAACTCATAACAAAACTACAAAGACATTAAATTCCTTCCTCAATTCTTTGTTTTAGAGCTTCTGCGATCCTTGACTCAATCTCTGGGCATCAATATGAAACTCCTAAAACAAGTAATCTTTTTTGTTCTTTCCAAACCCACATAAATTTCCTCCAACAAGCCACATTTGTTAAACAAAAATCATCAAAGAATTACTTCCAATTATTTTCATCTTCTCCCATTTTTTTATTAATAAGGACTGTTTACCAGAAAGAAATAAAATACTTTGCTTTTATAAGCACAGATCACATAGAGAAACATAGTATTTTAACTTTCTCTGGTTTTGGATAAAAATATGCTAATTTACATATTACAGCAGAGTAAGAACTACTTTCTCCACTATTGCAAAATGTTGTACAAGACAGGATACAGCTTCCTTTTTTTGCCACTATTCTATAAAAGACGCAGTCACGAGATAAAATGGCAAGTTTCCAAAACTGCTTTGCCTCCTATGATAAACATTCTCAATATAAACAGGCAGTCTCAATGTACTCAAACCTAGGAACAAAATCTAAGAATTATAGGCAGTTTTCTTGTCCTTTCCCTTGTTCCTTTTATGGGTAACCTGAAGGGTAGAATATCCAACAAATTAGAGAAAATATCTTTAAAATTACTGGAAGAAGTTCTGTGTCTTCTGTGAAGGCCACTTAACAGATTGTAAAGTTCCAAAATCAGTCTGTCAGTAAAAGGTTTGAGATTGGATTATCATTCTTCCGCTCTTCTGCATTTTTCCAACCTTCCCTGAATTCTCAACTCCAGGACCATGTTTGTATGACAAACCTAAAATAACGTTCTCAAACTAAGAGAAAATTAGGAAGCTTATGTTTCACATAAGAAGCAGATTTCATATTAAAATCAATTCTAAATGCCCAGCTCGTTGTTGTGTTCCATCTAGACTAAATTCTAATTCCCGTAGCAACATTTATCTTTGCTTCTATCTCATTCATCTACAAACTGGATCTAAACAAAACTATGTACTTGTGACTCATTTCTGACTGGAACGATGAAGGAACAAACTCAGTTTCCTGCCTTTCCGAACTCTGCTAATCCCGGGCAATACACCAGTGACTGTCACACTCGGGACATGATTGCAGAGTTATCAGATGCCAACATTGCTACAGCAGCCACAAAAGCAGCCCTGGTACCTTGCAACTGCAGCCACATCCCTCTGCCCCATTGTGTTTCTCCCTTTGTCACTGGTCTCAGGGTAGAAGGAATGTTGCCTGCACCAACCACACAACCTCGGGGCATGGTGCTGCTCCACTCCCCTCCCAGAGGATTCCCCAAGCAGAAGTGCTGTATATGCAGGGACAGCTATACCCTGTGGCCTCTGAAGCAAAGCACAGCTTGGAGTTTCAAACTGTTTGGCCATCACTTGGTACCATGTGTCCATCCTTGTCTCCTGACACACATCTTTTGTGCTTTCAGGGCCCAGCCAGGAGTAAGGCTTTTCTTTAATAAATAAAGACTTGTCCTGTTTCTCTAATACCTGACAGAAACAGAGGCTGGAGCTTTAGCAGGAAGACCAATGAAGTGCAGGGCTCAGCAGCAGTTCATGATACTGTGGGTAAGAGGTTGTGATTGGGGAAGGGAAAAGGTTAGAGCAGCTAAACAGCAAAATCCTGAGAACAAGGAGTATGAAGGAAATAGTTAGGTGAGGAGCCTTGTTTTAGGAGTCCTGAGCAGGTGATTGTAAACAGCAGAGAGACTATAATAAATTCTGAAAATGAAAGAAGAAATGCTTGTTGTCAGGGAGCTCTCAGGGGAGGGGTGTTTTGAGGAAGAAAGAAACAGACTTTAGCTCTGAAGAACGTTTTTGAAAGATTATTTGGCTCTGTCATATCTCACTCTAATTCTGAATAAATACCCCTTAAACCATCTAAGAACATGGACTAGTTTAGTTTCTCTGTAGCAAAACAGCAGAATAGCTTGGCGTGAAAGATACATTTCAAGGCCATCTAGTCCAAATCTCCTCCTAGGAGCAGGGACATGTTCAACTAGAACAGATTGCTCAGAGCCCCATCCAACCAGGCCTTGAATGTTTCCAGGGATGGGGCATCCACCTCCTCTCTGGGCAACCTGTGCCAGTGCTTCACCACCAGAAGTAAAACACTTCTTCCCTAATCTAATCTAAATTAATCCTCCTTCAGTTTAGAACCATCACCCTCTTCTCCTATCACAAAAGGCCCAGAGAAGCTGGCTCCCATCTTTCTTACAGGCCCCCCTTAAGTACTGATCACAAATTAAGAACAACACCCTGCATCTTCCTCAGCCTGTTTTCACTTCTACCTTTTAAAAGCAGCCACTGGGTTCATGAATTCCCAGTACACCAAACTGGTAGCACCTGCTTAAAATCTGCCCTGAGGTGGTAAGACAAGCATGTATTTGGTCCTCACACGAAGGGATAAGTGCACAAGGTGACTAAAGGAGAATATTAGCACTCCCACGCACCTTTGAGCTCAGCAGCATGCTGAGTCATACCACCAACAGGGGACATCACCTAGATCCTTGTAAAAAAAAGCTGATGCCATAAACTTACTTCCAAATTGTTGCCTGCGATGCTGAGGTACCAGTAAGCCTTATAATAATACTGTTTTATAATAATGGATATCAAAAATCTCCTCTTCCAATCATAAGTGAATATTCAAAGAAAGAAAAAAAAGAACAGCTTTTACTGTTTTCTAGTTTTTACGGGTTTTCTACTTAAAACAAGCACATTTTATGAAAGAGTAGTGTGAAAATGTTCATATAAACTTATATCAAGTGTTCAGGGAAGAAAGTCATAAGCACTTTTTTTATTATGTTGACTTGGGTCTCTACTTAAATAAGAGATATTAAAGCAAGACAGATGAATTCCAGCAATTTTAGTCCCATGGTTCCTGGCATGCCAAACCAGACATATAGAGGCACAAAGGACAAAAGATCACAAGTTTACTTCTACCCTCTTCCCCAATTCACTGATGGCTTTACTCATTTACGCATCAGAAGGCAGACTGGCATCACATGCCCTTTCACATGAGGGTGTGGAAGGTTGTCAGAGATCACAGCTGGGAGAGGTAGACATAAAACCCAGGTTTCAATCTCTCAGCTTCTGCTTTTTGATAAAAGAATTGATGCATCATCATTCTTGACCACACTTGATGTCACTTTCAGTCACATATTCAGGAGCAGCCCATTTAGGACACAAACATCTCAAACCCTGTCTCCATGCCTTCAATTAAGACCATCTAATGTATATCCTCAAAGACTCATTATGCCTCCATAGCCAACATGCCACCTCAACAATTCTGAGTGTGGGGGTATTTTTTGAACTGCATACTGCTTCCTTTTCTATAAATTAAAAAAAACCCAAACCAATAAGCATGTTATTTAAAAAATAATAAAAGAAAAGTTAATTGATTTCTTAACTTCACAAATTAAGGTAAAGCTAGGTATAAAGCTGACTGAATAAATTACTCATCGTGTCTCAGACCTCAATTTTTTTCCCATATCCAGAATCTTGTTTTAATTGAAGAAATTGAATTAAATTCATATTTGGAAAATAGCAGTAAAACTACTCTCATTAAGTCTTTGAGAACTTTATACCCTATGTTTTTAAGATAAAACTCCCATCCAATAGCAAATTCCACTACATCCTCCAAAACAGGCTTGCAAACTTCTGACTGGATTATACACAAAACCCTTCCCTATCCTCCTCCTTCTCCTTGATCTTTTTGCCAAGAGTCTTAATAACATAACCATTGTTTAAAAATGCTCATAAGGAAACAATCTGTCCTAAAAGCTTTGACCTAGGTCAGAAAATTCCTTCTTTCATAAAGGAACATTATTAAAAGACACTCTAAATGCTCACTTCTTTACCTTTTTAAAGCACATTCTACACCGGAGAAATTTCCAGCACCCACAAAGGGTTCCAAAGTAACTTTCTTACATTTTCAGTATTCTACAGTATTTGATGACCTTTTTAAATTATATCATATCTCAGCAGTTCAACTTGCATTTGAGACAATTATTTTGGGCAAGAGTTCGCTTAAAGAATCCAAGCAGCGCTTGCAGCACCAGGCTTTTAATGAGGTATTTGGGCGATGTATTGGCAATAGTCATATGAAAAGCTATAATCAATGTTTATGGGAATGATTCCAGGACCCTGCTTGAACAGATGAGTTCAAAAAAGCACAGCATAAAAATGATTTTGTGAAGGGAGCAGAAGGAAAGGGAGAAGAGAATTGTTAGAAAAGAGAGACCAACAATCAGTCATTTTAGAAAAAATAAACAAACTTTTTCTTTCAAAATGGGCCAGGTGGTAAATACCACTGGTTAAGCTACATTTATCAATTATTTTCTCCTCCCTTGCACTGACCAACATTAATATCAAAAGGCATAAAGACCTCAGTGTTACGTGTCACTACAAGAACCTCTTCTTAAAACTTCAAGATAAAGTTTTCAATGCCAGTCCTGCAGGAAGTTAAAATATTTAATTTTCTGCTACACCTAGTCTGAAAAGAAATTAAGGAGTAACAATAGGAATTAGCTTGTTACTTCTTTTCATTGCAGTCATTAAAATAATAATCCCTCTCTGAACACAGCTAGCAAGAATCACTTACTTATGACTTGCTCTGTTTATGCCCCAACACCTCAAACTACATTTTTTCTGCAAAACAGTGTTTTCTCAGTTCAATCAACACACCCTGTTTGAAAGAACAAGGAGTGCTTTACGCAAGTACAATGCACCAAGCAAAAAGAAACTGCTTGAGAACTATTTCTTTTGAATATCTTTTCATCAGAAACTCTGTACCCAACCTCACAGCATTTGTTTTTACATGTTTCCCCCCAAGACCCCTTATGTTAATTAAAGATTTGCTTAGGCAAAACTGAAAAATATATTTAGTGACAATCAACACAGTTTAATAAGACAGGCTGTTGTATTCCTCTGGCAGAAATTCCCCAGTGACATTGTCAGAACTGGCTGTGCTCTTTTCGAACTTTTAAGAACACCTGCATCAAACAAGCCCCACAACTTTTTTCAGCTTCCTTTACAAACAAACTACAGGCATTAACATGGCCCACAGAAGACCTTACATCTCAAATACACAAGACAAGGTCAGTGCTGACCCTCCAAATTCCCATCTCTCTCAAATGTTTGCCATTGTGTGGGTAATTCTGTGTTTTCAGATCATCCCTTCGGCTGCGCTTCCTGTGTCAGAAGAGTTTTTGTTTGACTGTTTAAGAAACATGTGCAAGAAGACCAATCAGACAGGCATGCATGCATCTCTTTGCCAAAGTTTCCTCTAAACATTTTAGTATTTTAGCCAAAGGTCCATTTGGCGATGTGTCTCTTTCTGAAAGGAGACTGCACTTGCTCCTGCACACAGATTTTGTATGTAAGAGATGGTTTTCTACGTGTAGCTTCCAGTTTATCACTACATCAATCATACTGATAATGCAAGCCTTTCAACAAGGACAGTTAAAACTAGGATTTGCCCCTTTCTGCAAAATTCTCACTACAGCACTGTTGTGATTAGGCTATTTATTCATCCCCAATAACCAATTATTCCCTATTTCCAGTGGGGATCAGAGGGTTTAGTCTTTTGAAATGAAAGAGCAGGCAGACAATTCTAGAGGTAATATTCAGTAGTGGTCAGTCAGAACCACAGAACAATGCAGATCTCCCTGAAATCCCAATACAGATCCTATCAAACCCATCTTATTTAATCAGATTCACCAGCCTTGGTTGATAAAAGTCACAGTGCAGATGAAAGATTTCTGTAAGGGAGTTTCACGTGGTACCACATAAGAGTCTTACACAACCGGTACCACTGAGAGTCAAAAAAGCACTGAGTAAATGAAAACCGTAAATGAAAACTACATCAGAGAGGCCATTGGAGAATAGATGCATCTACTGTGGGTTTAGCAGTGGTGTTTATCCAGGTCACCATTAGCATCAGCGGGGTGGAAAGGCAGTCACTGATGACAGGCTTTCCATATCAGACATTGCAGACATGTACCCAGGGAGGACAATGCTGTCATATTTAGCACCACAAACTGCTTCAGAAGGTAAATCAGCGTTGGTTAATATAGTTAAAGGCCTGCAACTCATCAGCCTAGGCTCTGGGCTCCTGCTGAATATCAACCAAAGTTTGCTCAGTGGCTACAGTGAGAGTCAGCAGTTCCTCACTGAGCTCATTAATGCAGAGCTCAGGAAGGAGTGCAAACCCATCATTTCCTAATGCAGACAGCTACTGCTAGAGCCAGGCTGATCCTGGAGGAACTCTGGGAGAGAAACATATTTTCTGTGTCCCTGGCTGATATTTACTTTTTCTCCTCAAAATAAGCCAGCAGAGTTAAGACACATTCAGGTGCCATCCCAACTCAAGTACCATTTCTAATAAAACACATCTTGATATCTATTTGAAATCGGCAGTTCAACATAATAAAAAAATATATAAAAAATACTTTTTCCAGTAGTCTCAGCCTGAGCCTTTGGAGATTTTGTGGATAATTAGCAGTTCATGCTATCTCTTCCTCCCCCCATTTGGGACATGATATAACCCAGCCTGGCTCAAACTGTCACTATTTCAAAGAAAGCAAGTTTTCCCCAGTTTGATAAAGGTTACTTTTTCCTACATCACATCAAAATCTATAACCTCACTGACTTTTAAGTGTCTGCCCTCCTCTTTCAGGGTATCAGTGCTTCAAAGACAGGGGGGGGAAAAAAAACCAAAATCAAAATTTATAACATTCCCAAATTCCCATGAATCTTTGACATGAGCTTTATATTTCAAGGTTACTCAAGTGTCTTTGAAATAAATGGTTCTCCCTGCAGAAATGTAATATATTAAATAAATAAATGAATATGGATTATGCAAGTAGAACCAAAAGTTTCAGGCAAGCTCTCATAATACAAGAAGAAACCAAAAAATTTGGATATAACGGACAGAACAGTTAGCAATTATAAAGTTATCTTAATATGTAACTTGATTCTGTCTGAAAGACAGTTTCATTGAATATTCCCTATGCCCAGAGTCTCTAATCGTGATAATTTGCTAAAACTATCTTTAAAATACATTATTTCTGAAAATATTTTACTTGAACAATTGCATTTATAGAAAGTATTTTAGGGTTTTTTTTAGTCAAAAATCCATTTGAACAATATGTGAAAAGAAAATAATTGTAACAGGATTGAGTAAAGGCATTGAAAAATTGAAAAGCACAAACTCAACAGGTTTAAGAAAAAACCCTACTGCAATCAAAACACGTTTTTAAAAGGACAATCTGAGCCACACCTAGAAAAATAGGAGCAAATTTTCTCTGTTCTCTACATTCCTCAAGAAAAAGACTCAAATAGATTGCCTTTGACAGAAAAGAACTATCACACAATAGTAGGAACTCACAGATCACTGAAAACAAACTGCAAATAAGCTACACAAGAAAGAGCTTCCCTCCTCACTGGTGTAACATCTTTTAGAGCAAGAGCAGCTTTCTTTGGTTTAGTATAAACTTCAAAGTGACAAACTTAAAGCTGCCTGTATTCCAGAGTAAAAGTCCCTGCAGAGAGTTACACTGTATCTGCTAAACTTATCCTCAGCCTCGTTCCACTATGATTTGCTGAACCAACAGTCCCAAGATGTGGACTCATCATGATCAGGCTCTGTGTAAGGCTTCTTTATACTAAATATATACAGAAAGACTGTACCCAAACATTTGCCAACAAATTTAAATCTGGCCACCTGCATCTACTGGTACATTTGTAGCATTTAATAAAAATCATATTAAAAACCCCTTTATAATTAATAGCTTTCCAAGAAGTTCTGAGGTCAGTCTTTTTTAACACCATTTCCAGAAAAACACCATTTTCCATGACAAAAATACATCATGTAGATTCCATTCCCTTTCAACAGAAGTAAAACATGGAGAGCAGAAGAAGCATCAGATGAAAGGTTAACGCTACAGGTGAATCAAAAGACTCTCGACATGCCATTGGTTAATCATTGATTGATTTTTGGAAATAATTTAAGAATCAGAACAGGGTTTTTTTTACATGAGTATTTTGAAATGATAGAAGTTCACAGAGGTCTTTTATTCATACTTGTTTTCTAAGAAAAGGGAATTAAAATCAAGACTCAAACACTATGTCTCTTCATTTTTTAAGCATGGTTCTACATGAATAACAAGGCTGAATGTTTATGATTTCTTACCATGCCTCCATGATAAATATGTTTAGTCAATTAGCAGAGTGTTTCACAGACTGCATTGGCAGGGTTGGCAATCCACAGATCGAACTTGGTTCATTGGCAAAAACACCATTTCACACACTGTTTGCTGGTTCTATAAAAGCAATCGGGACAGGTTCTCTCTGCACACATGACATCAGTCTGTGCAAAGCTGATTGACTGGTACTGCTAAATGAGCTTTCCCACATGCAAAGAAGTACAAATCCAGTTTGTTCTTCCAACTGACATCAACCCGACACATCTAACAAGCAATAATCAAATACACAGATTTTGGTCATTAATAAAAACAACTTTGAGATTAAGCATCTCAGTGACAGAACTTCAAATATTTATTTCAAACACTCACAAAACACGACATTATTACATATTTTTATATATATAATATATTTACACACACATATGTGTGTATATATATATCTATAAAATTATTATGTCTGCATAACTCCAGCAGAGTAATACTTCACATTTTTCTAGCAAATATGAATCCCTAATAGCTTCTTTTTGGGCACATGCTATCACTTTGCAGAAATAGATACATAATCTTTGGTTAGAGAGGCCAAATACAATCTCTAACCCTTAACCATCTCATTCCTTTCAGTCACCCATTCTAGATGCTGAGAGAGCCACAAAGTGTCAGGCAGCACCAGCAGACAACTGGTGATTGTTACCAGTAACTGGGAAGACAAGAGTTAAGCCCCTGCACAAAGCTTAGAATCAGAGTTAGTTCTCTCTACCGACATAACTTATATCCAACTTAAACCACGTAGGTATTACAGTAAGGATTAGTAAACATCAACAACTTAAGAGTCGAATTACTGCCTAACTTCTTAAACATTACACAGCAAAACGCTACACAGGACATTTATCTGGGAAAGCCTTCTCCCTCCGTTACTACTGAAACTGGTGCAGGGATTCAGAGAGCTGGATGTGCTTTCTTTGGAGTTGCTGCTGTTGCCATACTTCCAGCAGCCAGCGCCAAAGCACATGCCACTGCTTGCGTAAACCAGATGATCAACAGTGTTATTTTAACTTATCCATTGACCCTAAGTGCAACAGTCAGATTTCAGAGATTCTGCTGAATGAAGGTGCTGAAAATATCACAGATTATCAGTTCCTGCTAATTATGAACACATTGATAGGTTGTAAAACCTCCTGAAAGTACAAACACCAGAAATAATCATGTCTAGCTTGTGGTTAATGAAAATAAAATTGTTAAAGAAAAGGCTAAAGCTAAAACTGACGCTACAAAGTGACTCGAAGCAAAGAAGGACCAACAAGAAGCCCTTTAGTTACTGGCTCTCCATCAAATTCTTACTCTGTAAAACTAAATGCCTGTAAAAACACTGGATGCTTGTCCAAACTTTGCGCAAATGGACGAGTTGAAAAGAAAACCTCACAGAAACAAAACGCAGATTGTTACCGCGAACTTTTCATGCGTGCTAAACTAATCCCCAAAGCCAGCACAACTTCCATTCACAAGACAAAATTACTAGAACACTTCTCGTTATCTGAGCATTGGTTTAAATCACAGAAAAAAAAAAAATAAAAAAGGTGAGGCAAGACAAAAGGTACGAATCTCACATTTTCCCAAGCAAACTCAGCCACCTCCCCTCCTGAACAGAAATCAGGTCTGCCACATCCTTACACCCCGAGGCTGGAAAGCGGACGGATAAGGACATGGAGGTGTGAGCATTACCTGCCAGCGGCCGTAGCTGAGCAGCAGGAGCGCCAGGGGGATGGCGGTGCCCGACATGGCGTGGGTGGAGGGCATGCTGTACTCGGAGTTGTAGAAGACCTCCAGCTTCACCACGGGTGGCGAGGCAGGACGCGGCCAGCGGATCACATCCTTGGTGCACTGCCCCAGGTACATCACCCACACCCAGATGATGATGAGCCTCCGGCCCAGCCAAGCGTCCACATTCCAGATGCAGAAAGGGAAAAAGAGGATGTAGAAGAGCTCGTTGCCCAGCTCCGTGCCCAGGCTGAACAGATAGTAGAGGAAGCGGCTGCGAGTGGCGAACTCCTGGCTGCCGTCCTCCTCCTCCGTCAGCGAGTTTCGGCGCGGCCTCCTTGTCCAGCGCCGCGGGGCTCCCGCCGCGCCGGACACGGCCCCGTTCCCAGCAGGATGCGCCTGCCTGCCCGCGGGACCACCGTTCGCTACCGGTCCCCGTTGCTCCACGCCGGCCCAGCCCGAGGGCCCGTCCACCCCGCAGAGCCGCTGGAATGCGGCCACCTTCCGCGGGTCCTGCAGGTGGGCGGCCAGCCGGGCCAGACGCTGGCCGAGAGACATAGCGGCGGGACCCGGGGCGGGCTGAGGGCGGTGGGGGACTCCGTCTGAGGGGCGGAGAGGGGGACGGGGGCTCCGCGGAAGACGAAAGTCGCTCCCTGAGGAGAGACCCGTTGGAGGGCGAGACGCCGCGGAGCCACGAACACCGCGGGACTACCCTCGCCTCAGCCCAACCCCTCCCGCCGCTGGCTCCCTGCTCGCTCCCTCACGCCCTCCCCCTTCACTCCCTCCCTCACGCCCGCGCCGGCGCCACCCCGCCGCGCCTGCGCGCAGCTCCCACCCCGCGGGAAACGTCCATCGCGGCGCGGATTGGCCGCGGCTCTACCTCGGTCCCGCCCCCACGAGCGGCGCAGCCAATCGGAGCTCGACACTGCGCGAGGCGGTGCGCGGCGTGAGGCGGCCTCGAGCGTGAGGCGCAGAGGCGGCGGAAGGCGGGCCGGGGGGTGGGCAGGGGTACCGGGGTGCTTCGGAGCCGCCTTCTCCGCCTTCTCCGCCTTCTCCTTCTTCTTCTCCTTCCTTCTTCTCCTTCCTTCTTCTCCTTCGTTATAGAATCACAGAATCAGTTGGGGTGGAAGAGACCTCTGAGATCACCGAGTCCAGCCTATGACCGATCACCACCTTGTCCACCAGACCATGGCACTGATTTCCCCATCCAGTGTTTCCTTAAACACCTCCAGGGACGGTGACGCCACCAGCTCCCTGGGCAGCCCATTCCAATAGCTAATCACCCTTTCCGTGAAGAAATTCTTCCTAATGTCCAACCTAAACCTCCAGTGGCGCTGCTTAAGGTTTCTCGGAGCCTAAATCTGGTGGTGTAAACATGAGAGGGAAAGCTGAGGCTGCGAGTGGTCATGGCCGCGGCGGTCAGGCCGGTTCAGCGATGGAGGCAGGCAGTGCCCCACAGGGCTGCGGAGCCGCTCAGGGAGGTTCTGCAGTGCCTGAGGCAAGGAGTCGTGCCTTATCCCGTCTCCATAGTCAGGAGGAGATTCCACACCTCCTGAGTGTGTGTGTGCAGGGCTGGGAGTTCAGCAGGACCAGGACATTTATGAACAGGTACTGTGCAAGTCCACAGTTTCTGGGGTTTCCATCCTGGAAATGCTCTGAGAAATGCAATCTCTAGTCACCTCTGATCTCTGATGCTTCTGCCTGTACAACAGATGCTGCTCCTGTGTCTTTGTATCTTGCCTTAAAGTCAGGAGGTTAAACAAGTGATAAAGTGTGACTTTGTGCCGTTTTTTTAAAGGGTGAGCAATATGACCCAAGCAACTGGTTAGCTTAATAGTTATCCTAACCGAAATAGAAAATCTGATGTGGAATTCAAATAATAAAAAGTTGAAACAATGGAATATGATGCAGATCTACAGTGTTTTAGTTAAAATAGCTATCAATACTGTTTTGAGAAGGTGCTTGTCTTGGTGCTGCTTGATATTCTTGTTATGCAGTGCCAACAAACCATACAAATAGAAATTGCTGCCATATCTCAAGAAGAAATCTATATGACAACTTACCAGAAAGAGATGGTGTCTAAGAAGGTCCCAGTAGCAGGTTCCATGTCCTGCTACATTTTTAGCAATGATCTGGAAGCAGTTCCAAACCTGCTGCTGCAAAAATTCAGCTCCAGGATTAATGGAATTGTAAATAATGATGAGGATGGGGCAGTGATCAATACAGTTTGTACAAGCAGCTTGTTCAAATCTAGCGAATTTTAACTCATCAAAGTATATAGCTGTCTATCTTAAGTGTGGAGACCATAACTGGAAAATAGAAGACTCTGAAGGTAATGACTTTGAGAAGGATTTAAGGGTCAGATAAGTAAACAATCAGATAAGGGCTCTCCTGTATGCTGCTATGGCAGAAAAGGATTAATCGATGTATAAACAAAGGAATTATAAAATGTTTATTTTACCTCTCATGTTTGACCTCAATAATATCATCACAGGGTAGTGCATACAGTGCTGGTTTTCAGATTTTAAGAAGCACGTTGGAAAATAAGAGAGAGCAAAAGAATGAAGCAAAATGTTCTGGTGGTTGGAGAAAACACCGAGATGTTTTAAGAGCTCAGGCTGTTAAAGTTATCTGGAAGAGAATTGGGAGGTGACTTGATTGTAGTGCATAGGAACATTCCTGAGGGGAAATACAGGATATTAAAGGGTTCTTTAATCTATTGAAGAAAGGCATAATAAGAAGTAATGGCCAGAGGCAAAAGCCAGACAAATTCAAATAGGAAATAAGACACACATTTTTCCATGGTTAACCACCAGAACACATTCCCAAGAGAAGCTGAGGATTTGCCATCATTTCATGTCTTCTGTTGAAGATTAGATGTATTTCTGAAAATTATTTTTTAGCTGAGCAGAAGTTATGCTTTATTTTATCGGATGAATGCAGGTTGAAATCTGATGGTCCATGATAAGCACAGCATCAAGTTGATCTACTGGGACCATTGTGTTTCAAATTCTAAATGCCAGAAGCAGACATTTCATTTATTACCATGAGCATTAGAATCAATTATTTTTTTGCCTTGAAATACCTATGCACCATTAAAAAGCTGATCTGAATTAAGCTTTTGGCTGTAGAATATATTTACTAAGAAAATATCTAAAGGCTTTGGCCTTTTCCTTCCTAAATTTACACTCTTGGGATTACTTGGAAAAATTTCTTTGCATTTTCATTTAAATCTCTGAAGGAGTAGATCCTTACAAGAAAATTCATTTGGTGCATTCTGGTTCTCTTGGCCTTGAGGCAATTTTACGTATTTGATGTTCACGTTGGGAAATATTTCTTGTAGGATTATTATGCAAAGTGCTCAGGTAACTGCACCAAATGAATCCTGATAGGTTTCCTATATTGTACATTATGTATATTTGTATGTGACATATGTCTTCATCGTACAGCCTTAACCTCACTTGAGGCATTATAATATAAACAATTGTATTACCAACAGAGGAGCCGCTGTTACTGGAAGAGGGATGAATGAAATAAAAATAAGATTTCAGATCAGTAGCTTGGCAGAGAAACATGAAAAAATCTGCTCCCTAAATGGTACAAGATCAATTTTTCTGTCTTGAGACTGGAAGGTGTGCTGTCATTTCTCTGCCTTCTGAGAAATGCTAATCCTGCAAGATGCATGTGCTTCCTAATTTACATGCTTCCCTGACTCTTGGGCAGAAAATGCAAAGACAGGAGCTGAAAAACAAGCTGCTGCCTCATTTGTGCATTTTCCCAGAGTCAAGCCACAAACAATCTCCCCTTAAACACAGAACGAACTGAAATCTGTTAATTAACCAGATGACAAATTCTGGAATGGGATCTGAATAACTGTACAGGAGGGAAAATCGGTGATTACAAAGCGAGTCTTGTCTTTATGGTATGTGTTTGGTAACTTAAAAAAGCAGAAAGTGTTTGTGTGTGTGGCTGAAACTTGTTTACTTTGACTTTGAACTCTTAGTGTGAAAATGGCACGACATTAATACTGAGTTAGCTTTTAAATTACCTCTGTGCATTTTAAGGCAAGTAAGGATTGCGGCGGGCACTCCGAGAGGGGTATGGGGTGCACCCTAACACTGAACTTGGACAGAAATTGTGTTTCTTTGTAGTATCTGCAGAAGACAGCCCGAGGGCTGTTCTGGATACATTTCAGCTCAGCACACAAGGGCTGCCTGAGTCGACACCTATAACATGCATTTCCAAGGATGCCTGGCAGAGCAGCGCGCTCGCAGCCGTGTTCTCCAGGCTGGCAGGATTTGACAAGACAGCTGTGGGAATCTATGGCAAATGAGGTGCAGAACACATCACACTTACAGCTGCTGCTGTCACAGCCCTGCCCGAGAGATAGGAGCAGTACCAGGAGTTCCTTTTTCAAGCAGAACATCTTGCTTGGCATTCACTTGGATGAGCACTGGTATTTAACATACCAGTTCTGCCTTGTAAAGCTTTTAACAATTTCAGACCAGTTTATCCCAGTCAGCAGCAGCCAGTTGTTTTTCTGTCCTAATAAAACCGAAGGAGCAGGTGTCAGGATGTTCTCCAGGATTGGGGGATTGTTTTCTGTCATCACTAGAAGTAGCTTGAATCCAGTGATCTTTTTGTGCCAAAGACATGTAGATACTGTTTTGTCAAGAGAATTAATATTATTTCCCAGCATAAGGAAGGATGGAAAGGAGTATCTGTAGAGGTCTGAAGGACTGCTTTCCCACTGAAATAATTACTGTAATCCTGCTAGGGTTGTGTTATATTATTAATGACATTAAAGTGCCCGGAGTCAGAGGAAAGCTTCATTTTAGATGATTTTTGAATGTCAATGACTAAAATGTGCTAACCATATCAGGTTTATTATTAATTTTTAAAGAAGTTGGTGAGTTGAGTGCCAAGATTTGAGAAGGCAAGAATGTATTCATTATATGGTTTATTATAAGTCTTGAAAAATACATGAGAGAATAAGGGAAAATGGATTTTATTTCTAATTAATGCTTATTGCTCTAAGCAGAAAAAAAAAGCCTGGGAGTGTTTTAATTTGCTCTTGAGTAAGAGCTATTGCAATAGCTCAGTGAAGGAGCTGGACAAGTGCTAATGTACCACTACAGGAGTAGGAGAAAGAACAGACTGAAGGGTTTTCAGCTCACTTAGATTGTACTTGGTTGTTGCTGAGTCCTGCACAGTACTTTTCTTAGTAAGCAATTTAAGATATTGAAATATTGCTTATCTCTGTAAAAGTTACTACACGTGAATCCCAGGGCTTTTGCAATGGAACTTGAAGAAATTTAGCCGTCTTTAGTAAAAATGTATACAAGGAGCCAATGTAGCACTTCTCTTAGATAAGGTGTAACAGTTATATCATTCTGCATGGGCAAAAAGAAATTCAGTAGTTTGGAAAGAATAAGGTTTGCTTCTTGTTTCTGGGGTTTTTTTGTTGGTTTTATAATTGCTATGGTAGAAACTACCATTGCAACAAAAAATTAGTTCAATGACTTGCTGCAATCCCCTGATTTCAATTTAGCCTGGTTGTGCATTTATTTCTGCAGGATACAGCTCAAAGTTCTGTATTGTAGAGAGAGCCTTTTCTTGTTGTTGTTGGTTTTATAATGCTTTGCCTGTATTATTTACTTTGTTAATCTGTTAAATTGTGCGCACACAGTGCTGCGGCATTTGGGTACGATAGGGAAAGGTCACTGGGTACCTCAGAAATCTGATCCTTTGGCAGACTGGATAAATTGAATGATGAAGCCCCAAATAACATTACCTTAGCAATAGGACCATGAGCAACAAAAGCAGAAAGCACAGGCTTTGTTTGAATGGTGGGTGTTTTGCTTCAGTTACAAGCTTGGATTTTCCAGGGAATGGAATCAGCTGGCTTTGGTGTGTTGCTATTTTAGCCCAGGGTGGCACAGCAGCACATATCCTCATGTCACAAGATGTATTTCTTATTATACTGCTGCCTCATTTAGATGGGAGCCAAGTGTGCCCATCATTCTGGAGTCTGCCCAGCTGCTTGGGTTGGTTTTTCTTTTTTTTTCTCTGCGTGTCTGTATTGGCACATAAGCTGGGAAAGGCACAGAATTTTAGTGACTAGGTGGTTGTGTGCAGATGCCAGGCGTGCAATGCTGTGATTCGTTATAGCAAACAAGAATAAAAAAGTTGAAAAGAAAAGGACAGCAGTGATGGGGTCTCCTCTGTAAAGTCATTCTAGGAATGCAGTTGTAATAGTCCTTTCATTCTTCTGGGAACTTAAATCCACGTATTTAACCCTGTCACATGCCATCTCAAACACAATTCAGATAAGGTGTCATTATTTAAGGGGTGTTTCTATTGTGTTAAAAATGAGATTATTCCATTTTCAACATTATCTTAAAATACACTTATCTTAGTGTTTTACAGTTCTTAATTGGCAATTCATCAGAACAACTCTGCGAGGGAGTGGAACATGTGATTACCACCCCCTTAATTTTACTACTGGGAAAGAGATACTGATTTGGTAACAGTTTCATTATGCTTCCATTTCTTCCATTTTCCCATGTTCCTGTAATTTTAAATTTTTAATTCAGTGATCTGCTTACTGTGTGGTGAGAAAATGGAGATTAGATTTTTTTTTCCCTGTGGTTTCTCCAAGTGACTAACAAATCCTAAAGCAACAATAAAACCTTGGTCTTTTTGCCTCCTCATCACAGGATTTGGAATGGAAAATAATTAAATTTGGGAAGGCAGGGGAGACATTGTAGGTGGGCAGAGTATGTTTGCTCTTTTTCAAAAACACAAAATAAAATTTAAAAAAAAATTAAAAAGAGGAGGACGTTTAGATTCCTGTTTTTTCTAAAGTTTGAGCTAATAATACCTGGTTGTGGGTAATAATACCTAGATGTGGGTGTGAAACTCTCATGTCTGGAAGTTGTTTCTTCACTCTGGCTACCAGGGATTAAATTGTAGAATTGCTTGTTTTCTCTCGGAATAACTGTCTGTGCCTTCATTCCCATGCTTTCCTTTATTATCCACAACATTTTTCTGTGGAATGGGCAAGTTGCTAACTTGTGCCTGCATGTGTTTGGGTGCCATCACTGCGTTATTTTATAGCTATATTTTATTACTAGCAAGACAGCAGAGGAGGAGTAGAATTAAAAAACCCCAATCAACCAAAACTTGTGCACAGCCCTTCAACAACCTGGAGCCCAGAATTAGAGGGTTCCCTCTTCCACACATCATCTGGACTCTGGTACCATAATTTCAGCTTTTTTATCCCTGTAATTTTTGCAGATCCCTTAAACATACTTGTCCTTTAAGAAAGGAGTAGGTTCTTTCACACTGACTCGCATCAACTGCAATCACTGCACATTGGGCCAAATTTTGTGTGCAGGAGTGGCAGTTACATCCGTGTCTGAAAGCCAACTGTGCTGCAGGGGCAAACAGCTGCTGAGAACTCCTGGGAGCAGGAAGATTCTTGTTGGAGCACGCTAAGAGCAGCAGGGATCCCTCTCCTGGTTCCCCAGGAGCAGAACCTGCTCACTGATGGGACAGTTCAAAGGCCTTATCCCCAGGCCAAGGATGAAAACAACCCTCTCCATGGGCATCACACAGTTGGGAGGGCACCTAGGAAGGTGATCACATCCTAGGAATTACAGCTTTATGGAAAGAAAAAAACAACAAAAAAACCCCTCCTTTTTAAGAAACTAGAGCCATTCTGATTCCTCAGACTCATCAAAGGGATGCACACCACATCACAAGAATGGGAAGGAATTCACGGGAATCAACCTGAAGAGCAGGAGCAGAGTTCCCCACGTGGCATCCTATGACATGAAAGGAAGGAGCATGTTCAAATCTTCCCATCAGGCTCAAAAGTTCATGTGTAGGTAACTAGGCAAGGCATAGATGTGCTAAATAAATCCCTAGGGAAGACGGATTCGATATGCTGAGAGAATCAGGATGCAAAGTATAAGATGTACAGCTGAAGGGAATTTGCCTTTGCATACACAGATGTGTGTTTTAGTCAGTTCTGGACTTTTTTTCTTGGAAGATTGCAAATTGCCAAGATTATGAAATGGAGCAGATTCATGTTCGAGGGTGTGTCGAGTTACTCATCCCTCGAGTAGGAGTGAAAGCTTCCCTAGGGTTCTTTCTGACAACATTTATTCATTTTTATTCAGAGGGGAAAAAGAAGCCACAGTTTGGGGAATCTGTTCATAATTCATAGAACCATTCACTGGAAAAGGGAGATACCTTAACAAACAGACTGGGAGATCTACAGGCAGATGAGAGAGCTGTTTGGAGTTGACTGATAACAAACCAAGTGTGAGGATGGCTCTGAAACTCCATCTCACACCTCAGGCAGGACTAAAAGGGAGATACCTTGAATTGAGTGCAATACAGGATCTACTGATGGTAGTCAGTTGTGATTACTTTTATAAATAATTGGGTAGATGCCACTTTTTTACAGGATAGGATGCCTACTGTTGATACAAATGCCAAGTGGTCAGAGCTCTTGCCAGGGAAGGACATTTCTAAGCCCTTTAACAATGTGATAGGCAATATTAATTCACTCTCACGATGGTCCTGTTTGTTGCAGGTGAATTGAGAACATCCACAACATTGCCAAGAGCCTTTTTTTTCAATCTGCTGAAAATACCAGCAATCCTCCTCCATCAGTCTTCCACCTTCAGAGTGTTACGTACTCCCAGTCCTGGGGAGGTTCTCAGGAAAAGGCCAGGTGTGTTCAGCATACATGGTGATACTCAGAACAACTTGCCTGCCTTACTGCTGCACCCTTTTTCAGGTAATGCAACCCGTGCATCCCAGGGCGATTCAGAACCTGTATGACAAGTATTCGGGATGTAGCCGGTAGTTCTGCCGGCTCTCACTCTCAGGGTAACACTTGCTGCTCTTTTTAATTACACAGAAAGTGCTCAGAATTATGTGTGTGTCTGGGATATTTCAAAGAATCACAGAATATCCTGAGTTGGAAGGGACCCACAAGGATCATCGAGGTCCAGCTCCCGCCCTGCACAGGACACCCCACACCATGTGCCCGAGAGTGTTGTCCAAACACTTCTTGAACTCCAGCAGGTTTGGTGCTGTGACCATCTCCCTAGGGACCCTGAGCCATTTCCTCAAATGTAAATTAACCCTTAAAATATCATCGCGAAGTAAGTAATTAAGATGTTTGGGGTGGTGAGTTAAAATACATAGGGTTATGTGACTTGCCCTCAAACATCCAAGTCATTAAATAAATGCACTGTCATGATGGATAGGTTCTACAATATTTACTTTGGGCACCAGGAATGGGACTCAGTTGGACTCATCTGGCCACGTTCAAGAAAACTACCTATCTTCTAGATACCTATCAGGTAAACTGTTTTCTGCTGTGGCAGCTGTTTGAGCCTAGAGGTATGTAAAAGTTGCTACCACCAACTGTCCTGGCAGTTCCTAGGTTACTACACTGGGCTGCCCATGCTTGCACAGGTGTCAGTGACCAGTAGGGCCAGGCCCTCAGGCTGATTCAGGAACACAGCAAATGCATGACTGTATTCCACCTGAATCCCTGCAGGAGCCCACTCTGCCATGCACACTCAGAGCCTTGTAGCACTGATCCAGTGCCATTCACAGAAAAACCACAGGCTTCTGTGAAAAGGGTTAGGGAAGAGAAGCAGCAGAGCTTCCTTCCCATAATATCTTAATAAATGTAGTCAGCTAGGGAGTGGGAAATCTCAATTCAATTTCATCTTGGCCTGATGGGATGCAACCCACTCATGACTCAGAAGGCTTCTGTAGCCACCAGGTTATGGCATAATCCAGGGCATTGTGTCTTCCATCCCTCCTCCAGATTTTAAGTCTTCTGTCAGAGGAATGGAAAGAGATCTAGCATTACAAGTAGTTTGGTGATTGGGATCACCAAAGTAGTTTGGTGTAGGAGATCCACATTTGATGGAGCTTAACTGCTTTGGCTGAGGAGGGAGCAGAGGCTCTTGATTATGTGACCTGAATCCACAGGTACTGGGAGTTGCAATTGGAGGCCCCCAAAGTCCTGCCCTTGAAGTTCAGTGAAATTAGTCATGCAAACAAGTCATGCAGCTGTAGGTTTGGAGTCAGGATATGTAAATGGTAGAAACTGGCCAAGAACACAAGACTGCTGATTCGCAGAGCTGTGGAGCAACCATGCTTGAAGCATAACTTGAGGATGCAGGAGCTCTGTGTTTGTTTGCCTGTATATCTTCTGATATCACCCTCGTGATCTGCTGTGGCTCCTGAAAAGAAACCAATAAAAGATGATGTATAGTAGGAGAAGCATTTTTTAAAGAAGTTGTTAATTTTGGAGGCAGTAGGAAACTACGTAACTTTTTGATCACTGTATTTTAGAAGAAAAAAAAGGTGTTTATAACAAGACTGGAGGAACTTGCAATGTAGGTTCATCAGTTAAGGACCTAGGCATTCTAAGGATTCTGTAGTTTTGCACCTTTATTGTGCTAGAAACTACATACTGCTGATTAAGGGACTTTTCTGACCAGCTTAGCTAGACAACAAAGGAAGATAAAACACTATTCATGAAGGGGCTGGAGTTGTCACACTCACTTTGTCTTAAAATTTGCATGTTCTCTGGCTAATCGGATGGTTTTATCTTCTTTCTTCTAGGCTGGAAGTGCTCATTTTCTGGAATCTGATTTTGCCTTATGACTGTGTCCCTCTGTTCCCCTCTGCATGATGTATATGTGTGCCCATACACCTTTTTTATTACGCCTAGTTCTCATTAGCTCTGTCTGTCTTCTCCCCTGCATTTGTTTGGTTGATACTTCACCTACATGTGCAGTCAGGAGAACTCTTAAAAGTGCCTTTGGCTTTGTGTACATAGTGTGTCTGGCAGAGCTTCTGCAACCACAAGCTGTACAACCACTTCTGTCCTACTCTTTAATCCTACCAGCAGCACCAGCGGAGTGCTCACACTTCTGGTCATATGGTAGTACCAGGTCATGTTACTATATTTCATATTTTTCTCACCCTTTAAGTACCAGCTGAAGAAAAGCACTGGCAGAGTCCTTCTGACAATGCCAGTAACAAGAGCAAAACAGGATTTGTTATGGAAAAAAATGAGCACCAGACAGAATCGCTCCCATAGTAATTTCTTTCTTGGATATGGCTTGTAAGCCCTACATAGGGTAGGACTCTCCCTCATTTTTCCTTATGATTTTGGACTTCATTAAGAAACTGGTGACACAGGGTGACACAGTTGCTTGAGAACATATGTCCTTGGATGAGTAGACAGTAATTATCCAATATCATTTACAAAACCAAATCATAAACAAAGCCTAAGTAAAGCTTCATAGATACCATCACAGGTTTCCGCATGTTATCCAGTGTGTAAATAGAGCTTACCCTTCTGTCCTAGAGAAAATTCCAGCCTCTGAGTCTGCAAGATTTGGCATTCATGCCAGTAGCAACATATCCAAAGAATAATGTGGAGAACAAGGCAAACATGGTCTAGTAATGACTAACAGACATATTTCAGGTGTAATAAGAGCACCTTCTTTGCCTAACAAAATCACCACCCTCCAACAAAACCCTCACTAAAATGGGACCAGGACTTCCGTGTCCAGAAGGAAATCACATCTAAATGTTGCAAGAGACTGTTCATCATCATCATGCTGCTATTGCATGCCACATCCAGTGAAATCCTGGCAAATAGAACTTCACTCAAGTGTCAGACCCTTTTGTTTAACTATAAGACAACTGCCTGCAAGACTTTTAATGAAGACATGGTAAGATTTTTTTCTGTAATTTAACAAGCTGTTTTCCTTTTTGAAACAAGTGCTTGGAAAAGCCACATGTCAGACCCTTTTATTATGAGCTCAATGTCTGTTGGGGCACAGTCTTGCAGCACCCCAGCAAGGTGAGCACAGCAGCTCTGGTGACACCAGCTGGAATCAGCCGCAGCCCAATGACGGCTATGCAAAGCCACAGCAGGGAGGAAGGGCAATGCTCAAGCCAGGAAGGCAAGTCAAGGAGGTCAGGGCAGGATCAGGCGCAAGGCCAGGCAAATCCCAGCCTGGAGGAGACTTCTCACAGCTCTTTTCCCTGCGGTCTTGTCCCAGGTTACAGAGCTGGCCCTGAACACGGGCACCAAACCCCTTGGAGCAGGGTTGAAGGGTGTGTTGGTGCTCAAACACCCCTGACACTGTAAAAGCTAAAATGCAGTTGAATTTGTTACAACACGCAAAATACTTGCAAGAAAACCTCAAACCAGCATAAATTACAAATCCGAAACTCAGATCAGATTCTGTGTAAGCCTGTCTAAGTTTTATGATCTGTCTCACTGAACCTGAGCCATGCCTTCAGCAAGTCTCGCTTGAGTTATATATTTTGGCTTAAATGGTTTAAAACCTGAAGTTTAAAAGGTTTTTGTAAATAGTCATTTATAGCCTTCTGGTTTCAGCAGCTTTTTTGGCCACATACAGTTACTAATATAACTGCTCTTTTCACACAAAGGTGGAGGCAGCCTGTGTGCATGAACCTGGGTGGCACTTAAAGAAAGGCCTTAGAAAATGCCACCTTTTACTTTAAGGGGTATTTCTTACAAGGCAGTCTGTTTAGGTTTGCAGCATGAAGTGATCTCCAAATTAAAGGCAGTCACACTATTCTCCCAAGTGTGTCATTACAAAATAATACCTCTTTGTAATACCCCACCATGAAGTGTTTAATTTCCAGTAAAGATACTGACCAGTGCTGGGATTCTGCAAGGGATTATCTTTATGCATCGTACTCATACATTCCTTTGAAGTCACAGGGAAGGCACTCGGTGCTGGAAGTTGAACATGTTTGAATCTTGATAAGGTCATAAAATGTTTGAAATTAGTTTTGAGAAGCCTGTGGGCCTACTGCTAACAGAATTAAGATGCAGCTTCCTATCTTAGTGTTGAAATACTCCCTGTAAAGATAATAAATAGATTGAAATGTAAGAAATTATTGAGGTTAACATTAATAGGTTTTTTACAGGCCCCCAAGGCTCTCTTAACTCCAAATAAAGTCAAGAGGAGCCAGAAGTCCTTAAATCCTCTGCAAGCAATCGTGTTGTTAGGAGGAATAAATCTTATCAAGTCCTTTTTCCTCTCTGTGCTTCTGTCCCAGTAACAGTGAAATAAGGACACTGATTTCCTTTGTAAATCAACTGGTGAAAAGTGCCAAAAAAGTTGTTATCAATGCAATGAATACCTGCTTTTGTGAATAATTTCCATGTAGCATTTCAGATGCAGGATCTTTGGCACTCATGTAGAAAAATACTATTACATTGAATCCACTGATATTTCCTTACCACAAGCAATTAAAATATAAGGTATAAACTGCCCATACAGTCCTTGAAAAAATAAAATCGATACTTTGAAAAAGCTGTTTTCACATTCTTCCCTGTGTGGTCTAACCACCATCAAAATAATTGAGAATATTGGATTATAACAATATTTCTTTGTTGTCCTGGAAAATGGATGTCAAAGTACAGCAAAACATTGAAAGCATCACAGCACAGCATGCATGTGTCCCATGATTAGCACAGAACTAACAAAGGCTTAAAATAAAGAAGGTGATGATCCTGACGATGACAAGAGAAAAGCTTTGAAGAGGAAGACCTAACAGAAATACAAGCTCTGTGGAAAGTATATCACATCCTCCCACGACCCATGATTTTGTAGTCGGTATTTCCAAGGACTGGAAGAAGGGCAGGAGGTAGCCCTGGCCCTGGAGGCTGGGCAAGGCTAGAAGAGGTGTCCAGCTGCCTCCCAGAGCAGCCCTGGACTGTTGCTTTGATATCCCCATCTGGGTGCTGCCTGCTCTGCCAGCACTTGCCCTTGCTGAGGGCCATCCTGCTGAAATCCCTTTGTGCATCCAGACCTGCAGCACGTCAGGAAACAGCTCTGGCACAGAGACTTCACCTCTCACTGCTCATGCAGCTTGTGGGCACAGAGAGATAAGAAGAGATGAGAGACATTCATGGAGGGGAGCGTTTGAAAACCATGCAGAGCTGGGATCAGAGCTTGCTTCCACAAGGACTCTTCAGCCACATGAATAATCTCCATGAGGTGAAGAGGGAGCAAGAGAGCGTTTCCCCTGAAAAACATTCTGTATCAAGAGCAGAGTTGACAGAGTAGTAAAGAGTTTGATTAGAAAAAATAAAATCACAGGACAAAATTTACAGACTGTTGGCACAAGGAGAGGAGGCTGCAAAATGCTTAGCTGAAAGAAACTAAGGAAAAGATGTGGAACTGTTTTTTAATTACTCTGTCTGGGAGAAGATTATATGGAGATTAGGGGAAGTGCATGTTTGCAGAGATAATACAGCTTGAGGGACAGCCAAGAGATCAGAGGTTGTTCAGAGGTTTACCACTTGTCCAGTGCCTTTTCAGGAAGTGAAGCCACAAACTGAGGCACTCACTGGCCAGAAAACATTGCCAGCACTCACAGGTTTAAACTGTGCCTGGACAAAGCAAAAGCACAGATGATGATGCATCTGTCTGAGCATGAAAAGTCAAAACTTAATTTTGATTAGGATAATTGTAACCTAAAGATCAGCCTGGACATGCACCTACACTGAGATACCGCAGCTGGGTCTTGCCCGTGCTCCGTGCCCACCAAAAGCTGTGTGCCTGCATCCATGTGGTGCCAAGCGCCAGCAAAAAAGGCCCTGGGAGCAGAGTACATTGACTTTGAATCAGCACCAGGCTACTGTGATAACACAGCTTTTAGTTGGATTATACTATGAACACTTATGCTGTATAAAGGTGGCTTGAAAGGTATTTGTATTATGAAAAAAAGCATAACGTATTCCTAATTGCTTTATTTATTCAGTTATATTACTGCAGAATCACAGATTCATTTAGGGTGTAAAAGACCTCCAAGATCATTGAATCCAGCCTTTGGCCAAACACCACCTTGTCAACTAAACCATGGCTCCAAGTGCCACATTCAGTTGTTTATTGAGCACCTCCAGGGATGGTAACTCCACCATTTCCTTCAGCAGCCCATTCCAATTCTCAACAACCCTTTCTGTGAAGAAATTCCTCCTGATGTCCAACTTGAACCTCCCCTGGCGCAGCTTTTACCAAGTATCAGTTTGCTCCAATAAATTTAACTACGATTGTCCTCTTCCCTCAGAAATCCAGGGCTTCTGGGAAAGCTGCGTATTGAAAACCTTCTGGGGTAAAAAGCTGGCTGCTACAATCAGTGCAGAGACTTGGATCCAAACAGCACAAATCAGGACATGGCAACCAAAGAGCAAGCAGTGCTGCACCAATGCAGAGCATCTCTGGGTGTGTTTTTCTCAACCTCTTGTCAAGCTGTGTCCATCTTTGCTGAACATCTGGAGATAGAAACCAGCTTTTACAGCGCTATTCCAAATGAGACTCTCTGCTGTTTTCTAAAGCAGGAGCTTTCTCCAGCCTTTTCATCAATACTTGATTTTCCTCTTTGAAATCTTACCTCCTGTGTGTTAAATTAGTTGCAGGATTAGCTCCCTCCTAAAATTTACATGTAAATTCCATGTGTTCTACCTGAAAGAGCTGTTGATGCAACTTTTCACACCACTGAAGGGCACTTGTCAGGAGACAGCTCCATGGTTTCTCTCCAGTGAATATATGACCATTTTTCTAATAGAAAACAAGAGTTATACATGTGAAACGAAAAAAGGTCTGAAATGAATGAAAAATGCAAATCTTGAGTTCATCTGCCAAATTTCTAACATCTTTCAGGTCTGTCTCTGCCCAACTCATCTCCTTTGTGCTTCAAATAAAATACATTCTATTCAGCATGGCCAAACTTAAACAAAAACTTGGGGGGGAGGGATGTGTATTTATTTTTTTAACACAGCTGTGGATTTGCGACCCTTATTCTTCCCCACACACTATTCTGTGTTCCAGTCAATGAGCCCCTCAGGGCTTTTCTTTTTGGAGAAAACTTCAGACACTGAGAGCTACTGCAAAAAGATACTATCCATAGACAAATATTTGCAGTGTTTGGTTGTGAGCAAAGATCTGTAGTTAAAATGGTTAAGCTAAAAAAAGGAGTAAAATGTCTGAGAAGAAAAAGCTGGATTTACTCTTGCTGAGAACATGGTGAGGCAACAAGTTACATTAATACACATCCTGATTCCCTGTTACTAATTGGTTTATGCTAATGAATTACAAAAATTACTATTATAAATTCAACATGTGCACTATTTTGCAAAGTTCCATACTGAGCAGATACCTTATGATACCCAAAATCTGGGAATGACCCAGCTCTAACTAACTCAAAACAAAGCACTAGAAGGACAGATAAGGGATTGGTAAAGATTTCACTGTGAAACCATTGGAATTTAAGAGCTTCGTCTTAGCTTTGTTCTCTTTTTTTCCAACGGTTTGATGGTTGCACTTGGGAGCAGATTCCCTGTACTTGTAGTGACTTTGGAGAAAGAGGTAGAAACTACGAGGTGGAAAAGCCACCTAGTGGTACAGGGACATGCTACCAGGCAGGGGCAGGTACCTCTGAATTCCAAGAAAGGTTTGTTCTCATGCTGGGACACCATGCCCTGGCATGTTATAAAGGGTATTTATTATTATTCATGGAAGTCTGGAATGTGTATTGTGGTGCATGAAACCTAGATGCAAATTAAATATATTTTCCAAAGGACAGCACCATGAAACTTTGTGTTGGATCATTGCCTGTTTTATATATGCTGTGTAGACTATAACATCTCATTTAGAGCTATTTCAGAGACTTAAAAGAGGATGAATGAGTTTGCCCCGTTTTTCTTTCCAGCTGTCCAAATAAATGTAGGAGTTGCTATAAGCCCAGCTGCCCAGAGCCCAGAAAGAGAAGAAAGGCTATAAAGAAAACACCCATCTGTACTATTTATTTTAATTTTCATTGTGTCATAGCTTTGAGGCATGACAAGTTAGTGCATTTTCAGAGCTAAGGACTGGTTATCTACATCTCTGCTCTGGATCCCACTGGTGATTTTTCTGAGAATAATTTCTACATGTGCTGAAAAGAGTTGGGAAAGCCATCCAATCTGGGAAAACAAAAATTCACCCTCCAGCAAAAGGCTGCTGGGTAGGGCTGATCAGGGCACTGCATGATCAACATGTGAAAGTTTGTCTCTTCAGAAAGGCTGAGAGTGCTGGGAGGTGATTACAACAGCTCCATTCCTTCAGGACCCTTCAGCTCAGTGCAAGCAGCACAGAGTTGTTGCAAGAATGAAGGCATATCTCCCTTTGGCACACAGTGATTAAACCTGAGCCTGTGTAAAGAGTAATAGAACAGGCAGCATGCTCTTATCTAAATAGTCCAAATGCGAAGTCACAGCCCATATGCTGAGGTTTGCGTTTTATAATGCCAAGGTGTTTACAGCTTTGTGCTCAAAGCAGAGTGTTCTCTCATTTGCAGATTCATCTGTGAACACACGGACCAGGGAGTTCTGCAGACATGAGGGATTAGCTCCTACACGGATGCAGATACCCACACTGCACAGCCAGGCCTCACAGGGCTCTTCAGCCTGTGCTGCTTGTTGAGTGGAGGGAGAGGGAGGGAGATGACCATGCCAGGCTACAGCTGCGTTAGACAGCTACTGGAAATTGTGGGACTGTGCGAGCAAACACACCAGAACACTCCTGACTGCAGCCCCCCTGTAACACATGCATCCAGCTCTGAGGATCAAGCAGCCCTTAGTCACTGCCCACCTCTAATGTAAGGGAAAGGGGACATGGCAAAGCCCTCAGCTGTATAAAGGACAGATATGAATGAAGTGGATGGTGAAAATGAAGCCCCTTTAGGTAAATGAATTTCATCTTCAGAATGGAAGGCTTAACAAGTCAAGCTAGGCAATTAGAGTTATTACCCCTAAATGTTTAATTACATAAATGCATCTGCAGAAACATGCCAGGCCTGAGGTTTACTGCCTGTAGTAAATGCATGAATGTGCTGATCTGTGCATCAAATAAATCACGGCATTTATGAATGTGAAGTGACAGAACTGCATCTGCTGAGCTAGAAGAGGAGTAAAGACACAGGAAAATATCTGCAAGCACTAGCATTGCCCCAGTGGACATGGAGCTTGGTAGCCAGGGAGGTCAGGATGTGGGAGTAGGGAGCAAGGACACCAACCCAACAACTGCCATTTGAGATCTGCTCCAAGCCATGGGGTGTCAGTCTGAAGACACCAATTTCTTCTTTCTGCAGCACTTGGCCACCATAAGCCTCTTAGGCACCCCTGAGGCAGGTGCAGTGTGGGCAAAGAGAAACCTAAACCAGGGGGATAGAAATCTGTGTCAAAAAGTATAAGGGATCTGGGAAGGAGATTTTGGAAATGTGCCCCATGTGTAGGGTTGTGAGGAGCAGCATTCCCAGACTATGTGCACAATCATTACACATAGCTTGGAGTAAATCAGTCAGCTTTCCAGATGAAGGTAAAGAGAAACCTGTGTATGAGAAGGCACACATAGTCCTCCCAGGATACTCATATTGGGCTCTCCGTGCTCATCAAAGCTAACAGGAGGCTAATTTGGGTGATTGAGTGTGGGGGTTGTGCCAGAATGCCTGACAGTGCTGGAATTTATAGGTGCACTCGAGGCTGCCACATATGCACTGCTTTTCTCTGGGTAAGTCCTTTCTGTTTGGTAAAGATTTCCAGAGGTGCAGGAGATGAAATCTCGATGGACTGTCTCCATGAGCACTTCCCACGGGTCAGGACATCCTGCTCAGCTGTAGAACCTGCACGCTGTGCTGCACACAGGTGCAGCAGGTCCTCTGCTCCCCAGAAAGCCTCAGCCACTGGGGGCACGTTCAGTCCAACTGCTTGATGCCCTTCCCCACTTTGTGGGATTCACAAGTAAGTCTCGTCCACATGGGCACTACAGTCATGTAGGAAGTCTCACCCAATGCTGATAGCCTTAAGTAGGACTGTTTCCAGGTGGGGCAGTCTCACCTGTCCCCCATTTCCAAGGTTTAATAAAGACTTTTCAAAGACTTTGGGAAGTCTCTCTGATTTGTACTTCATTCACTTTAATGCTGGTAAAGAGAAACATGGAAATCTCACAAGCAATGCTCTCTGATGAAATTTCTGCAGTAGCTTTTCCTGGTATGCCCAGATTCCTCAATCTCCCCTAGTGCAGATCCTTCGTTTAAATGCATTTTCTGCCTCTATTACCAAAAAATGCAATCAGTAAAAATCTAACAGCCTACACTACACAATTCAAGGTGCAGGAGAAATGACCCCAAACTTCTTACACCAAGCTGTTACAATCCCACTGTCTGGTTTTTCAGGGAAGTTTCTTTGCTGCCCTTCCACAGTCCAAGTGTTCTGCCTATTATTTAAGGAATCAGTTAGTTTCAATTTTTTTTTAAAGTGTACATTCTGCGTATCTTCAAATTTCACTTTTGCATCACATCCCTCATGTTTTGTGGGGAGTTTTACAAGGTCACACACGAACCCATTCAAATCAATTATATCACCAGTGGCAGAGTGGTGAGATGTGACATGAGCTGGCACACATAAGGTGACAGCAGCTTTGTTACCTCCATACTCACGTCAGCCAGAGCACAGTGTGGTTGTCCACAAGCCCTCAGGTTGGTGCTGGTGTGTCTTGTCTGGGTGTTTCAAAAGAGAAAGTAAATATATAAGTATGTATGGTGGGTCTGTAATACTGGTACTGTCTGGCCAAAGACGCACTGCTGGGAATTGGTTTTCAGTCTCCAGATCTGGCACTGGAGACTGGAAGAGAATCCTCCCAGGCAGCCAAGTGCAGACGTGATTGCCTGTTCAATGCACATCACTGTTTCCATGTAGTCCACTTTACTGAGCAAACACAGCTCGGTGCTGGCAGGGATTACTGTTTGTTCTCTACAGCTGCAGCTTTGCTTTGTCTGTGAGTAGCTTTGCCGAGTTTCAATTTAGGGTCCCAATAAAGCTCTAACAAAGCTCCAAACTGCAAAGGCAAACAAAAGAGAGAGAAAAAAAGTAATGAAACGTAATGAGTAAAATACTGTTGTATGACCACGATAACTTGGGATACTGGGAACTGCTCGAGAATACACTTTGCTTTAACAGAAGCTACCACAGTGGAAATCACTCCAGAAAAGCAGTCCTGCTTTCCAGTGTTTCCACAGGCATCTGTGGTGTGTGGATGAGGGATTCAGCACTCCTCTGCATCCAAGTCCTGCAATTCTGGCCAAGTCAGGCAGGAAACCTTGAAGGGTCTCTGCAAGCTTTCTTCAACAGCTGAAAGGGATACTGTGTGACACAAGACCCTGTATTTGGGGAGCAGCTCTATTGCCTATTTAATACACTCCCAGAGCAGAAAACATGAGTCAAGTATTTACCTTGAGATTTAGGCTGGGCACTACAGCAATCCTGAACAATACAGGTCATGTTTTGTAAATTTTCTTTGCAGCCATAAGAATCCTTTCTTTTTAAGGAATTTCTTCGAGTCAATGAAAATTAGACATTCTTTTCTACATATTGCCTGAGAATATGCCCTGTTTGATTACAGGTCTTATAATTCAAAACTGGAAAAGCGCAGTTTTCACATGTTTCTCGTTCATGCGCAAAACTGAGGTTTGTGGGCCTGTGCAACCCTGCCAATATTGCCTTGCTGCCCCTCTCCTGGGGAAGCCCCTGGAAACTGCTTCTGTCTCCATGTTTCCTGTAGGAAAGTTAGCTCTTGGAGGAATTTAGCCTTTGCAAAGTCTAAAGGCTTTGTCCTGACACGCAATAGCATTTTCCAAACAGAATGCATTTGGGTAGACCTCATCCACTTCAAGTTTAAAAAGCAAAATGAACCTTAAAAGCACAGCTCCCCTGGTTTTTCAGCCTCTCCTTGCTGGCTCTTGCGGTAGCAGGTTTTTCTGGTAGTCCATCATGGTCTCTCCCACCTTAATCTCACAGTTGTTTCTAAGCTGTGGGAGGCTTATCATTCCCTTCGATATCTTTGTTCTTATCAATCAGGGCTATGAAACTGGCTATTGCCTTTTCAGGTTTCTAGGGAAACACCTCTTCCTTTAACTTCTAATCCAACTTGCTGGCAAATTGTCCTTTAGAAGCAGAGGGAGAGGCACGGACTACAGACATAAAAATTCTGATTTTTCTTGTTTTCACAGTTTTTGTCAGATATGATTGTAGAGCAGCAATATCCAGCACATGCCCCTGCTCAGCGTTTATGTAAGCAAGCAGCATTAATCTCTGTACTACAAAATAGGTTGTAGTACAAAACAGAGTTAAGATCGACAGCAAGATCCCTTCCTTCTGCTGCTTTAGCTCTTCAGTTTTAAGGCTGGAATGAGGTGGTTTGACGCCGTGATGCTTAAAACAGAGTGAAAAACAACAGGGCTGGTCTCAGTGCCGGGTATCAGCTCTGCCCCAGAAACTCGGGGCCACACAGGTCATTGATATTGACTGTTCATTACCGGTGCTTTTCCAACCCTGGTGCTGATTCCTGCGCGCACAAATCCCTCCCAAAAACTCCTTGCCGGCTCCCGAGTAACGCGGACTCCCCGCTAGATGTCAGCGTCCCTCCTGCAAACCACCGGGGGTTCATTAAAAGCCTCTAATGAGGCTCCCTCATTAAGCCAGGCTTCCACCGGGCTGGTGGGGAGCTTTCTGCCAGCCGGCACCCGGACCACACAATTTCTGGGGGAGATTTGCACCAAAACGCTTTTGGCTTCGTTAGAAGGATCTGTAGCGCCGATGGGAGCCCACCCCAGCGCCTAGCACTGCCCTCCGAATAGCCGCTATGGTCAGTGCAGTTAATTGTATTTATTCTGCCGGAAATTGGGCTGTTTATAAGGAAATATGGCCCGCAGGTGCTCTGCCAGGTCGGAGGGTCCAGCAGCCAGCGCTGGCACCAGGCAGAGTTCTGGATCTGACAAGAGCCTGGTCTGCTGGGGCAGAAAGAGTATTTGTTATTTCCAGTTTATTCAGGTATCTGGCTAGGGACAGCTCAAGAAACTCACTGACTACTGAAAAAAGCAGAAAAACTTGTTTTCTTCCTCTTGCCTGAGAAAGGAAGATGGCTGAGGATGAGAGTTAGCACTTCTTGAAATCCAGAAAAAAAAATTCCAAATCAAATTACAGGAAAAACTCCTTTATTTAATGAATCAGTTAGCTTTATTTTTTTTTTTAAGTGTAAGTTATGTGTCATTTCCTGTATGTATTCAGGACAGTTACTTTGTAGAGTAAAATAAAATTTTAAAGCACTTGTATACTCATTTTTAATTGCAACCCAATCTGACCTAAGAGAAAAATAATCATGTGAAAAAAGAATTATTCACCATTTCTACAAGTTTCATTAAAATATAATTAGGAATCTGAATAAATGCATATAAGACACAGACTCACTTGAATAAGTAAAAGCCACAGGTGCCCTCCTGGTTGGTCACATCTAATTAATTCTGACAGTCTCTAAACTTAATCTTTCTTTAAAAATTGAAAGGACTGCGGAGAACCACTACGAAAAGAAATTTAAAGTAGCAGATAGATTTTTTAAGTTAAGATTTCCTGATGGTTGAACTTTGTCATTGTTAAAATTCATCACTTCAATCTGTCCCTGAAATGTACAGTTAATCACTTCCTCTAAATACAAAGCACAGGAGGTGATTACCCTTCAGCAGCTACATCTCTGGATTCAGTTTTTTCATTACATTGTAATTACAATGGATCTTCAAGGTTGTGATGAAAATAAAGGATTAGTAGAACCGAAAATGAAAGTTTAATGGCACAAACTAAACATCAGCTATGAGCAACTTCAGCTCTGGCCTCTAACCCTGATCCCATTTCATTTTTGGACTTGTCTGAAGTGAATAAAGAGCACGGAGCCAAATTATGCAGTGAACTTTGTTATTGAAACAGCATGGAGTAATACTTTGAACTTGAGAGAGATTTACATTTTGGTTTAGTCCATGGTGGTAGTGGAATAACAGCATTTTTGTGTCACACAGGGCTTTCTTGGGGGCCCATCAGGCACCTGGAGAAGAGTTGTTTCATCGCTCCAGCAAGCACACGCTCTCCCACACCCAGCTTACCTTCCCTTGCACTAGAAAGAGCTGAGTTTTGTCCTAAAAGTTGTGTTCTTTTATAGAAATGCAGTCTGCTCATGCACATCTGCCTGCAGCTTGGTTTGTATCACCCGGAGAGACCTTGACCTGGCTTTTCGTTGTGGGTTGGTGAAACATCTGGAGACCTGTGCTGCATCTTGCTGTGTAAGGCTGCACTGGGACAGCTCACTGCACATCTGCTTGGGAGCAGCAGTTCCTGCTGCAAGGTCACGCTGGAGGGGCGGCTTTGGGGAACAGCTCTGTGCATCAAACGCCAGCACATCCAGTTCCCCCGATCCCTCGCTTCGGTGCTCCCGGCACGGTGTGCCGGGGCGCTCAACCAGCCCAGCTTGCAGCTATTTTTACTTCTTGCAATGAGCTGTTGGTTGGTTCAGGTCCCTGAAGGACAAGGTGGCTGCATGGTCAGTGGGTGCCAGTGCCAGCACCGCAGTCCTGCCCAGCCACAGCGTGACGGGGAGGTGACCAGGGACAGAGCACGTGCCTCAGGGGCTGGGACAGGTGAATGGGCTCAGCCACGTTGCAAAATCACACGCTTAAGATCACTGCCTTTGCATTGTGTCTCGTGGTGACAAATCCATGGGATGAATTTGTTCAGTAAGCTGATCTGATTGATCAGAAGCAACCCAGAAAGTGCCTCCATGGAAGAGTAGAATGGAACAGAATCTCTCAGTTGGGAGGGATCTACACTGAACATCTCATCCAACTGGCCAACCAAAAGTTGCAGGATGTTGTTAAGGGCATTGTCTGAATGCCTCTTAGACATTGACAGGCTGGGGGCATCAACAGCCTCTCTAGGAAGCCTATTCCAGTGTTTGACCACACTCACTGTAAAGAAAGGCTTCCTAGCAGCTTTCTGTTGGATCTGCTGGTTGAGCTGACTCACTCTGGTGACCTTTTCATCACTAAACCCAGTGCAGGATGGAAGGAGAGGGCATAGCTGAGGCAGCTCAGGATGGGATCACCCTACTGTGGCTGCCCCACTTCGATCAGCTCAAACAAAATGCTGGCTCATGCTCACCCACGTGGGCAGAGCTGCCAGAAGCTGCAGCCTGTGCCCTGCCTGCTCTCCCTGACCCATCAGCTGTGGCTCCCCATGCTGGCTCCAGCCAGCCCACTGATAACCAACTCCACACCTTTTTCCAGACTGCTCTGCAGCTCCATCAGCTCATTTAAGATGGGATTTATGATTCCCACAAGTGCCAGTCTGATGCAGAGGAGATGTGAAGGACACCTGGCTAGAGGTGGTGGGGAAAAGACAGAAATGCCTTTTGCAGAAGCAGCCTGGTCCTGCATCAGCCACCCTCCACCTGAGCCCTGGCCCTGCCAGGACTTCATTGCTCTTCACACTCACATTTCCCCCCCTTTGCCCTTGTCCTCATCTGCATGAGCATCAGCTCTGCCAGGGACTCCTCAGCTCCAGTCTCCTTCCAGACGCTCACCCAGACCATTTCATTCCTTGCCCACCAAACCCTGAGGAGGCTCAAGCATCAGTTTGACCAACCTAGGCTTGAACAGGTCCAACCTCTGCCTGCCTCCACCAGGAATGAGGTGCTGCACAATGACTCCATTACCTCTGACACCTCCAGGGCTGTGCAAGGACTCATCTTACCCTTTTTCTCCCTTAGCCACAGCAGAAGCCTGGATTTTAGGCACTGCAAACCCTAAAAACAACAACTCCTGGAAGAACTGCCATCATCACAAAACTTCTGCTGTGCCTGGGTGTTCTCCTTTGACCCTGCTTTTTCCAATGCAAGCAGTACATGATACATGGTAATGTCTTACACTAGCCTATGTATCAGTAGGTATTCTCGAGAAATTAAATTTTGGAAAGAGCTTTTAGTTTATTTCTGCAGAATAAAGGCCAGGGATTCACTGTATGGCAGCAGGGAGATGTCCAGCAGCTTCCTCTGGTGCTCAAACCTGGAAGGGGCAGCTCAGCTCCCTGCTGCACCCACAGACCCTGTCTCTAATGAATAGCTGAGCGAGATCTGGGACTTGCACAGAACAAACCCGTATCAGGAGCAATTTAGGAGTGATAATGAAAGGAGAAGCCCTGATTGGCAGAGGGAACAAGGGGCTATTTCTGCCCTCTGAGGCTGAGGAAGCCCCAATCCAGCTGTAGGTGTGACCAGCTGTCTCTGAGACGGGTTTGTCTCCAGCCCTAGTGGTGGATGAGCTCACCCTGACATGGGATGCAACATCCCCAGGGTGGGGATGAAGAGTTGCAAGGCTGTGGAGAGGTGTGGGGAGACCAGGGGGTCGTGGGGTCCCACCTGTAGGGCCCTGCAGAGTCTGAAATGACAGCAATGCTGCACCAATCCTGGTGATTTAGCCCCAGCTTGGTGCTGGCATGGGCTCTTCCTGCTGTCATTTCCTTCCCTTTCTTTGAGATGGGAGGGTGACTGCTGATATTTGGGCTACACACAAAATAACATGAGGGTTTTTTTCCCCCTGCAAGTTCAAGCAAGGTGTTGCTCTGTGGTCAGAGGATGAATAAGCAAACCTGTGACTGGGACCAGCACTTGGCTGGTGGCTGCCTGCACGGAATGGGATTGTTGGAACACGTGCTCCTGTGGAGCAGAAGGTCCCCCAGCGCCTGACATCGGGGCCTTGGTGGCCAAAAATAGCTGGGCCTGTCACAGGGAGGATGATACCCCTGGGAGGCTGAGGCCACACTTCAAGGGACAGTGTGTCACAGAGTCAGAAACTCAAGTGTCTCATTTAGCATGCATTTCCCTTGGTTTCAGGAAAACTGTCTGTAAATAAATATCAAATAGTTTGCTTAGGAGAAGATGACTTGGCTAAAAACCTGCCGTGTTGCTGCATGAGCATTTGGGAGCTCAGGGTCCTCACGGTGGGATAAGGGAGAGGATGTGTCCACTAACACTGCTTTTAAAATAGACCAGTGTGTAAATGACAGAGCAATTTACGGACTGCAGGCAATGCAGGACAGCGAACGTCTCTCAAAATGCGGGATCTGTCCCCACACGAATTACAACAGATGACAGTTTGCTAAATATATCTGCAGTGCCAAAACAAACAGCACTATATACCAAAGCAAGAGGTCACTGCAGTCTGTCTTCACATGCCACTTTTCTTTCTGATCTGCAAGGGACTTTGACCAGGAGGACTGAAAGATGAAGCAGAGAGGCTGAGTGTGTGGATGTGAGGGTCTGCCAGGGAGCTGGATTCCCATTTTGGCAAATGCCATCAGCTGTGCCTTCAAGGGCTGGTGTAGTATCTCATTGTATTCCCTACCTATCCCCTGTGACCAAAATAGTCACAGTCACCCACAAAATCTTACACAACAGCAACTTGACACAGATAAGGACTGAATGAATGAGACTTTCCAGCTAGAGATAAATTGGATAAATGTTGAAAGTAATGAAAAATTAATTGTTTCTCCTGCCCCAAAGTACATTTTGAATATCGTCTGCTTTTCAGGCTTGTGCATAATTCTGCATCTTTAATTGAAATTCGTGTTCAGCTCGGCTGTTTTTCTGCTGACAGCTCAATGGAGTTACTCTGTTAGTGATCATTACAATTATTTAGTGGTACTGAGATCTTGCTCAGAGGTCTGAGCCATCCTCTGAGACTGTAGAAACCTGGAACCAAAATATATGTCCAGCCCAAGAGCTGAAACTCAATAATAAATTTTATAGTAAAAAAACCCTTTTGTATGAAAATATCAGCATAAAGGAGTGAGGAACCCACATCAAACTGAATTCTTTTAGAAACCATAAATATGATTCCCTCAGTCCTCCTTGTAATTCTCAGCCAACTGAGTCATCAGTGAAGAAATAATTATTTTAGTGGGATCCCTACATAGCCCCCAACACAGGTCTCATCCCAAGTGGGAGCAGTACATGGAGCAGGGCAGTGTTCAGGCAGGCTCATGTTTGCCTGAGCTTTAATCCTCTTGCAGACAAAATCCTGAACTTGAATGCATGGAAAATTGCTGTTGATAATCTTATTTTGAGGAAAAAATTATGTACTTCAACCAGCATCTGGCAAGGTACAGGCTTTTAGCTTCTGACTTAGAAAAACCCTTGTCTGCATATGCACTTCACTGGCTGGTAAAGTTTCTGGAATTACAGTTTTTCCTTTAAAATTCTGAAGATACAATAGCAGCCTGAATTCCCTTTTCTGTGTTATGTATCAGTGCACAGTGGTAGCAGGGCAGGAGACATTTCATAGGCCATAAAACCAGAATGGGCTTAATCCTCTTCTCACAGTAGATTTACATTTGTGTGACTGTTAGTAAAGTTGGCAGTAAAGATGTTGACAGAGCTGAGGACTGGCTGGGGCCCAAGGGCACTGATTTTTAAAGGTGGCAACTGGGATTACTAAATCCTGCTTCCAAAGAAGCCTTAGCCCCACTTCCTACCCTTGAGAGCTTTTTTGTTCTCCACTGAATCATGGTTGAAAATGGGCTGCAGCCACCCAAGACATGTCAGTGTTGCAGGGACAGCAGAGGCAAAGCAAACTGCTGCTACCTGAGAGCTGCTCAAGGGAGCTTTGCCCTGACCATGGAGGGGTGAGAAGGGCGCCTGATCCAGTATTTCCATGTTCTGATGTGGTTTGTGCAGTCCTCAGCCCAGGTGTCTCCTAGAACTATCAATACCTGCAACTACAGAGCAAGGTTTTTTTCCTGTTTGTTTCCTTTCCATTCTTGGAGGTGGCAAGGAAAGGAAAGGCTGTCAAGGGATTAAAACACTGCTCGAAGTGAAACTACTGCAGGTCTTGTCTGAGCCTCAGTGAAAGTGCTTCAGGGGTGAGAGGAGGCCAGCAAGAGGAAAATGCCTAAGCCCTTGGTTGCCTTCTGCTGCTGAGTTTTGTTTTACAAGCACCTGAGCTGCAGCTGCCATTGGAGCTATTTTACAAAGAAGCTGCTTGTCCAGCTGCTGTTATTTCTTCATCCATCCTGTGGGTTCCTGAATCCAGACCTGGCATTTCACCACTACACTGTGTTTCTCAAGCTTCTACTGTGGCCAGCTGAGCAGTGTTTCTTGGCAGGTTTCTCTCACACGACTTCTGAGAAACAGAGCCAAAACTGAGATGCCAAACTGCTGGTGAGACACAGAGTGCGTGGGAGGCAGCAGCCAGCCTTGGAGCACGAGGGCAAAGCTGACAAGACTGGTGTGGTCTTGATTGCAGTGCTCTTACAAACACAAAGGCTGCAGCTGTGACAATCCAAGGATAGAAGAGGTATTATTTTTTGTTAGACTGATTAATGTAAGTGAAAAAAGTGGATAAATGTTTGGGTTTAAGATTAAGGGGATTCTGAATCCAAAACCTTGCCTGAATTTACTGATAAGGTCGGGTCAAGGTCTTAGGGGCTTCTAAAGGTCTGTAAAACCTTGACCCGATCTTATCAGAAGTCCAACAGACTCCTAAAACACAGTCTGCTAAGCCCACTAAGCCAATCAGGAATGCAAGGTTTCAACAAAGGATCCACAAAGGCACTTCAGTACCTGAAGCAGGACTTAGATCAGAGGAAAATACCTCAGTAAATACCTGCGATCCAAAATAACCCACTAAGGTGGAATTGAGGGTTGGGGAGGATCACCTTTGAATTTTAATTTTCAGGGTGAAACCTGAAGTTACATCTCTGTATAAAAAACTCTCCTCACCCGTAACTGAGAAGCTGGTGCACTTTGGGAGGTGGGAAAACAGAGTGGCAACCTTTATTCATGCACAATGCCGGCGTTACAAATGGAGCAAAATGAGCCCTGCTCAGTTCAGATGGCAGGTGCCTGTCCTCAGGAGACTAACCTGGGATGTGCCTCTGTATGAGCAGAATCCAGTACCTTGGCTCTGAAAAATTTGGGAGTTCACACCAGCACTGTTTAAGACAGTAAACACCTCCCTAATGCAATCCTGTATAGGAAGATGTAAGTGCCTGCTTCTGGCTCCTGGATGCTGCTATATGCTTCAGGTACTAATCTCTAAGTGTAGAAGTCTTCAGTTTACCCTGTTTTCAGCCACAAGAACCACAATCCACAGGCAAAATCAAAGGAAAAAGGAAACTGAAGAAAAGGTGAGGATATCTTCTTTGAGAACTGTAGATTTGCTAATTATGGACCTATTCCAGGAGATTTCCTACAGATTTACTGCGACTTCAGTGTTATTAACCTATTTTTCTCTTCTGGAACTGCGCTTCTCCATCCTAAAATTAGCTTGTGACCTAACAGCATTTAGGCATGGGCACCTTAAACCATCAAAGTGTTTCCACTGACTTCAGCAGAAACACGCGGGTGTTGGAGGCAGCGTCGGCGCCCCGGCGATCTGCTGGAGCCATCTTACATGCCAGGGACAGTGTCATACACGGAGCTTAGATTAAATGGGAGGGGAACAGGGAGCATTTCTAACGTGATTACTGTCAGATTTCCTTTTATGTTTTCTGGAGGAAAATAGTATGCAAATGCTGCACGTGTCTGCATGGATTCAACCTTCCTTTCCTCTTTTTTGATCTCTCTAATTCCGACAAACAAGCAGCCCATGACTGCTGAAGGGAAACTCTCAAGGTGTTGGGCCACGGGCATTTTTGAGGGGCACAGTGGATTTAGGCAGCCTCCTGTTCCCCTGCTTCTGGCTACACTTTCCCACTCCAGCACTCTTCCTCCAGTTGCACCTCAGTGGAGACAAGGTGAATAGTGTCTGGGAACTGAGCCAGGGTGAAAATAACTGAGGAGGGGAGGGTGTTGCTTTTTTAAAGCAGTTTCCTGGTCTGTTTGACAACACAACAGCACAAAGAGCTGCACCAGCACAACAGAGGGAGCCTGACTGGTCCATCAAAGTGCTGCCACCAAAAATGATGTCTGCAAAACTGCATCTGTATTTCCTCGGTGTTGCTACACCAGCAGGGTGGAAAGTCCTTTGGAAAGTCCAACGGTGAGTTTCTACTCTCACCCTTTCTTCCCCTTTCCCAACTCTTCTCTCTCCTGCAAGGGATGAGGTGAGCAGAGAGCAGCCGGGCACAGAGGCTGATGTTTCTGGCACAGTGCTGATCCCGTGTTTTCTTGCTTAGCGTCCTGTTCCCAACTCCAGCTTCTGCTGTGCATTCCTGTCCCTGTGCTGGATCCTGCGGCCCCCTCCGTCGTGCTGACATCCCTCTTTGTGTGTCCACACCATAATCAAATCCTGGGAGCAATCCAGATCAAAACAAAGTATTCTTCTTCAGGGCTAACTTTCATCTGGTTCCCAGCTCCAGCTCCAGCACACACATCGTGCCAGCACGGCACAGGGGGATGCACACAGGGGAAAGAGGAGGGTCACCAAGCCAAAGGTTTGTCCTGGCAGACTGCAGAGCAAACATAACCTGGAGTATCCAAACAAAATTAGTTCACACAGCCATCGCAATCGTTCAAAGTTAACACTTTATCCAGATTGGGGCTGGGACTTGGGGACATTTGATCTCCCTCCAGTGCTGGAATCTAGACATGCAAATTCTGCATTATAGAAGGAAAGTCCTACCATGAAGCTCATGCTGTTCATCCCTGTGGGACCTATGGATCAATCTTCCAATTAAGATTGGAAAAGACCTCTGAGACCATTGAGTCCAACTGTTAGCACCACAACACTCACCACTAAACTATGTCCCCAGGTGCCACATCCACACACCTTTTGAACACTTCCAGGGATGGAGATTTCACCACTTCCCTGGGCATTCTGCATCACAACCCTTTCAGTGAAGAAATTTTTCCCTAATACCTAATGTAAACTTCCCCTGGTGCATCTCAAGGCTGTCTCCTCTCGTCCTGTCGCTTGTTACCCGGGACCAGAGCCCAACTCCCACCTGGCTACATCCTCCTTTCACGTGGTTGTAGAGAGTGAGAAGGTCTTCCCTAAACCTCCTTTTCTCCAGGCTAAACAGCCCCAGCTCCCTCAGCTGCTCTCCATCAGACCTGTGCTCCAGATCCTTCCCCAGCTCCCTTCCCTTCTCTGGACACACTCCAGCCCCTCAAGGTCTTTTTTGGTCATGAGAGGCCCCAAACTGAACCCAGAATCTGAGGTGTGGCCTCACCAGTGCCCAGTACAGGGGGATGATCACTACCTGGATGCCTTGTACAAGAAACATTCAGCTCTGTGACTTTGCTGTTCTGGGTGGTGTGGGAAGCTGGTGAGGCAAGAATCACTGCTGAGCTGATCAGAACCTCTTTCAGGAGGGAATTTCATGGGAATTGTGGGGCTTCTCACCCCCACTGCAGTTATCTTCATCACTGCCCGACAGTGCTGCTCTGTAGGGCTTTTCCCCAGTGCTTTGTGCATCCATCCAGGCAGCTCATTTTGGACACCCAAAGACAGCAGGCAGGAGCTCTGCTCACACAGCTTCCAGATCTTCACCTTCCACAAAGGCTGATCCGTGTCAGCCACTTGCTGTCCTTGCTGGCAGCACCCTGTCAAAGCAGGTACAGTCTGAGCACAGGGCCTTAGCAGTTCTTAGATGGAAGGCTGTGTGGAAAAAGAGATGAAAGCTTATTTTCAGAGTGTCAGTCTCAGTAATCAACAGCCTGAAGATCTGGATACAAAGTAGGCATATATGACTTAATTCTACCTTTGTGTCTCGCACCTTTTTGAATGGAATTACTACTTAATTGCATATATTAAGCCTGTCCAACAATACCATTTAGTGTTAGTAACACTTAGTGTCATATCTTCAAAGTGCTTTACAAGCAAGTTATGAAATACGTAATTTGAGTGAAAACAAGCACCTTGGGCTGGGACCTGGGCTGTGTTTGACACAGCCTGGCATGCCTGCAGTGCTGTGTACCCTGGGATGAGGAGCCCTGTGATTCATGGCAGGGTAAAGTCAGTGAGAAGAACATGGAGAGATAATGTGGGATGTGTTCTCTGAGGTATAAAAGATCAAGGCTTCTGGTGAATTTCATAGCATGTGCAAGAGCCTCAAGTGATTAACAGGGGAGCTGAAATAACTCTTCCAAGTAGCGGAGCTTGGTTTCGATATTGCATCTTCTTCTCTCCTTCCTCTAGCACAAGACTGAAAACTGGCAGTCAAAAGTCATAAATCAGTCAGAAATGTTTGTTTCACTTCGAGGAGATGCATTATAGTAGCCATAACACAGGAGTTAGGAAACCACAGCATAGCCCAAAGGCCTTTGCCTTCAGCTGTGTCCATGGAGAACTAGACAGCTGTGTCACTATACAAACACTAATTAATCCTCAATAAAACAAGTAAAAAAAAAAAGTACACAAAGAGCCATCACGGGTTGGTTTGTTGCCAGGATGGTAACGAAACCTGAATTGGACCAGGTGTTTGCCAAGGCAGGGCAGTCAAGTCATAGCCAGCTTTGATTGTTGCTTCTGCAAGTCACTGAGTTCTCAGGCTCCAGCTGAAATGACACTGAAAAAGGTGCAGGAGCCACTTTCGCCTGGAAAAGAAAAATTTTCTTACAGAAAATCAGGGCTCCAAATCTTGCAGGGTTTCTTTAGGCAGATCACCTTCTCTTTAGGGTGTAAAGAGAAGCTTGAATAAGTTGGTACATTTGGCTTTGTAGCCTTTAAAGACAGGACCTCACTTGCTTCCCTCTTTTAAGTTGGTTGATGTTTTACCAGCACAGACTGAGGAGAAGCCAAATGTATCGACACTGGCAGGAAGTGGCTTTTGGAAAGTCACATTTCCTTTGGATAGCTGGCTGACCTCTGGGTGTGTAAAGCAAAGCTCTATCCCAATATTTGTATCTTCTCACTTTGTGAAGTCTAGTCAAAAGCTATGCAATTTCAAATACGACCAATCTAAGGAATTCCTTCCTTTTCCTCCTCCAAAACCCCTCCTCTGAGTTCTAAAAGACCCCCAACTTATGTTCACATAACTGACCCGCATCTGCCTTCCAGAGTTCTGGCTGGGCATGGCCAGATGATGTCCCTACACTTGAGGAAAGTCTGAATCTGGAAGAGAGGGGAAGATGGGTCATGCCTGGGGTCTGTGCCTGAGGTGAGGGGAGCTCAGCTTGGGGAGGGCTGTGGAGGCTGTGCAGAAACTGGAGAGGTCTCCAAGGATCTTCTAAATTCGATTTGGAGTTGCTGCAGATCTGTGACAACACTGAAGCATTTAATTTTCTTTATCACCTGTGACCCCAAACCTTCCCAGAGCAGAAAACGGTTCCTACCACAGACATCTTTTCTCACTTCCAGCACAAGTCCTTACCCTAAAGCACATGGGCACAGAGCGCCTGTGGCCCTGCCCGGCTGTTCACGAGGGGCGGGATGAACAGCGCCGTCCCGGTAAGCGCCGGGAGGGAAAACACCGGGAAACCCCGCACGCGAAAGCCAAGGCTGGTGAGCACAGGCGGGCGCGGGGAGCCGGGGCCGTCCCCTCCTCTCGNCCGCGCCCTCCGCCGCGCCGGTACCTGCCGCTCTTTGTTCCCCGCCGCCGCCGCCTTTGTTCCCTCGGTGCCGGCTGCACCTTCGGCACCGCCCGCGCCCCCCGCGGGACATCGCTGCGCGGGGGGCGCGGATGGAGAGACCGCGCTCCTGGAGCGGGTCCCCCCCCCTCTCCCAGCGCTGTGAAAGCCGGGGAAAAGGGGAAAGCACCGCGGCGGGGCAGCGGCGGGAGTTCGCCGGGATGCGCGGGGGGAGCGCGGCGGGCTCGGCCGGCGGCGGGAGCGGGCTTGGAGCGAGCTCGGAGCGAACTCCCGCCCCCGCGGTCCTGCCCTGCCCTCCCCGAGCGGGGGCCGCGCTGGCGGAGGAGCTCCGGCCAGAGCCGGCATGTCCCGGGGCTGGCCAGTCCCGGGGCCGGGGAGCGAGCAGGGGGTGCGGGCAGGTGACCGGCGCTTCCCCGGGGAGGCGTGGGTACCGCTGGGAACGTCGGCGTCTCTCGGGTTGTGCGTTTGGAAACTGATGGTGCAAACTTATTCAGGCAAAGTTCTCGGGAAAAGGGAGCGACTGCTTTTCTGGGAGGGCCCAGGAGGCATCGGCATCCTCCCTCCGCTGTGTTTCAGAGTCTGTGCTGCTGCCCTGGGTGAAGCGCTGAGGACCCGCGCGCTCTGTGCTTCCCGCTGCACATGAGCTCCTTTCTCTTTCCCGCCTCGCTGCAAGCCTCCCTCCTGCCTTCCCTCCCTTCCTCCCATCTTTCCAGGGCTCCTGGCAGCCGCCTGCTTCCTCTCGGAGCAGTTGTTACGGATCTGTGTTATTCCAGCCCGTGGGATGCTGCACATGGGGCTTCCTGTCTGTAACTTGGTGCTGATTTAGTGTCAGGTGCTCTGTGTGTGTGCGTGGATTTAAGGGAAGGCTCCTTGTCCTCCTTTCACCTCCACAACTAAATCTGGGCTCAGTCCTATCCCTGTCGCTCCAAAACGGAATCGTTCTCTATTTCTCCTGAGAGCTGCTGGAGGCATCAGGAAGTAGAGCAGGTGCACCCTCCTCAAGTTACTCAGAATCTTTGAGAAAACTTTGAGCAAGTTTGTTTTTAGAGTTTCTCGCTGTCTTTGTCATGGTTGTGGCTGTGTGCTCCTCACGCCTCTGCTTCCCTCTTTCCCTGTGTCCTCCCTGATCTCTCACTCTCTTTCTTGTCGTTCCTGTGTTTTCCTCCCTCTCAGCTTGCAGGGTGATGATCTCCTGTCGCAGGACAGACAGACAAAGATGTAAGTGCCTCACGTGCAGGGTCCTGGCTCGTTATTGTGACCGCTGGCTGAGTGAACAGAGCTGCAGCTTGGCGGGCACGTCTGTGTACATCTCTGTGTGAAACGCAATTCCTGCAGGAGGGACACACGCGGCTGCTGGCGCCTGGTTAGCTGTGTCATGGTCTTCAGCCACTTCTGGGGTGACTTTATAGCTCCGAGAAGGAGCACCGTGGCAGCTGCTAACTCTGCTCCCAATAACAGTATCCGCACACACAGCCACCTCACGCTGAAATCAGGGCAGCCTAAATAATTGATTTCCGAGGCAGAAGGCAGCGTGTCATAGCAAGAGAGGGTGGGGTGGTGTGGAGTGGCAGCGGAGAGGAAGCCCTGGCATCTGCAGGCGGTGGCAGTGGGGATGAGTTGAAGAGAGAGGGATGGGCAGCGACACTGGAATTTAAAGGTGAAACACCAGCAGTGACCACAATAACGTATCACCCTGTACTGATGTGTGCCGTGGCAATGTTGGGGCCCCCCTCATGTGAAGTGCTGTACAAACACCTATTCAGAAGTGTATAAATTAATGTTCATTCTTCCCTTCTTCCTAACGAATGGTAACGAATGATAATTGCCTTTTTACCTGAGTTGCCTATAGAAACATGTATTAAAGTTCTTTTATTTAAACAATTCCCTATAAATACCCTCAGGAAACTCTGTTTTAAGTGCCACTGATATTATACAGTGCTAAGATTTGAGCAGGGTGGTTTAAGAGGGGCAAAGGAACTGTACTTTGATGCTCCTTGGGGGTTCCTTCCAACTCAGGATGTTATATGATTCTGGTTATTCTAAGAAAGGAGCTAATCTTTCTCCTGTTAAATCTGACTAAAAGTTCAGTAAAGTAACTGAGAATTTTGTTGGTGTCAGTAACACTTGACCAGTCCTGTAGTGTGGCAGCTATTTTTTATTTATTTGTCAGGCAAAGATTTTAAGCGCAGACACAATGAAGTGATTCAAGGAGCGGCGTGCATTGCTGGCTAATGATCTAATAGCTTGAAAATGCTTTATCTCCCTAGCTGCTAATTTTAAGTTTTATGGTGAAAGAGAAAGTAAGAAAAAAATCCCCAACCAGTTACTGTTTGTTCTGTTGCAGTTTTATCTGTGTGTTTTATGTTAGTCCTTGTGATATGTTTTTGGCACCAGTTGTTCCTTGGGTTGGGAGAAAATTGCTTTGTTTCAGGGGAAAGATGGGCCATTTATTGAGCCATTTATTGAGTTCATTATGTACATTGTAAAACCCCGTTACAATAATTATTCCATAGACAGTGAGTTCAGCTCTGGTCAGTTTCCTCAGCATGTGAATATAGAAAGGAACCAAAGAAAAAGTCCCAAAGCGGGTATGAAGAAGCCCAGCTCGGGAGATCAGGTATAAAGAGCCTCATTCATTTTGGTTTATCTGTAGTACAGGGATATGCCCTTACTCCATGAATCATCTCCTGACATCTGTTTGCAGCGCTGTTTTCTTAGCAACTGCGGCTCTGTTTTAGATCTGGGCTCTCAATGGCCGGGTTTGTGCCGGAAGATGCAAAGAGACAATCCAAGCTCTTCCTAGTGAAGCCGTGCCTTTCAGCCCATTTAGCCAATTTATTTTCTTCCCTGAGGCACAATAAATACCGGTTTTAAAAGTCTACCAGCTGAGATGCTTTTTCTGTGTCGGTGCAGAGATGCTTATCTGTTGCTTACCACAAATGAAGTGTTTCCTCAACAAGATCTGGCAGCGTGGGAGAGGATGGCCATGGGCTGTGTCCTGTTGAAGGGATGAGCTGTGTGTGCACCACACTTGCTCTACCTTTCCTGCAGGTTTTTCTGAGGTGTCATGGTACTTTATAGATGTGGGAGAGGACGTGGTCTTGAAGGAATGCTGCCACTGATGGCAAGGACCCACTCCTAGCAACGTGCCTGTTTGAACAAGTAGTTGGATTAGGCAGTGGGATTATACGCAATGTGGAGTGTGGAGCACTGTATGAGTAACGCTTTGGGATGGATCCATAAGCTGTGATTAAAGGGAAGGTGACATTTCATATACCTCTCACCTAATCTTTCCTTACTTGAATTTCATCCCTGGACGGTTTGTGTGGGGGACTCCTGTAACTGAGGCAGAGGTGGCCATGTAGATCACATTGATCTGATTTTTGCCATTTGGGCTCCCCGGAGGGGGGAATCAAGACCTGACTTGGGTCAGGGGGAGTTTTTTACTTCAGCTGGTGTGGATGAGTTGTTCAGGAATGTAAATGTATTGGGAGTACAAGTGGTATATCCATGTTAAGGGACAGGTGATGTCCACCCCGCTCTCTCCATGCCAACGTTCAGTTCCTGCTGGAGGAGCAGGAGATTATACCTGCAGTAGAACCTGCAGCTACTAGACTATGAATCAGAAAATTTACAGTGTGTTACCCCATAGGACATGAATTTAACTGCCTTACCCTTCCTGGACTGACTTGCATCCTGCAGAGCATGAAGCCAGTAGCATGTAATCACTGTGAAGGATGAATATATTTTGGCTTAGGATAATGCTGAGAGGGTACAGACCCCTCATGTTTGGAGCATTTTCTTTACAGAAGGATTGCAGAGTGGAGATGGGAAGACTAAATAGTGTCACTGAACACTGTCCAGCTTCCTGCCACCTTCATGGATCACACACAGCTCCTGATGTTGGTGAGGGTACAAAAAAGACAATCTCTGTAGATCACCTAAATCACAGTATTATTCACAGCAGGAGATGAAACAATCTGCTTCTATGGAGATGCAGAGGGACCAGGACAAGGGACAGAAGAGAGAGTGGGTATAAAACTTCTGTTTAGCCCAGTTGTGTGTACAGCAGAAAGCTCTGAGAGAAAGGGCTGATGCAGAACATGCTGTTATCTGCCCACAGGAGGGGAAACGGGACAGAGCTTTGACTCCGGGCATAACTTTGGTTTCGTAGGGAGGCATGTTTGCTTTCTAACCTTCCTGCAGCCTGCTGATAACTCCCTGCACAATGCAGCTGCACAGATTGGCTCATGAGGTTTTTAAGGAACTGCTGACCCTGGTACAAGCAATACTGTGTGTGACCAGGGATGAGGAAGAAGAGAAAAGAATGGCATTAGTTATCTGAGCATTAAGACTTAGGCTGCAAGTTCTATCAAAGGAAATGACAATTAAGATGGAAAACAAAGCATTTGTAATTGCTTCCATGGAAATGTAGGGAGGAGGCAGAAATGTGGAGTTTGTGGGAAAAAGTTCTGCTTTCTGAATCTTCTGGCCTGTTGGTTGCCAGGAAAAAGACCAGAAGTTGGTGAATGGTGGAGCAAAAGGGTGAGGCAGAGAGGGGAATGAGTACACTGGACACCCCTTGGTCTGTGACACAGAGCCTGTCAGAAATGGGTTCTGTTCAGTTTCCTTTAGAGACCTCTGTGTTTTGTGGGTTTGTCTTGTTAATAACCACCTCGATGACGCAGGGAGAGGAATGAAAGTTGCCACACAGTAAGCACGTCCAGCTTCTTGGAGGCTCTTGTATTGTGAGCAAGGTGCAGCTCTGCTTGCAGGAATATTTGTAAAATATACAAGTTCGACAACTGAATGAAAGTCTTCTAGCAAAGCCAAGCCCAAGGGTGAAGGTGGTTGTGTATGATCTAGTTACAAGGTTTTTCTGGGGGAGGGAAGCACAGAGCACTTGGAGGGTGTTCTCACTTCAGTGTAACCTGAGGGGGTGCTGCTTTATTTCTTTCCTTCCCCCATGTTTAAAGGGCACAATTCATCTTGCCAATCTGTATAGCATAACTATCTGCATGAAAGACAGTTCTCCAGACTCCTTTCATAGTCACTGGAGAGGAGCACACACTTTTGAGCCGTGATTCATCCGCACTGAGTTGAACATCTAAAAATACATTGGACAAACTGCCCTAAAAGTGCCTGTTCCTCTCCATTGTTTCTGCTGAGCTCAAACAATGAGCACTTACAGGGGTATTGCTCCCGTGGCTGTTTAGTGTCAGGAGAGCTGAATCTCGGCCAAAGTGTCTCATGTCCCAGCAGAGCATCTAGGAGGGCTCTGAGTGTCCCCATTTCCACCAGACTCGGTGTTAGTTGTGCAGCGTAAGGTATTTGGCTGTACCTGAGAGTGAGGAGCAGACAGCAATGTCCAGTTTAAATCCACCCTCCTCCCCTGGTCAGTCCCTGGACTCAGACAAGCTTCGGGCTGGACCTGACAATCTGCTATAAATAAGAGGCCGAAGGGGATTTGCAGAGTGGCGTTTTCAAGGTCGCCCATCAGGTTAGTGGCAGAGGTGGAAGCAATGAGGACACTGGGCTCCCGGGGGTGTGCTCCTTCCCCTGCCTGAGCTCCTCGCAGCTGCCTTGCAATCTGCTGCACTCCGGGGGCCAGGCTGGCACTGGCTCTCAGCGGTGGACAGCACCCGGTAGGTACTCACTTCCTTTGTCTGGAAACATTTTGCAAAATTACATAGGCTCATCCCTCTTCCCCTGTCCTTTCCCTTGCAAAAATCCATGGTTCAGGCACAATGCTGAATTACTGTGCATCCCCGAGGCTGCTGTGGGTGACTGCGTATGGGGCTCTCAGTCACAAGCAGCTAAACCTTGGGGTAGATGTGAACAGTTCAGTCGTCTTGTGGCCCAGGACAGCACCTGTGGTGATTCCCTGGTGGTCGAGTGATGTGTGGAAACTCTTTAAACGACACATCCACACCGTGTGGTAGATATATCTCAATGCAAACCTCAGGGAGTTTTAGAGCCATCCAGGGAGCCACGCCCTGGTCGCCTCTGAGGTGTTGCTGCCACCATTGTGGTGTTTAGCAGTGTGGAAAAGAAATCACCAGCTCTTGTAGCAAAAGCCTCTCTGTAAACCAGGTAGGCTAAGGATAAAATTACTCCTGTGTGGAGAACTAGTTCACAGAAGAAAGACTTCTTTTGCTGAATGAGCTAAATGTCAAGGGAGAGACTTCACTGAAGAAATTTGCTTGTGTAGCAGAGATATGAAGCACAGGCAGGTACTGAGTGTTAAATGGATCCTGTGCACGTCTGAATCTAGACAAATACCAGAGCATTCTCCTATCTTTCTTGATATATGAGAAAGAATATGGTAGCCATGAAATAGAAAGAACGTGTTGTCTGAGCGGGGATTTGATTCCTCAAGTTCTTCTTAGGGGGTCTGAGGGTGAGCTCCAGGAGGCGAAACAGATTGCAATTTGATCCCAGAGAGAACAACTGGGGAGAGGGGAAGAGCAAATTATTAAATAAGAGCTGGGAGAAAAGCCAGTCTCCTAAAATAAACTTTGAAGATCAATTCCAGGTATTTCCTGGCATTGTCATCTTGCTTCATCAACTGCTCAGACTATAACAAGCAGTTTCACAGTTAGCAGGCTGACAGGTTTAGGGTTGTTTGGTGGGTTTTCTTGTTTTTTTAAAAGAAAAAGAGTGTGTGATAAACTGTTTGCAGTGTTGTTTCTTATGCAAAACTGGGTGGAATGTTGGTGATGAAATACTCCTGGGATGGAGAGAGCAGAGCTTGTTATTGTAGGAGGGAATCAAGAGCAGAGCCAGCTTCATTTTGGAGAAGTGAAAAGTCTGGATTTTCTTCCCAATTACATGTCCAGGTCAGGAGTTCCTAAGGGGGTGGAAGTGGGTATCTGTGCAATTTAGTGTGAGCAAATACTGTTCCTGCAGAGCAGTTGTACCTTCCTGGTGCTGGAGGTAGCCTTGGAATGGCCTTACAGGTAACGTTGGTGAGTGAAGGCATCACCTTTGCAAAGCTCAGAGGTGACTCTGAGCATGTTTCTTCTTGCAAAAATTCTGCAAGAAGCCAGTCCAGGAGTTCACTGTACCAAAAGCCAGTGTGTGGATTGCGAGGAAATTGAAGCATATCCTGTTCCCAAGGGCTTGCGTTGGTGATCACATGCCATCTCCCTGCTGGGGTTCTGTTCTGGACGGTAACTCCAAGAGGTGTGTCCATAAAAACTGTACAGAAACACGCCTCGGTGGGCTGGAGTTGGCTCGGGCTGGGGTTGGCTCATGTCTTACCTCACCTGCTTGGCCCCGGCTGTGCTGCCTGGCCTGGGACAGGATGGTGCAGCAGCTCTGCTTACGCAACACAGGCTCTGCTGCTTGACTGGACTTGTCTGTAAGTAACTTTTGTGTCAGTAATGCTGGTGCCTTTCAGCGAGGGAGATGCACGGGGCTCACGGGCATCTGTCCTGGGCTGTCTGTGTTGTAAGAAATCCTGATTCTCCAAGAAAGCAGCCTGGGCATCCCGTGATTCGGACTTGGATGGGGAGACTCTTGTCACCCTGAGTGTGCAGAAGTGGAATGCATGATATAAGTAAGGCATTCTTTAATCTGGGCTATTTCTAATTTGGAGTACTTGGCTTTGCAATTGCACCTGTATTTTATTTTTGTATTTTGTATAGTGAGAGCAGTTTATTCTAGCAGGTTACTGTGCAATACCAATTCTTCCTCTTGGGTTGTTTTTGAACCCTTTGGCTGTTTGGTCCTCTCTGGCATCAGCACTGGCAAGAGCAACAGTGTTTGGCCTGATTTTCACCACACACAAAAAGTTATGCTACAGGCTTGAAATGATGCTATAAATCAGAGATTTAGGTTTGTGGGTTTTTTTCTTTCCCCTAAAGCAGGTAATTCTTTAAAAGCAAAGAGAAAGATAGTTTATTTGTCTTAAGTGGTAAAGGAAAGTGCTTTTCTTAGTGAAGAAGGTCCTGCACTGTCAGTGTGGGAGACGCCACCGTCGAGGGGCCCCTTTCATAAGTGCAGAACCAGCACAGGCATGCGAACGTGCAGGCTGTGCTTGTAGAAAGGCTGCTCTGCCCACAGACCTTGAAGTACATGGGACAGAAGGCATAAAACAAACAAGACCCTGAACTAGCACTTTGAAGGGAATTTTCAGCTGGAAGAATTATAGGGATGTGTAAAACGCATTCTTTGGAGAGGCAGCCCCTCCAAGTCAGAGGAGAGGTGTGCTGGGGAAGAGTAGTAGTTTGCATTGCGGTAGCCTCGACTGGACATGCTTGAGAGAGAAGCTGATGAATTCACAGCTGCCAGGCTAGGACCTATCATTTAAATTGTAATTTGCCCTTCGGATTTGGCAAGCTTCGTTTGCCATTTGCTTGACAAATCTCGCTTTTGTGTTTTCCTCCTGCCTGTGTAAAACAGCGAGCACTGCTGGAGAGAGCTACTTGCAGTAGATTCCTTTTCTCTGCTATATTTAGTGATCACAACAAGTTTGTGATCTTTGCAGGAATACTGCCAAAGCAGATAGGTTTAGCTTGAGACATGCCCTTTCTCTTTTGGCTCCCAAATCCACGGTGCAGTTCACTTTCCTTCCCTTTCCCGGCACCGTCAATGGCTCTGTCTGCGAGGTCTGTTGTGCAAACATTGCTCTGCTGCTTCCAGGGATTCTGCTCAGTCAGAACAAGTCCCTGCTTTAGTGAAAACTCCTGCGTTCAGGTTGCCACTATCCCGAGTGGCTTTCTCTTTTCCTGACTTCCTGAAAGGGCAGATGACTGCTTCTCAGGAAGGTTTTTCTGAACAGTCTTAGGATTTGATTTAGAAACTCCAGGCCTTTTATTGCAGAGGCGAGTTTCACTCAATAGAATAATGTGTTTGTTAACCATCTGACTGTTTCCTTTATTTGGTGAAAAAGGGAATTGGGAAGAGAGTGGGAAGGAAACATTTGTGTTCCTTCAAAGGCAGAATATTACTAGGAGCCTGTTTCTCATTAATATCATGCCATTAATGCCAAGCAGGTGTAGTTGTTATATATTGCTATTTTTAATACCTTTACCGTGTAAAGCAGATCCAGTGTGCCTGTGAGTCTCTACTAAAACACCAACTTCCAGTTGCAATCCGAGGGAGGGAAAGAAACGCTTGTAAATAAGAATGACTTGTTGCAACACTTCTTGCTTGGTTAGCGTAGGCAGTGTTGTCCAGTTAGTTCTGATCAGGCGTGAGAGCTAAAACTCTCTCCGATTGCAGGCGATTCCCTTCCCTTCCCCACTGTACAGGCTGACTCGGGGCCAGGAAGCCCGAGGAGGGGCTGTGACGAGCTGTGTGCGGCTCTGGCGCTGGGAACTGCACGGCTACAGGGCAGAGGTCTGTCTGTGCCCTGCGGCGCCGGCACTGCCCGGCCGCGCTGCGGCCTTTCCCCTTTCCAGAGGAGGCCAGGCAGAGCGTGGCTACTCCGTGCCGTGCCTGGCTACAGCCTGAGCCTGAGCCCAGCTAGCCGGGGCAAGCGGCCAGGTAGGGCTGTCTGTCGTGGGAAAAGGGAGAAAGGCTTGTAGGAGTGGAATGACAGCGATCGTCGTCTTGCTGCCTGCTTTCCTAGTTAACCCGGCGCGTAGGAGGAGGTCGTGTCTGTGCACTGGATGCGATTCCCAGGTACAGGGATCTGGAGCCAGCCTGTGTTTGTCATGTTGTTTTTGTGATAACCCTTCCCCACGGCCCCGTTATCTGCGGGAAGCGGCCTTGGGGCTGCTCTGGCCGGCGGGGGAGTGCCAGACCAACCCCTGCTCTGGAAAAGCTCTTCCGTTCTGGCCTCGTGGCAATGCACCATTCAAATGACGTGGCTTTGTGAACATAATTGGAGGCTTCTGGGCATTGCACAGGTAGTTTTGGGCTGGGGTATGCTCATGGGCTTTGTGTTTTGGAGATTGAATTGTTGCCCAAGCCCTTGATGTTGATGGAGGCATGAAGTCCCCATGGCGTTTTTGGCTTCCTGCACAGCAATGGACCCTGGGGTGATCGAGGTGTATGGCATCGGCCTCCTGAGCCTCCAGGCATTCAGCACTCCTCTTTTTTACCTTAACAACTGTGATTTTAAGTCCTGAGCAGTTCATTAACAACATGGAAAATCTTGGAAACCAGTTGAAAACTGAATTGTTTCTGCAATTTTAGTCAGTGTGCTTTGGCACTGCCTTCCCACTTGGGAACAGATAAATGTGAGATAGGCTCTTATTCTGAGGGCAAGTAATTGCATCGTGCACCTCCATGGGTCAACCTTTGTGACTGTGTGAACAAGGCTCAGCTCTGTTAATAAAAGCATTTCTCTGTGTGTGTGTTAACATCAGCATGGAATTAGTGGAGTTTTCAAACTGTGTAATTGTACCAGGATGACTGATGTATTACCACCCCCCCAAAAAGAGAAAAGGTCAAGAAAGACACTTGGCTAACTGTGTTTCTAAATTGATTAACGCAGTAAGAAGATCCATTGTGCTTCTGCAACAGGAAGTGTTACTGATGTGTAAATCAAAGACAAACCAGTAACATTTGCTGGCCTTAAAAATGGTGTGGCTTTTGTATACTCATATGCTTGTCCTGGCTGGTTTTCAAAAACTATAAATAGATCACTGGGAAGTCCCTGGATAACAAAAATGTACTGCTGCTGCTTGTCATAAATAAACTTATAAGACCTGCCTTGGTGTTGCAGCTCTTCTTCTTTGGAGGAGTCCTTACTTGCCCATTTGGTTCCAGAGCATCATGTCACATGAGACAAGACAGTCTGTGGCAGTGGGGTGCAGCTTCGTGTCCAGCTCTGAATCTCCTGGAGATCTTGTGTTCTCTGGGCTTGGTGTCTTGCAGATCTATCTAATGCTCTCTTGGCTTGCTTCTACTTGAGCAGAGCTGTTCAGTCTTTTCCAAGCTTTTCTCTTTTTGATTCCTTCATCTCCAGCTACTGATAGCATAGGAATACCCAAGGCCAGACTTATTTCAACTTCATCCCAGACAGTGCAGAGGCTCTCTGATGCCACATGCACTAATACCACTTATTAATCTGCTGTTGGGTGTTATGTAGGATCAGGAGGCTATAGCCTCTTTTCTGTATCACCTTCAAAGGGATGGAAACTTTTCTTCCTCCAGGGAAGCACAGAGAATATGTCATTATTGCATAGTGGATGATGACAAATAATTTTTTTCTGCCAGACTTAGCTAAGTTGTCAGTTCCTCAGTTGGGGAAGTCAAGGGAGATCTGTCAATGGTGCTTTCCTGATTCTTGCCTCCTCAGGATCTGGGTTTGAAGGGAAGGGGATCAGCATGTTTGCTGTGTGATTACATTCCAGCTGGAAATGTGATACAATCTGAGATGGCCCAGAAGAGCGATCTTGGCAAGCTCTTTAAATGTGGAAGGGATGAACTTCAGTTTGGAGTAGTATCTTAGGGTGTTTACATGCAAAGTTGATAGAAAATGCATCCTTTAAAAACAGACCTTTCTCCCCACCACTGGGTGAAAACGTGGTGGAACCATTGTAAGTGAAGTGTTGAGGAGAAAGCAGGACCATCAAACTGAAGTGCTGTGTGAACTTCTCAGGCTTTACAGAGTTGTGGGTACATCAGAAGTGATGGGAAAAGAAAATATTATAAAAGAGTGAAAACCAAACCAACTTGATGTAAGGGGTTTCCTGTGATAATTATTTAGGTCATGGGGTCATGATTTGGATGCCAACAATTTGCCTTTAGGGAGGCTCTGCCAAACTTACAGAAAGAGAGCTTACCAAAAAAGAAGGTGGCTCAGTAGCACATTGCAAGGCTCTAGACTCACACCTCTGAATGCTGCTTCTTCTTTCTGAATGTAAAATAAACAGAGATCTTTGTTAATAGCCAAAAAGAAAAGTGTCTCCATTTGGTCAGCGTTGTGGAGCTCTACTTCCTTTGGATTGGTTCACCCAAGATAAAAATCTGCCGTTTCTGTTCATGACGTTGCCTTGGCTCAGTGCATGAGTAATAATAATCTGTTGCTAGGAACAGACTCCAGTTTACATGGAGAGGCCTCTGTGGAGGGCAGGTCTTTGAGTCCCTGAGTGGGTCATAAATAATCAGTGGCACTTCAAAGGAAGAAAAGTAAAAACAAGCGGCTGGAGATGCCATGAAAAGATGTCTGCAATTCCTATTGCAACACCAGTGGAAAGCATGTAGCCAACATAATTGGGAAAGTATGGGGCATGGATCTGCAAAGGCGAAGCCAATGAAGCAGGGATTTACTAACAGTGGGTTATAATATTCAGCTACCTCTACCTGGGCTTGTTTGCAAGGTGTCTTCTGCTTTCAGCTTTGAGGAGTGCAAAACTGAGCTAATTTCATGGCATATGATTTTTCAAGATTGGCTCCTGGGGAGGGCCGTGAGGGTACATCTGTGCAGGGACATGCACAAGTTCTCTGTGAACTCTGGGGCTAAAAAAGCTCTGACCTGGGACACGGTGGAAATCACACCGACTAGTTTACCTTGCTTCCTAAGTACTGTGCATGGATGCTTTGTAGAGGTAGCTTTAAACTAATTAATGAGATACCCATTTCCTGTTCTAGCTGTAGTTACGTGGATTGCTTTTTGAAGATGGCAGTGGTTTAACCGTAAGGAGTGTGCTGTGTAACTGCTGGGTGAAATCTCACCATCTGTGGTACTTGGAACAGCTGAAAGCTAGGGTTTGCAAACCACCCTGATCTGAACTAATGTTAAGGCTGTGAAATCCTTTCTAATGAATCCTCTAAATCCATCTGAAACTTTTTTCCCCCCTTTCTTCTGAGACAAGAATGTCCTTATAAAGACCCTGCTTAAGGAGAGCATCTCTTAGGTCTCATTAGGACTTAAGCCTCACTGGAGACAAGGTATTTAAATCAGTGTTGTCTGTTCTTATGATAATGGAATGCAAAGCCTGGGTATGATTATTTTCACGTTAGTTCCTTGAGATTTGCAGTCTGCTACTTGCTCTTAGGTTTCTATCTTATCAGTGTGCCTATGTGTGTATGTTAATGCCCAGGATTTTCTGCAATCTGCTGGCTAATATCAGCTGAATTTGGTAGAGGAAGGGAGATTACAGTAGAAGTGATTTGAAACAACTATACTGATGTAATTTCCACCAGTGTTTTTAAGTGCCTGTTGTGGAAATAGCTGGAGATGTATGGGAAGAAGGGTTTGAGTCTTAGGAGTGCCCTTATCACGGGGAAAGCTTTGTTGATGGTTGAACCATTTGAGCTGCAGATTGAGCCCGGGTGGCCAAGAATTAACCCCTTTGGAAAACACCATGGAAAGCCTTCTTCTCAAGGAGGACATTGCTAATGCACCTTTCTTGTATGACTTACCCTGTGTTGAAGAAAAGATGAGCTTGCACAAAAGCTCTGGTGCAATTCATGTGAAGTTAATCCACAGGAAATGAATCCATTGGAAATAAGGTCCCACTGTGCCTGGAACTGTCTCTTTGACTCTGTGACACTTCACAGGCTATCCCAAGGTATAAGCAGCTAATGCTTTCCTACATTAATGCTGGACTCTCCAGAGAGAGGGAAAGACAAGGTCATTCCCTTCACCTTTGGTTTTATCCCCACTGAAAAAGTGTGATTTGAAAGCATTTGATTTATTTTCAGCACTGTGGGTATGTATTTCCTAGTTGTCCAGCATTTCATGGAGGGGAAGGGATTGGTTTAGCTCTGCAGTTCATTGAGTTGTTATGAAACAAAATAACTGACTTAAATATGAAGCAGAAGAGATGATCCTTCCCACTGCCTATGAAAACCATTGCTGGTTGGTGGTTTCAGGCTCTTCAGAGCTTGATGGTTTTAGACTCTTCAGAGGCTGCGATGATAGAGTTTCAGTTGATAATGCTGTATTTGAATGAAATTTGGGGCAGGGAAGAGGACAAAGTGAGTAGCATGTTGTCCTTGTATAATCCCTTCTCAGACAATCTGTACCTTGTACCTTTTAAAGAAGACTAATCCTTGCAGGTGTGTCCTCCAAGAGTGTGTTTGTGTCTCCCCTTCAAAGCACCTGTGGAGTCTTCTGTTGGGGCAGGGCAAAATGCATCTGCTGTGTTGGATGGTGAATTGAGGGTTTGAGGGACAGGAAAGCTTTAGCATAAATTTACCTGGTATTAGCTGTGTGTCTTCATAGCCTGCACTGTTGTGGATTTGTTGAGTGGACGTCTGTGTTTAAAGAAAAAAGTTTAAAATTTCCCATCCTTTTGGGAAGGAGGCCATAAATTGACTTTAAAATAAAATAAGAGCATCTGCTTTTCTTCATTTATACATGTTCTGTGATCATGTGCTGAAATTAAAATTAATTAATTAATTAAGTAACTTAATTAAAGTTTATTCATGATTTAGAGCTTATTATACTTTCTGCTTTGAAATCCTGGAAGTTTTATTAGCTTTAACTACTTTATTGGTTAGAGATCTGAACTGAGATTGGGGTCCCATCACATGAAGTGCAGTGCAAGCACATAAAAGGAGACAGCATGTGTTGTTGCTGTAGCTGGCAAGGGTTGGGGACAGAGGAGGAACAGTCACAGAAAGGTTAAAAATATATTTTGTGTTGTTTATGAAATGTCCATCAGAGTTGTTCATGGCTCTTGCATACTTTCCTGTTACTATAATGGAATTTTAATGCCAAATCCTGCTCCCTTTCTCTGCTCTGTGGTCCCAGTGACCCTAGCATCATGCAAGTTAGTTGAAAATAAATTGGCTCTGCCCATGTCATCATCTCACGTGTGGATGCTTTGAAGTTGAACAGATATGTATATTTCCACTGTTAGGGAATGCTTATATACTTCCCACTTGGGTCATTTGTCGTCACCTTCAAGGTGGTGATCAAAAAACCAAATTCAAGACTTAGTCTTACACAAAAGATATTAAGGCCACCTGACATTTTACATTTTCAGACTTTGGGTTTATATTGCTTAATCTTGAGAGAAAAAAGAAGGGACTTTCCCAGAAAAGATTGCATTGCCTTGGGCATAGGCAGCATTGCTGCCAGCACTGGATTCTTGCTCAGCCCTTGCCCATCCTCAGTTCTTGTAAGAGCCCAGTACTTATCACAGAATTACAGAATTCCAGGTTGGAAGGCACCTCAAGGACCGTCTGGTCCAATATTTTGTGCTGAAAGCATGGTCCAGACAAGATGGCACATCATCCTGCCCTGTCAAATCATAACAGTGCCAGTGTTGTGGAATCCACCACTTCCCCAGGGAGATCAATCCAATGCGTGATTGTTCTGTGAAAAATTGTCCTCTTGTGTCTGATCAAAATCTTCCTAGCAGTAACTTGTGCCCACTACCCCTCGTCTTTTCCATGTGACTCCATGTAAAAAGGGAGTCTCCATCCTCTCTCTGGGCACCTTTCAAATACCAGAACGTGGTAATAAGATCTCCCCTCAGCCTTCTTTTCTCAAGGCTCTGCAAACCCAGTTTTCTCAGCCATATCCCCACACAGGCCTCCCAGTCTTCTGGTCATCTTTGTGCTCTTCTTTCTCCAGCCTGTTCACACAATATTGTGTACAGCGTGGTCCCAAACTGCACCCAGTATTCCAGGTGTCCTGACAAGTGCTGAGCAGAGTGGGATAATGACTTCTCTTTCTCTGCTGGTGATGCCCTTGTTTGTGCTGCCCAACATTTTTTTGGCTTTCTTGGCTAATTTAGATACCTTATGATTTCCATCCTAACCTCAAGGCTTGGCTTGTTTATATAATCATGTTCTTGTGCCAGCCAAAGATCAAATTAGTCCTTTTCCTCCTATTTGTGCTTGCTAAGCAAGCCAAACTCTTGTAAAATATGTCTTCCTTTGATTATCCAGATAGGTGTGACCTTTACCTGCCCCAGCTAAACTCCCCTTTCTTGAATCTGGTGCCTTGAGTTGCAGTTTTAAGTTGTTGGTGACTTGCAGAAGTGCTGCATGGTCACTGCAGCAGTTGGAATCAGTGCTTCAGCCTTATGAGCTAATATCTATTTCTCTGCAAATCCAGAGACTTTTCTTGTTGCCTTTTTTCTCTCTGTCTGGCCTTTGCTTGTCATCAGTAAAGTGATGTCCCGTGGCAGGGGGGTTGGACTGATGGTCCCTTCCATCCCAAAGCACACTGTGATTCTAAATGTGGGCAATAACCCCGTGTCTCACGTAGGTGCTGTAAATGTGAATTGATGGATGTTTGTGAAGTGTTCAGATGCTGGGCTGGTGAGTGCCATAGAAAATCTTGCAGGGGACTCAATAATCCTGTCATTAGAACATCTCTGGGATAAAGCACAAGGACACACACTCCTCAGGGTGAGTAAAGTAAAATATTGAAGAGCTCCTCGTGAAATGTATGTTCTCCTTTCTGCTCAGTGAAGGAGACAGAGAGTGAGGAGAAATAGTATGGAGTGGAATAAACAAAGGCTGCCTCATGATTCATGTGCACAAGGGAATGGATGTAAGAATTTCTCTGGCATTCCTTAATGTTGTATTTCCTGACTCATCTATTCACACCCTTTATTTTGACATATACTTGGTGGATGAGTTATTAATACATGGTGTGGAAATCCTAGTGCTTCTGGTGAAAAGGTTAGAGTTGTGTAGGTAACAAAGCTTGTTTAAGAGTGAGCCCTTATTTAATTTTCAGCTTAATTTCTTTTTGAATTTGTTTAACTTCTGGGTTCTTGATAAAAATAAGTATCTTCAGCATCCAGTTCTTCCTACAGTGGCAAATTGAACAATACTGCAGAACCAGGAACACTTGTAGTTTTTTAAGGAAGATAGAGCATATTGTTTTCTAAAGTTGCATTAGAGATAGGGGAGGTATCCAGGGAGAGGAAAATGGAGGAGTTGGAAAAGAAACTCCTTCATGGGGGTTGAGGAGTAACAAAGGTACCAGACAGAGACAGCAGTTGTGTTGCTTCTCATATGATAACTGCTGCTTTCTCATTTCACCTTAATCTTTGCAGATTCTTCCTGAATTCTGCAACAATTATCCAGGCAGGAAGGGAGATCTGAAAGGTACAAGGATTAAAATAATGAGGTGTGGCAGCTACCAGTCTGCAGAAGGTGCTGTGAGCTTTTGTCACCTTGGCTTTCTCAAAGAAAGCAAAGGTGTTTGAATTTTCCTGATCCTGGTGCTTTTGTTTTCATGGCAAGACCCACTGGGATCCCTGGTTTTTATTGTAGAGTGCTGCTGGCCACTGTTAGAAGAGAGTCAGAGGACCAAAGCTTGGGTTCCTGCAGTAGGAACAGTCGCTTTATTCTGCATGAACTAAGGAAACAGGTGACCAAGGGGAGAAAACGCAAACCAAAATGCGTATCTTGGTGCCACATCATCATTGAGCGTCATCAATTTTTCTAAAACTGTACTGATTTTCTTCTTTTTTTTTTTTAATATAATTTCAGTTTGGGAATTGATTAAAGAATCTCCATAGAATCCAATATGGCATCACAGCAGTCATCTGCATCAACAGAGGAGCAGGCTTCCTCTGAAATAGATGATCTCCATCTAACGCTGCAAGGTAAGTCACTGAAGTTTTCTGTGCCTTTTTAATTTAGATTTTTGTCAAAAATCTGTGGCTGTGTGTACAGGTTCAAGGGAATTCTGCACAACCTGTTTAAACTTGTGTTACAGTGAGTGTAGTTAGTTCATGTCTGTGCTTCTTTGCAGATATTTCTGTGTTTCATGAGAGAGGCTTCAGCAGGGAAATGAAAGATAAGCTCTTGTAGTACTTTCTCGTGGTGTTTTCAGATCAGTTGCCTTTTTTGGTGCTGATGTGCTCACTGGTTTTTATGCTTTGTTACTCAGAATACATGTTCTTGTAAACTATTTTGAAAGGAACTACCAGCATGAAAACAGGCCAGTTCATTAGTTTCCTTGTTTTCAGCTTGCTGACAATTAGGTGGTTGCATTGAGCTGTCTTAATGAAGCTATTGACTACAGTACTGTTTTATTTTATTTGTTTTTCTGATTTTAACTACTATATCCCCTGCAAGGGGGGATAATTTTTGTGGCTTCTGAACAAATTTCTTATGGGTCAAGTCTTTGGTTCTTACTTCTCATGCGTTATAACTTGTTAAGGAAGCACTTGGTGATTTTTAATTATTTCAGTTTAATGGCATCTTCCTGGATGGTTAAGTGATGATGAGTGCATCTGACCTGGCCTCTCAGAACCTTTGGGTTTTCCTTACTCACATGTTGAATTTCCTTCTATAAGAATTTTCTGTGAAGGTTGGCTTTGCTCTGAGCATATTCATGGAGGCTATCAAGGAGTCTAGTCCAGGCAGCAGGACTAGCCCTGCTGAAAAGCTTGGTTTTGATGCGTTGAGAGCCTGGTTATTCTAGAACGGATGGGCTAACTCATGTTTCCACAGAGCTATTTCCTTTTAACTCCCTTGCAATGAAATTTCTATGGTGCTTGGTTGAGAGCAAATATGTTGAAAACAGATGGTGCAAAAGAATATTCTGCCAAGTCACTTCTGTGATCCGTATTTGCACTAATACTGTCATTGAAGCAATGTGTTCTGACGAGTGAGGGTTAATAGTGGTCCAAAGCCAAGCATCTTTAATGGTGAATATTCTTCCATTTTGCTTCAGTATTGCATTTTCAGGAGAACAAGCAAAAACTCATAGCAGACAGGAGCTAGTCTGACTTATGCACCAACCACAGCTTGTCAGACACACATTTGTTGTGCCAGTCAAACTCAGCCTTGGCTAGAAAGGCTGAGGTGGCTGTTGTTGTGAAACAGATTTGGAAAACACTCTAGCTTTAAGGCAGATTTAAAGTTACATGCCATTTTAGGACAGGGTTTTGCTTACAAATTTTTTCTGGAAAGTCAAGTTGGTGTTTGTGTTGAATAAAAATTGAGTTTTTTTGGTCAATATCTCATTGAAGGAGCTGTGCTTAATAAAATTGAAATGACTGTATTTCTTTGCTGTAATAAATGGAGCTCTTAGATTATGTTGAAATGAGCACACTGCAAATCTTGTGCCCAAGCTGCCTGTGCCTGGCTGTTGTAAAACATCTGGAGACGTCCCTTAGAAGTGACATGAGCAATTTTTTGTAATGATTGAAGACACAACAAATGGTACTGACATGTTTTGTGTGCAGAGCTGTGGCGCTGCAGCGTCTGCTCAGGGTCAAACAAGCAAATGGCAATACAGCTGTGAGGAAGCACCAAAGACACGCTCCCTGACATGACATATATAGGGACCATTAGCAGTTCTGCTCACAGATCTGTGGTAGCAAAGGTCACGTAAGAAGAATAGGGTCACTCAAGGAAACAGGTTTTTCCATTAATAGGAATCTTGAGATGAGAGTTGCGAAGCGGCCGGAGACATTGATTGCTTTAAATCTTCAGGTCCACCTGGGGAAGTGCTAGAGAAATTTCAGATTCAAGGAATAGCTGCTTATAACTATCAGAAAAGCAGCTTACATTTTGTGTGACTGCAGATGGATGTAAAAGTTGTTATGATGTCCTTTTTCAAATTGCTGGGATAGAGCTTCAAAGAATATGTCCAGCACTGTATAATACACAGCATAACAGGAGACAGGCATAAGTGGTACAGAAGGAAAATGCAAGAGTGAGATCTAGTCTGGATGTAGTCTAGCTATATTTTGATCTACTTTTTAATTCTTTGTGATCCAATCTTCCATTATTCCTGAAAGGCATCCCTTGGGCATAGAGCACTTGTCTAGTCTTGTTAATTAGGGCAAGATCAACTTAATAGGTCAGTTGCTTTGGTCATATAACTTTGTGAAGTTTATGCCTAAAAGATGTAACAAAATCATTAGCTTTATTTTTTTTTCCCTTCCCTACCATGCGTAGGTATATTATTTTAGGTATGTTTGACTGTTAAGTTACAGTCTTCTGCAAAGACAGCACTTTTGGGAAGAAAAAGAAGGAAAAAAGAGGGAAAGAACAATCTCCTTTAGGTAATTAGTGAAGAGTTTACTACTTGGTAGCTCTAATTATTATAGAATTCCTGTTAATTTATGGCTAGTTGGTTAATAGTGTAAAAACTTGTTAGTGGGTATTTAGGTAGAAGAGTGTTCAAGGGTGAACACTGATTTTCCTTAAAAGGGTTTGGCTTAGAAGATGCCAGAAAGAGATTCACTGGAAAATAGGTAAAAATGTAACTTTGTTCTCAGTGCATCTTTCATTTCAGCTGATTACTATAAGGAGACTTAATGAAGCTTGAAAAACATGAAGAAAATAGGTGAAGAAGTGAAAGCAGTGTGTTTTCTAATGCCCCCATGTCCAGGCATTTTCAAATGATAAAGCTAGTCACAAAATCATGAGGCTGAAGTAAAGAGCTGCAAGAATATAAACCCTTTTATATGGATCTTTTCAGATTTATGTATTGCTCTTTAACCTTTACCAGTTTTCAAGCTGATGTCCAGATGACAGTAATAGTTACCCCTTCCCTCCCTGCCAAGAAAATGGAAATTGCTATGAAAATGCATGATGTCAGGAATTGGCAGTCTTCTTTTATTTTCTTTTTTTTCCTTCCCTCTGTCCCAGATGTTATAAAAAAATATGATCAGATTAAGGTCAGCATTATCTCTGTCCTTTCCTTCAGCACCTTTCTGCTTCTTCCCAGTTTTCTGATGCAGCACAACTTGCAGCAGCTGCAGGATTGCTTTGTGTCCTTGCACAGCCAGGTAAAAGTGCAGGTGAAAAGCCTGGAGCTGGACCTATTATGGTTATATCCAGCGAGGGAATACTTAAGGGAAGGGTTTCTCCTGCCAGGCGATCTGCAAACATCTTGGTGAACAGAGGATGCTTGACAGGGAGATGCTTCATTGCACCACGGACCATCTTTGAAACCTAAAGTCACTTTTGGTGTAGGATGGAGCAGGCAGGAGCTCAGGGCTTGGCTGGCAATGAGCAGGGGAGGAATAAAGCAGGATCCCTGTCCTATGTCTCCTCCTCCCGTGTCTCCCTCCCATCACTGCGTTATGGGCTGGCCCCAGAGAGGGGTCCAGCTTGCTGCTCGTCCTTCTGTGAATTGAAGAGGCACAGTCAACATCCAGACTTGCCTTTGGCTACTTGAGATGAAGAGGCATGTCACCTCTTTGGTAAGAAGAGAAGGGCCTCCTGACAGTGCTTTGGGAGCTGTTGGAGATGGAATCATGCTTTGCTGCTGAGCCGGAGTGCGGGATTGCAGCGAGGGGAATGCGTGGCCGCTCGTGGATGGGTGGCTGCAGCAGGAACTCTGCAGGGTTTGTGGCACTCTGGAGCAGGATTATTTTTTGCTTTTGGAACACAAATCTCTTTACCTGTGGGAGGATTCAACCTCTGTTTTCTGTCCCATGCACAAATCCTTCCCCTGTCTTCCCTAGGATAGCGAATGGACCCTGTGTGTGGCACTTCCCACCAAGCCTGTGCAGAACTCTGTTTTCCCTTTTCTTTTCATGCTTGCTGAGCTAATTCAAACACAAGAGAGTGTGGTTTAGCTCTTGGAGTTTGGGGCATGTACTTACTCTTTCACTGTTTAATTAACTGCAGGGGTCCTAATTTTTGGCTCCACTTATTAATCTGTGTGTGTGTTACTCTCTGTAACCCAAAGGATGATAATATAGGAATGTGGTTGCTAAAACTGAAGAGAGTTTTTGAAGAAAAATGTTTCTAAAGAGAGTTTAGTGGTAAAAATGAATGATACTATTTTCATGCAGTTATGTCTAATCCTTTATGAATGATTTCTCTTCAAGTGAAATTGACAATACGGAGATGTATACAGTTAGGTTTTGTTGTGCAGCTTGTAGTAGATTGTACTCATCTCTGAGTAAAGGGGGATTTCTTTTTGAGACCCTCTCAAGTCATCCAGAGGTCAGGTAGATTAATAATTCTTACCCAGCTTTTTTTTTGTTTTAACTGTATGTCTCATCTGATGGGCAACTTGCTTATTACAGCTACACTTTTTTTTCTTTAACCAGAATGATTTTAAAAAATCCATTAAATGTTTATTACAGTTTTACAAGGGTGAATTTTACAAATTGAAAAGCTCCCATAGGAGCTGCACAGAAATTTATTCCTGGTTTATACTGCCCGGGTGAGGGAACTGCAGTTCCCCTAACTGCACATCTTCGTGGCATGTGACAGGGCTGATGGCCCTGGAGAGGCAACTGACACATGACACTGCCTTGAAAAAATTCAGTCGTGGGTATTTTTGTCTTCTTCACACGCCTAACGTAAAAAATAGATTGGATAGTTGCATAAAAGTGTTCCCTGCTAGGTAAATTTCAATTTGTTAAAGGCATTACCTGGTGCATAACTGGTTAAAAACTGGCATTATAATGTCAAAAGAGTGGATGGCTCCTGAGGCACCTGTAAAGGGCACTGGAGGCCACTACAGTCCGATCCCTACTTCACTGTGGATTTTCTTTAAAATGTTAGAAAAGCCACTTAAGTGTTTATCTTTAAAAGTATGTTGATATCTAAATGATGTGACTTGGTGCCTTTAAGAATTTAATCTGCAACCTGCCTATGCCCCTGAGTACTAAACATCACATTGTGGTGGCGGTAAAGGCGGTGGTGATGCAGAGCAGGGCTGCTCCAGCATCCTGACAACGAGAACAGCAGAAGGGTTTAAGAAAGCCAGGAGGGCAAAGCCTGGTGTGAACACACCTCCTGAGTTAGCAGCACTTTTGGTAAATTGGACGATTTGCTTTCAAAAGGAAAAGGAGATTGAAAGGAGTAGTGTGGAAAGTTTCCACTTGCTTCACTGGTGTGGTAGTAGTGATTTAGTTAATATTTATATAATATTTGGATTTGAAAAGACCCATTCTTGCCTGTAGAGTTATTTTCCTCATCTTCATTGGGCTTTGGATAAACTTCTCAATCTTGACAAAAAATTCTGTGTTTGTTTTTAATTGCTTAACACCATGTTGCTGAGCATAAATGCTGGAAATAACTCTTTTCCCTGCTTTCCTGTCTGCAGAGCATGAAACTGTTGCTGGGTGGAAGGGAAGGGACTGTACAAAGGGCTTGGGGGTTAATTGCTTACTCTCTCCCTGGATTGGCAAGTATTTAATCGTTCTTCTGATGGTTCCAATCATTTAAAGAATGTACTTGCTTGGTGTATTAGTTCATACCAGCAGTGCTGTCTAGAAGGAACTCTCCCTGTTATCCCTGCTACCCATCCTTTGGTTCATTTTGCTGGGCAATCAGGGAGTGTGGAAATGGTTATTTGGAATGAAACTGAAATAGAGAAGGTGCTGTGGCTGGCTGTGGGCACTGGGGCTAGAGCTAGCCCAACACAACCTTTGTCCCTGCACATGTGGTGGATACACTGCGCTATGAGCACCAGCTCTCTTGATCTGTTCCTGATGAGCTCCCTGCACGCTGCTGTAGACGTAGCCTCAGCTGACCTCGGTGAAAGGAAGGTATAAAAATATCATACACAAGAGGTAATTCCTCCTGGTGAAACAGAGATGAGGCAGGCTTGTACTCATCAATTTAAAGCGATTGCTTAAAAATTTTTTTTTTTTAAAAAAGAAGCCATGCAGTTGTAAATTGTTCACTGGCAGTGATGTGCAAGTCCTTGTGATAGAAGAAATCCTCTTTGCTGTTTGGTGACAGCGTTTGATGAGTGTGGACAGACAGGCTACATCTGTTCTGCAATTATTTGCTTTCCCCAGCTCCCTGCCCAAGGAGGAGATGATTCTTTCCTTGGAGCTGCCATTCCCCCACCTCAGGAAGGGAGGCACCAAAGGCAGCAGGGAAGAGGAGACCAATATTAAGTCTTGTTTTTTCTGCATCACAGTTAAAGGAAAGCTGAGAGTAAAACAGTGGCTGGCAGTGCTGCTGCTCTCCTCTCCCTCCTGGGAGAGTTCAGCACTCACGTGGTCCCTGCCGTGTCCCTGTGCTCCTAATGATCAGCCTGGTTTGTAGCACTTGTTGGTAGCTCATTACTGAATAAAACAGTCATTGTCCAGCAGTGTGTATTGATTTTTAGCTATCCTACGTGACACGTTGCTTGTATGTGTTATTCCTTCCTAAAGAGTTGTTAACACAGGGTGAAATGTGATAGATTTTGGGTGTTTTCAGATTACCAGGTTCTTATTCTGTTCTCTCAGATCCACTTTTTAGTTTAGTGAGTTTTGACCCAAAGTAAAGGGAATGATCAGGGTTTGGGGGGATTTTATTGCTTTTTTATTCTAGGTCAGTGACATTTTGAAAACTAGGGCAAGAGAAAACCAAGGTCAGTTAGAGTGCTACAAAAAGGCCTAACAAAGAATCCATTCACCCTCATAAAAATAAAAATCCGTATTAATGAACCACGTGGTAGAGATAAGAATTGGAGAGCTTGATTAAATCATTAGCGCCTCCGAGCAGCAGCAGTGTCAGAGGGGAGCTGGGAGGGAAAACACACTCAGCCTGAAAATTGCAATACAACCTCCTGCCAGGGTGCCGGGAGCACATCTGTACTGAGTGTGTGTGGCGTGGCCTGCATGGAAACACTGACTGCTGCACTACAAGCTGGGGGAATACTGGCAGGCATGGAGTTCTATTACTAGTTCAGGGGGAGATTGTATTATTATTATTTGTTTAGGTAGGAAAACAAGGTACATTGCAGCTGAGGCAGCAGCTGCTTGGAAGGCAGCCCAGTGGGTTGTGTTAGGTAGCTCGTGGAGGGTTTAAGGTGCTTTTAGGTGTGTGCAGTGGAATAACCACCTTGCACTTTCACCAGGTGAGACATTTGCCTGAGAGCTGCCCACATGAATCAACACTTGCAGTATCTGGCCCCTGTTGCATAATGAAGCATGTTAATATGGCTGTCAACCAAAGCAAGGCCAAGTGTCTCATCCTAACCATCTGTAACCAACCCCAAATGCAAGTCCTTCAAATCAGCAGCAGCAGTGTGTGTTTGGCAAGAGCTGCAGCTGCAGGAGTCACTGGCGTCAGGCAGAGTAGTCAATATTTGCTCTCTCTCCCTTTTCAAGTGCTAGCACTGCCAGCCTTGCCTGCCTGATAAAATTGAGCGCAGCTACTCAATAATTACTCGTTGGGTAATTGGCATGGCTCCCACGTGGTGTTCAGCAGAAGGGTGTGGTTGGCTCCTGTGCTAACATGAAGGCAGTATCTCCATGCTATTTTTGTCCTCCTTGTGAGCGTTGCAGCGTTGTTTGGTCTGTGCGGTATGTTTGCGCTTAACTTTCTGTTTTCCGAACAAAACCTGGTTTTGTCCTGTCGTTTTCGTCCGTGCCTTTAAGATTGCACTTATCTTACCGTTTGAGGGCAATCTCTGTGATGCTTAGAAAGAATCCTAAAGCAATCCAGCAAGCAGGGGAAGCCGACTGCTTCATGCTCCGACAGGATGGTGGTGTTACAGATTAGAGGAGGGCTGCTGAATGACGCCTTCACCACAGGATGCAAAGCAGTGCTCGACACACGTAACGTGAATGTTTTTGTTGCTGCTCACCCGCCCAGTGAGCCTGTGGGGTGAGGAGCAGGAGCCTGGGTTATTCTCAAGCGAATTTCTGTGTTCCATGAGCTGATGAAGCTCTGCAGCAACTCCTTTGGGCTGTTTTGGATCATGAAAAGACCCCACAACTGGGGTTTGTGTTTGCACATTCCAAGAGTGTAGTAAAGTGTGGGACATTTTCCTGTGAGTGGTGTTTTCATTTTCATGGGCAGAACGGTCAACTTTTTTATTTTTTCCCCAAGGGCTTGGCATTTTTGGCATCCTTCATCCTGCCCAGCCTACCAAAACATACATATCTATTGCTGAGATGTCTTGCACTTGCCTTACAATGTCAAACCTTCAATTAATCTTTTGAGCAAGAACATGCTTTGAGAGGCAGAAGAGATGGTCTGTTCCCACCCTGTGTCCCAGATTTGTTTCTCCATGCAAGCCTTTTCTGGGAAGCCAGCCCCGATGCTTGCAGTCAAGGCTGCTGTGGAAAGGGAGATAAAAAGGAGTTTGTGTTCAGGCTGGCTCTCATGAGCCTCTGGGATGGCTGCTGGTGGCAGATGTGAGTCCATCATCTCAGGGGCCAGCACCTCTGTCACCTGAGACCTGTGTACAGACGTCCAGCCCCTAAGGATGTTGGGGTTTGTGATGTGGCTTGGACATGGAGTGGTTTTTTGGGAGGGAGCATGGGCTGGGCAGTCAGGTAATACACTGCCCCTGACAGGGCTGGGTCTGGGGAGCTGGTCTGGTCCAACTCTGCTGCTCACCCTCTGCTTCACCTTCTGGGGGAACTGGACTTCTCTCCATCTCTGCTGCCCACAGGCAGGTGTGAGAAACAGTCTAAATGCTCTGGTTTTTAAAACATGGGCTTAACCAGCTCCCCATCTCCCTGCACATCTGGGAGTTGCTCACTGTGTGGCGCCGTGAAGAACCCGGGTGCAGAGCTGGATCTCTGTGTCACTGGGTCATGCTTTGAGTCCCATTTCACTGTTCTTTGCTGCAGCACAAGTTCAAGCACTTCTCCTTCCTCTTGCCTGTGTTAAGACCTTGTGTGCTCCTTTTTGGCTGGATTAATTATCTGTACACCCCAGGGAGGGCCCACCAGAGGAAGGGATACTGCTAGAGGGTGTACTTCCCCATGACAGCCTCATAACTCTCTCCAGCCCTTCACTTAGCAAAGATTTCTCGTTGTGTGGCTTCACCTACACCTGTGCATTTATCACCTGACTCCAGCCTGCATCCAACTTAATGGATTTTGGCTTTTCCCGAATTTCAAGATGTGTCTTGTACTGATGATGGCTCTGAGTCCTTGAAGGGACATTTAGGAATGAACAGAGCTGTTGTAGACATATTTCTCTGTAGAATTATGTGTTCACACCGCTCTTTGTATTTGCTGATCTTCTGAGAAAAGCCTTCACTAGTTATTCTCTGCATCCTGTAGGTTGTGCTTGATGGTTGTAGAGGTCTTTGCAGTATCAACTCAGCAAGCAAGAAAATATCAGCTGTAAAACAACAGTTGAGAAAAACTGATATTAAATAGTAACATAATATCTGGAAGAACAGACCTCAGGTTGGAGGTGGATGCCATGTGTCTTTTTGAGAAAGAAGAATAAAACCTGATCATTTTTTCCATTAACTGTGTTTTCTTTTTTGTTTTTATTTCCTAGTCCAGCGAGAGTTTACACAGAAGAAAACCTTCACTAGTTGGATAAATTCAATATTGGCGAAGGTAAATGGGGGATTCTTTAGCAAAGACCTGCTTTTTGTCTTTTTGATTCAGATATGATTTGATTCAGATATGCTGCTTGGAGATTAAATTCTTTAGGAATAAACAAAATTAGTACAAGTTTTTTTAGGCACTGGATGGAAAAAGTAGCCCCAAGAAGCATTTGTTTAGTAAGTGCAGCAGCACTGTATTGGGGCATGTCCAAGGACATTTGTATGAGGTGGTTTGTGTGTAGATGTCACTCTTCCTTACTCATGTGGTAAAACTTGTGGTGGATTGAGAAACATGTCTCAGGGTTTTACGAGTTTCTGAGTTTACAACTGGTTTTACTGTGGTTAGGTAAGTGTTATTCAATTATGCAATCCCAGAACATGAGTTTAATGAGATGACCTGAGTGACTGGTAGGTATTAAGACAATCCACATAGTAGGGTAGGTGCTCTTAAAGCATTCAGAAAACAGCTCCTGCAGCATGTGCTGGGGCTCTGACTTGCTCAGGTTTAAAAAAAAAATCCTATTTTGCTCCCTCCCTGAGCAGAAGCTGCTGAGCTCATGATAAGTTTGTGTTGTGTGGGTGAAAAGAGGTTTAGTTATGCAGCTCTATACTCAAATTTGTACTTAATATTGATTAAGATCCCAAAATACGAATTAACTGCCATGTTTTGCTTTCCCTTTCTTAAATTTTTTTTCTTTTGCCGCAGACCACCTTGAAAAATATGAATGCTTAAAAGTGAGGCCTAAAATTACCCTTATAAAACACAGAGGCAGGACAAGGGGGAATAAGACACAAACATAATAATGGATTGGAAGAAGCAGGATGTGGGTGTTTAGATGCAGGATTTTTGTTGCAGCTTAATGAAAAAAAATAAAGGATGCTAAACATTATTTAACAGCAGAGTAATCTGTGATGTTTTGTAGTGTGTTGAATTCAAAATGACAGAACATTGAAATTTATCTTGCAGCATACCCCTCCTTATGTTGTCTCAGACCTGTATACTGACATACAGCAAGGACATTTGCTTCTGGATCTGTTGGAAGTGCTTTCAGGTCAACATCTGGTAAGACAGAGTAATAAAAATATTACCTCAATCCTTTGTCAAGTCCAGCAAAAATTTCTGGATATGCTTAACTGCAACCATATGAATCATCCCTCTGGAGTCATAGAGTTAGTTTCAAGTAACTTATTTTTATACCATTGACTCTGAAACACGCTGAAGTAAGTTGATCCAAAGTAATTTATGAATCTTTGCAGGACTTCCCTTACCAAAATATAGAATAAAATTAATTTTTATGGTTGAAGATATAACCTGTTTTTTTTTGCTTTGCAGCCACGGGAAAAAGGATTTAATACTTTCCAGTGTAGAAGTAATATAGAAAATGCTTTGACATTTTTAAAGAGCAGATCAGTGAGTATTAACTTCGATATTCACAACTAAAGCCAGTTTAGCTGGTGGAACATTTTCTTTGTTAACAATGATCCCTTTTTTTCCTCCTTAGCTGAAGCTCATAAATATTCATGTAGCTGACATTATTGAAGGAAAACCTTCCATTGTGCTTGGCCTAATCTGGACCATTATATTTCATTTTCATGTAAGTATTTCAGCGATGTAAGAGAGTTTTAGTAGAGAGGAAAGGCACAAAAATGTGTTGACTTATGTCATTCCCAAATGAGATGAATTAGTGCAAAGCAAAAGATAATTTTCTGACATGTGGAAGTGACAGCTCAAGGAGGAGATGCACCAGTGCAGTGATGGCAGTGATGAACAGTATCTAGCTGCAAATGGTAGGAAGGAATGATACTGAGATTTGTTTTTTGAAGTAACCTGTTACAAAATAGGCTAGATTTTGCTTGTCTAAGGTCTGTAATGATTAAGCTCCAAAAAGAGCAGATAGTGTGAAGTGGCTCGTCCATCTCCCTCAGAGGCAGCCCCACTCCTCAGTGTTGACTGTGCTTACAATGTACAATTCTTGTATTATTTTTTCTCAGTACCAGTGCCTGAAATAACACAAAGGCTGTCCTAGTAGTGTTTTTTATACAATAAGAGTGTGCATCTTGCATGGCATGAGGTTATGGGGAGGTGTGAAAGCACAGGGCCTTGACTTAATCATGTTGTAGGGCTGCAGAGGATGCTGGAGCCAAACTGGCTTCTAGGGAGAACCCAGCAGTGAGTTAACATAGGTGTACTGGGGATGAGCTGGTGACTGGGGCTCAGGAGAGCACTAAGAAGCAAAGTTTTCTAACAGTATTTAGCCCATATTTTTCATGGTAGAGGTACTTTGATGCCAAAGACTCTTGTGCTGCACAAGGCCTGTGCACTTACCTTTTTACCTAAACCAAGCTTCTCTAACCAAGTAGAGATCTCTGAGGTCTATCAAGTAGGTTTTCCTGCACCCTGAGTGAGCAGGCAAACTCTGGGCATGCCTTATGGGGCACTCTTAACAGCAGAAAACAGAGCTGCCACGGGCTGCTGTCACTGGTCAGAGTAGAAATTGAATGAGAAGGTCCCTTGGTGTCATTGCTGGTACCCACAGTGTAACACAGAGGTCTTTGGGTATATATATCCTGCCAAACAATTGCCTAAAGATGGGAATTCAGCATGAAATAGTTCAGATTGTGCAGATAAAAGAGCTTGATTTGATATGGGGGGGCAGGAAAGCTACTGTTACAGCTCTGATTGACTCCTGTCTAATTCTCTGTAAATTTCTGCCACTGATGCCTTGGTAATCTTTCACTGAAGCCTCATTAAGTCTCCCATCTCCTCTAATAGATTGAAGAACTGGCCAGGACACTTGCCTGTGCTTACAATCAGCCTCCACTTGGTTGTTCAAGTGGCACTGACTCCTCTCCAAAGGCAAGCAGATCAGCTAAAAAAAGTGCTAAAATTAAGGAACGGTGGAAGATGTCTGCTACAAAGGCTCTTTTGTTGTGGGCAAAAGAACAGTGTTCGCTGTAAGTTCCATCCAAGACTTATAATTAGCATGCTGCACTTTGTATTACTGCTTTCCTCTAAAGGTGGTGGTATTTTCCCCTGTTTTTTAACATTACTTAGTGACAGCTTAGCAGAAAATCCTTTAAATTTCACTTGTGGTTACCAGTACTTTTAGCATCACTCAGGCCCCAAGTGTTTTGACGTGAGCCCTTTAAATATGATAAAGCAAAGTTCATCTTACTAATTAAGTCCAACAGTGTAATCTGAGCTGTTCGGCTTTTCTTTTTTAGGGGCTCCTGTGTGATAAGTGTAGTGGACTGTTTACATGATTTGCTTGTTTTAATCCTCATGGTTGGCACTGATTAACAAAGTTTCAAGGATTTTTGTTGATTTTTTTTTTAGTGGAAAATGTAGGAGTTCTATGATTCCCACAACTCGTGCTTTTCTGTCAAAACACTGCGTGATCCTCAAGAAGGATCCTGATCCTGGTGATCCTAGTCCCTAATTCTGAAAAGATGTTTCCTTATGCTTGATGTACAAGTAGCACTGCTGCTTTCAGTGGGGGTGTTCACAGCACACAATCTAGAGCAGATAGAGATACTTACATTTTCTTCAAGGGCTGCTGCTTCACTCCAGGACTTTTCAAATATGCTTTACAGTAATGTCAGCTCTTTCTCCACAGCTCTTTGGTTGTTTTATGTTCTAATAAAATCCTACTAATATTCCATGTTATTAGTGGGAGATAAAGGCCTTCATCAGCACATCAGACACTTTCTGCCAGTAGATTGGCACTGAGGTTTGCCTCGTAGCTGTGTTTTATCAGAAGAAGATTAATTGGCACATCAAAAACAGCTCTTTGTCCATGTAATCTTCCTCTTTCTTGTGCCTGTTTTTCTGCAATATTGCTGTCTGATTTGCAGTATCATTTCTGAACTGTCATTACGTTGAATTATTTTGTTGCCAGTGAATCCTATAGTTTTTGGTAAAGGAACAAATCTTGTAAGACTTGGCCCATTGTTTTGTGACTAGATTTGGACACCTAAAACCCCACATCTTTTCCATGCTGTAACATACTCATAACATACAGGCTGTTTTTGGAAAGTTGTCCCAGAAGTCATTGTGGCCTGTGTGGCTGGGCACCTCACAGCACTGCTCAGGCTGTGAATGTTCATAAAAGATTATTTAAAGACACTAAGCTAATTAAGAGAAAAATAAATACTTTTTCCTGCACCAATACGTCACTTTTAAGATTTGGATTTTCTAAAATGCCAGTTCTTGGTGTCCTTGCAGACAATTACATGTTCTGCAGTGCTTTTCTTTTTGCTTTTCCACTCCACCAAATGCATAGATGTTGAGCACAAAGGTGATTATTTAGAAAGGATTTGGATCAGCAAAGTTTTATCTTCAGAATGCAATAGAAGACAAAAAGAAATAGAGTCATGTTGTAAAAATAGTGTAAAAATATGTAATTGTAGCGATTGGTAGTACTGGCTGTGTTGCTGTCTGGCTTGTGCAGATGTTCACTGGCAAGGTTCTTTTGGATTTGGTTCATACTCCATTTTACTGAATGTATATTCTATTTCTAAATTTGTACTTACAGCCTGTTTCTTTAGATGGCCTAACATTTTGTTACCACTCATTTCTGGGATAGGCATGGCTCTGTCAGTGTCACTGATTTCAAGTCCAGCTGGCGAAGTGGACTGGCTTTTTTAGCCATTATCCAAACCTTGAGGCCAGGTCTGGTTGATCTGGAGAAGGCAAAAGCCAGAAGCAATAAAGAAAACCTGAAAGAGGCTTTCAGAATTGCAGAACTGGAGCTGAATATCCCACGGCTTCTGGAGCCTGAAGGTAAATAATCAGCTTTTTAAAAATCTTGGTTATTAGGAGTGAGATTAATATCATCTCTAGGACTGTGCTTAAGTTTGAAATGGAACATTGATGTTTGCTGTAGTGCTCAGACCTGAGGTTCTTTATTTTATAGCATCAGCTGTACTTAGGGACTGAATTTTTGAATTGGCAACAATTGCAGGAGCAATATGCAGAAGAAAGGATATGAAACTTCCCTGTTCATGGGAGAAACTTTGTCATTAGTTAATCATGTTCTATTAAAATATTCCCAAGGAAAAAAATCTTCATTACATATTAATTTCTGTCAATGGCGTGTTAAGCGAGCTGTTGCAAAATAAACATGTTTATGGTAATGTGTTTTAATAACTGCATCATAGTGTGTAATTATGTGATCAGGCCTAGAAGGCTGCATAATTATGTAAATGGTGTATTGGCTCTCGTAGATGTTGACATTGTGAATCCGGATGAAAAATCAATCATGACTTACGTGGCTCAGTTTTTGCAATACTCCAAGAATTTGCCTGAGTCTGAAGAAGACATGCAGGTATGTCATGTTATCACTGAGGCATTTTCAAATTAATGTGCTTTCTTTGCCCAGTTTATGTCTGAGTCAGTGACACATAGTAGATCCTCTGATTCTGCTACAGACAAGACTGAATTGGCTTGAACTTTCTGATGGTCCTGTGTGGTAGAAAAAACCATGTTACAGATTTTTGATTGATCATACAGGTGGAATTACTGTTCAGGTTGTTTTGTTCTTCATTTAACTATTACAGAGGACATTTTTGAGCTTGGTGGCCTTCATGTGTGCTCTGAAGTCTGTGTAAATGTGGAAGGAGAGGCAGGCAGATTTGCAAATGCACAGAACAACCAGCTTTAAGTTTAGTAGCTGACATGTAAAGTGGACAGAAGTTACCACTCACAGATAACACTGACCAGAAACCCACATCTTCTGTTCTCTGTGTTCTCTTACGAGAGTTTAATTGGTTATTCACTTATCTCCATACTGACAATCTCCCTTCAGTAGAACTTCAGTCAGGTCTTCTCTTGATATCTTCATACATGTGGGTGCCAGGTTTAAAACTTTGTCCCTGCTATGTAATAGTGCCTGACTCAAAATTCATCAGGGTCCCCGGGAGTTTGTAGCTTTGGATGAACTTTGTCATATGCTCAGTGAGTGTTGTTTTATGGCACAATGTAAAATGGAAAAATGAAATTGCAAAATGGAAAAATGAAATTTTCTGCTCTAATTACCAGGAAAAAGTAAGAGAGGCCATGGGCTGGTTGGCTGCACAGGAGAAGAAGTTAGCAAAGCTGCTGGCGGAAACAGAGAACGAAACGTATTACCAGAAGTACAAAGTAAGTTGCATTTTATATTTAACTGCATCTGTGAAAAGAGTCTGTTTCTGTGAATATTTTTAATATTTTTGATCTTCATTGCCTGAACTGAAGTGTTAAATAAGCTTTTAAACAAAAGTTGGAAATCTGATGATGAAATTGTTAAATGCCCTCATATGACTGAAGGAAAGGTAGGATAAAATTCTTTCTGTTACGAAAAAGAGAGGCTATTTCATTTTTGAGCAGAGTTTTTGGAAAGAGTAAGGTAATGTCTTAATTAATTGACGTAGTTGAAGACTTGGACAAGATTCAAGCACGTAGGCCCTTCACAGAGTTACCTTTGCTATTTCTGTGCTACTTACAGCAGTAGGTTTTACCCAGCTGGTGTTGTAGAGGAGTAGTTGAATTGCTGTCTATAGGTTGTGCTGAAGTAAAATTTCCTTTGGCTTATGCTGTAGCCAGAGTTTGTGATAAAATGGCCCACAGGGAACTGTGAGAGGAGGAATTTTCCCTTTCTCTTGCTGGGAGGGGAGGGCTGTGTTCTGACTGCACTGACATTATGTTAAATACAGACTTAGGGAATGGCACCTATAATTTCAGGCCCAAATGCTGCCTGGAGACAAGAATGCCTCTTGCTATCTTGCCTTTGCATGCATCACACCCTTTGAAGTTAATGGAACTCATACCAGTGTGTTCAAAGGCAGGACTTGGCTCCGTGAGCTCCCATCTGGCGTCTTCTGTGAATTACTCTTCTATTTTATCCCTAGGAAATGATGTCATTTATGGAAACATTTAACCAAGAGAAAACCCCCTTTCTGCCTGTGTTGTCATCAAAAAGAGGTGAAGCTGAACTGAGTGAAGGCCAGCAGCAGATGAGGGAAGAGTGGGATAAAGTGATCTCTCAGGTCAGAGACATTTCTCACTCACCTCATTTACCAGCATGAGCATGTTGGATGAAGAAGCCTAGGTCTACCCCAGGAACTCACACTGGGAAAAGTGGGGAGATGATGCTTTGTTTGGAATGATAAAAGAGGTTTGGCCCTGAACCTGAAGTCCAGACAGTCTGAGTGGCATTCAGTGCCCAAGAGGAGGCAGAAGGTGACTGTGCATTACCCTTCTGCCTCCTGAGCCTCAAGATTGAAACATCCCTGGAAAATGCCCTGCATCTGGTTGTCTTGGAGCATTCTTCCAATCAAAGTTTTTGGCCTGTTTATGCTTAAAAGGTTATTTTGGGACGTAACTATGGCTCAGATAGTGATGCAGCTGGGAAAAGTGTGTTAATATATTCCCTTCTGTGTCACAGATACTGATCTAGGGAGGCCTGGTTGGTCAGAGCTTTGCAGTTGGCTGTGTTGGCTCAAACCGGGATGTGTAGGGCCGTGCTGGGAATTGCTCTTTTTGGAAGAGATGTTCCCCTGTCAGCCTCATGACAAAAAGCTGTTCATCTCCATTTCCCCCCTAATTTTGCACCTAGTTCACTATGGATTTCCCTGATGCCGGGCCTTGGGATGGTCACCAGCAAAGGATAGTAGTGCCAAATTCTCTGTGGTGTTGCAGAGGTTACAGGTGGGGAGCAAACCTGGCTTTGAGGTAAACAGGGCTGATTTGCAGCTGACTTCACTGGAAGCTCTTTTTTTGGAACAGTGACAGGCATGAGGGAGTGGGTTCATGGGATGTCTCAAGCACCAGCTTATGCAGCTTATAACAACATCTTGGGGATGGGGAAGAAAATAATAGTGAGAGATTTAATCCACTTGTTTTCCTTTTAAAGATTAACGAGTGGAAAGCGAAGCTGGACCAGATGTTGCCCTCCCCTCTGGATAGCATTGAGGCTTGGCTCCAGGAGGTGGAACGTCTGCAAGCAGAAGATTTGCCTGACTTGCAGGACCCGTTCAAAGCAATGTCTGTCTTCAGAGAAATAATTGTAATATTTAAGGTATGCTGATCACAAAGGAAATTCTGCTTCAGTTTGACCCGGCAAAGCACTTGTTATGGAATTGCTGTTTGACATTTTGGGAAGTGGTGTGCATATGTTTGTCTTCTGAAGATGAAAAGTTCTTCTGAACATACCTTTGAAGAATTATGAGTTTAATTAAATAACTGCATGGGTCTATAAGGCAGGTTTCAGACTTCACTGGGGTGAGATTAAATTTGAGTGCTGCCTGAATGAGTAAATGATGCTATTCTTTTTTATGTGGTTCCTGCAACTTGTTTGTTTGTTAAGTAATAACACAGGATAATTGCATCTTTATCTTTAAATCTGTGCTTAATGCATACCTACTCAGAAAAGCACTTGAGCTCAAGGTTACATTCCAGGGAGTTCAAGAAGTTTGTGTGTTTAAAGTTAAATATTTGCTGAATCACTCTGCAGTTCCATTCAAGGCGAGGATAGACATTTTGATACCTTGGTACCATGCAAGTTATTTATTCTGATCTTCAAGTATTTGCACAGATAATAGTTTAAACATCCTTTTGAGTTGGAGAGTTCTGAAAGAGTAGATGTATTGAGGCCTGGTTGGTCATCATAATGCCATACTTGGGCTTTGTATAAACAAGTTTGCTGGTTTTGTGACATTGTCCTTAAAGAAAATTTGAAGAAATGGGCAGTGAAGGTTCTTGCAAGTGGCTTGATAACACCACTCTTTTGTACTGCTTCTATTCAGTTCCTGATATGAGAGATGGCTTTTTAACTGGTAACAGCTTTGTCAGTCTTTAGCCATTTGATCTAAGATTTTTGTTGTTCAGCCTAAGTACTTCAAGCATTTTTAAGAATAAGATAGACTGATGTAATTTCTTAATTACATCAATTTTCTTTTTTCCCATTGAACATGTAGATAAAATCATTGCATTCCTTCAGAAGAAGAAATCCATTAATGCTTAATTTCTGCCAAAAAAAAATTTTTCCTGGGAAGACATCCTGCTGAGAATTTTTTCCCCTTTTAGTATGTCTTGTGTAGGGATCATATTGCCAAGGTGGTACCTTATAATGCAAATTTTACCTAAGATCTAGGAAATTATCCAGCAGTGCTCATATTGGTCTGACTGATACATTGTTAAGATTACAAACTGAAGTGTAAAAATCTGTGCACCATTTTTGTGGTTGAGGGCTGTCCCAGGATTGAGCCATTTCCATTAACATGCTTTGTGGCAGATTTTGTAACATAAAAGTGAACTTTTAGCTCATTTTTTTATATGCCACTGAGAAACAGGCTTATCTTCTGTGCAATACATTTTATGTTTTATTTCTAGGTAGGGAGTTTGATGCTGAGCCACATGCCTGTAAATATTCCCCAGTCATGGGACGCTGGCCATGAGATGGTTAATTTGATATGCTATCAGTGTGGTGTTTGACACAAATTTATTGAGCAGTCAAATGAACTGTGGAGCAGGTGGCATAATAGATTTATTCAACAGGTTTTGCTGTCAGTCTTTGCTAAGGGATAGCAGAGAACAGCTTTATATCCTCTAACAATGATGCTTTTTTCTCCTAAAGATGGTAATGAAAGTGCAGAAAAAACTGATAGCAGGAGTAGTGTAGAGTTGTGTTCCTCATATTTAAGTAGATGCACAGTGAAAAGAGAAATCAGGTAGTACTGCACTAAATATGCACTTTAGAAGGTGATGAGGTGAATACTTCTATTGCACTTTTATGAGTAAAGACACTGGAGTATTGTCTTGTGCTGACTAGTTCTTAATAGCTCTTCCTCTAATGGCAGGTGACTTGGAGATTCCCAGATGAAATACTCTAGATCAAAATGAATGGCTTACTATGTCTTGTTCTCTCCAGGGCTTGATGGATTGTTTTGATTCTCATTTGGACACCCTTCAGTCATTCAAGAATAAAGATGAGAAGAATATGCCACTAGTCTGGCCTGAAAAATTAGAGGAAATGAAAAGAAGGTTGTGGTGCTGAAATTCCCTCTACTTCATGTTGTATTCTTGCTCTGCTATTCTGAACAAAGCACACAGTTTATCCATGCCTTGCAGAAAAAGAGCATTTTTGTGCTAAGCACAGGCTGACTGTCAAGTGGAGCAGGCAGGGATCTCTCATTGGTCCAATGAATGTTTAATTATGTGTACAGAGTGGAGCTCATTAACAGGACCTTTTCAGATGCCCTTTGCTACTGGGGATAGGAAACAACCACTAGGGAATAGGAAACTTAAATATTTTGAATGTAAAAATTTCCCTGGTGGTGGGGATTCTCTAAATTTTAATTTCCACCTTTAAAAATCACTGTGACCTATAGCTTGTACTACCCCAAATATCTGTTGGAGGATATTTTTAAAAATGACCAGTGAATCTGTATCCCTAACCTGAGATGCTTTGGCATACAGGTGGCAGAAGCCCCTTTTTTTGGCATTTAAGGTTTTTCATACATTGAGCAGACAACATTGACTGCTCAATTGTTACTGCTTAAAAAAAAATGAACTGTTGCTCTCTTAGAAATTAATTTCTGTCATAACAAAAAAAATGTTTACATATATGTAATTCTGATTTTTTAGGATAAGATCCTTATACATTAATGCCTTGTATATTCAATGGTTTTGAATAAACTTCTGGAACTATTTTCTGTTTGCAGATTGAGCAATATTTGTTCCACAAACCCCAGCACTTTCCTTGAATACCACTATGGACTGTGCTCAGCCATTGCTAATGAGGTGAAGTTACAGCTAAATATCTGGGACGTGAAATACGGGGCAAAAGAGTCTGTGGAATCACTGCTGGAAAATTGGAATGTAAGTTTCAGATATGTGTATCCCATCCTGATGGTGATTCTTTCCCAGCTCTCTTTGATTCAGTCTTATGTCTCTGTCATCTGATGGTATTATAGTTGGTAGAAGCATGGTGGCCTGGTGAAATCTGGGATTTATTCAAAGAAGGGCAGGTACATTTCCCTAAAAGCTTTCCTTGCCCCCAACATTTTCCATTTTGCTATGAATGAGTGTTCTTCCTTCAGTTTGGAGAAGTAACACAAGCCATGACTGTGATTTTCTCTCTGCCCTTTTTTATTCTTTATTGTGAAGATTTCTTTCTTTCCAGATTTCTTTCTTTCTTGGCTATTTATATGCCAGCTATAGCATCCCATCCCTAGCTCCAATCCACAGAACCCTCTCTGGGGTAGTTCAGTAGTTGCTTTCTTCAAAATCAAACATTATTCACACTTCTGCCTCTTCCTTTTCCCAGCTTCTTTACCTCCTTATTCTTCGTGGTGAATAAGGATTGTCTTGTTCTATTACATTTTATGCTTAGCTCAGTTTCTGGACTCAGGTTATGAAACTGATGCCACATGTAGGCTTTTAAGAGGGGATGGATTGCCCAACCCCAAATACTGACAGAGGCTACTGCATCAGGAATTCAGGCAGAGGTGAAAATGCTGATGCCTTCAGTTTTTCCCCATCTCCAGTTAATGGGATTCCTTGTGAATTCCATCTTAGTGGAGTTTCTCAGAGGATTCTCAGACTGGCAAATCCATAGTTAAATCAGTGGGAATTTCACCAGGCTCAAAACTGTGGAGGGAGGCAACAACAGGTTGTATAAAATAGCAGTTTCCCTGAGCAGTATCAACCTCAGGCTGTGGTGAGATGGTGGTGCAGAGTTAATCTGTGCTGAGTTTGTTGGTTCAGTTGGTTTCATAAATACTTATTTATCATGTTATTTCTACATTTGTGGTTCATGGTCTTGCTCAAGCTGATAGAATGTGGAGCTTTCCCAGGGAGTTTAGGGCTTGTTGCTGGCTTACCTTCTGGTCCCATGATGTGAAGTCCTGGCCAAGTGGTGATGTGGTGGCCCAGGTTTGTCACAGTCACAGGGGAGGTTGTTTTGTAGCCTGCTGGGTGGGACATTTGTAGGAGTGGGGAGTCTTGGAGTGAGATCAGCTCAGACAGAGAGAGGCTGAGGATCGCCCCTCATTCCCTATGCACGCAGTCTCCTCCTCTGCTCCCATTTCTTCCTCTTTCATCCTCTCCATCCCCAGCTGAATCTTGATCTGTGTCAGAAACAAGGCACATCAATACTTCTGTGCATGCAGGGAAACCCACCTTTTGCTTTCATCACTTTTTTGGATGTGACTAAATTCTGCCTGACTTGTTCTAGATGCCGTTTTTCGGTATTGCCCTAAGGCTGTAACTTCTTGAAATGAGCAGCCCTGACTCATGCAGGGCTGTGGCTCAGGCAGTGGCATTCAGGTATTCACATTTCTGTTTACTTTACTCTCTGCACAAGCAGAATAAAAGAACAGGTCTGTTTCAGACTAAAGGGTGCAGCTGAGTAGCTGGGTGGGCTTTGCTCAGTTTACATTTAATATGTAGGTTGTAGGTTCATACTAAAAAAAAAAAAAAAAAAAAAAAAAAAAAGGTCTCCCAAGCTGTATTTCTTACCCGGTTTTGTGTTGTTCAGTGTTACCCATATCAATTACTTTTCACTTTGGGCAGAATTTCATTGAAGAAAAGAAACTTGAAACACAACTGGACACTGCTACTCACATCTGTGACGACCTGAAAAACATAAGGGGTCCTGACTTGGGTAAGCTCATGCACATAAATTGATATGAAGAGCTCTATTTTGAACTGATGTGCTGCCACCAGTTTTAATTCCATCTACTGTTCTCTGTAAACAGTGCTTCTATTTAATTAACTTCCCTGTTTCCAAATGTATAACAGTAATCCCTATTCCATGTCCTAGCTGGAGATCCTCAAGAAATCAGCAAACTTTTGAAGACGGTGGAGTCAAAGATTTCCACATGCAAAGAGTATATTTCCAGTGTAAATACCACCCTACAGAAAGTCCTGTCCTCCTGGAGTAATTACACAGAAAACATCCACTTATTAAAGACGTGGCTGGAAGAAAACAGAAATGAGGATCCAAAAGAGGTACGTGGTTGGATTTCTCTTTGTTTGACAGAGATACTTGGAAGCTTCCTGGAAGGAAAACATCAAATTTCACAGGGGCTGCTGTTGTTGTTTTTCTGTTTTTCATTTTGGAAATAAACTTTTGACTGGGTTCTGCTTTAAATGATTTCAATGCCTCTGTCTAGATCCCTGCTGAGATCCTGGCAAAGAGGAATTCAATTCACGGTTCCTTAAATGAAGCTGGAAACCATCTCATCGAAGTCAGCAAAGAGCAGGTTGGATCAAATATTGCCAAGGAGCTGAAGAAACTGAACAGGAGATGGGCAAAGTTCATCAAGAGGACACACTTTGTGAGTTACAGATTTCTATTACTCTTTGCCATGCAAACTTCAAAGCCGTATTTTCTAGACTTATCAGCTTTCTAATCAGAGATTGATCCATCTTTCAGTCAACTCAAGGTTGCCAGTTTTAAAGCTTGAGGCACAGAGAATACACAGAAGCATCCAGTTCTTTAATCTTTGTGACTCAGTTAAATTCTCATTATAACAGGATGGAAAACGTTCAATTTTTAAATTGAAATCTCAAAACCACTTATAAAAGGAAACCTTACTGCAGAATGAAGCTCTTCATTCATTGCTAGAGGTGGAAGTAATCAATTTAGCCTGTGCTAAATTTTACAACCTGTGCCTCAGCTAGTAGAAAGTAATTATTGCTGCATAGATATATCTAAGGTGGTGCAACTTTTTACCAGCTCACTTGACAGGTTTTTAGGCTGCTGTAAATCCCTGTACAACCTGCCTAATGTCACACATACTACATTTCCTGGAATGCTTTCGCAAGGATGACATTTTCAGTCTGCCTGGGAATATTAGAGCTCTTAATTTTCTGAGTTGAGCCTTTGATTGACATTTATTAAAGGTACTGCTGTGACAGTAAATGGTGGCAAAAAATTACTACTACATTTTTGTAGGAGATAAGTTCAGTGAGAATGCAATAAAATCAAAGGAAGCAATCAAAGGGTGAGGGAAATCCAGAATTTGCTAGAAAAACCCTTAAAAAGAGATGCTTTAGGGAAAAATATTGAGGAATCAGATGTAAGGTGCAAGGAACCTTTCTAAGGTCTTAAGGACTTCCTGAGTTATTTTTCTGTCATTGCTTTGGACATTATGACTATCATGTGTATTATATTTATTTTTCTATATAAAAGGCAAGACCAAGTGCTTGAGCTCTGGCCTGTGACTGCCAGTACCATTAAACTGTCAGCACTCCTCCTGATCTTGATTTGACCAGCACCAGCTGCTCTTCTCTTGGGCAATTCCCTTGGGGAATGCTGCAGCCCAGGAGTTTTTCTCCATAGTAGTGTGGCTGCTTATAGGAGAGGGGACAAAGGGACAGGTTTTGCTGTCCCACCTCCCCTCAGGGCTGAGGAACTGAGCCTCACATGGTTTATTTACCAATATGTTTGGTATTTATTTCTCCTTTGATCCCTGTTGGGTGCTAAAGCTGGAAAGTGACCCAAGTGGTGACTGTGTTGGAGGAGGGCAGTGGGGAGGTGATGGGAATGAACATCTTACCCTGCTCTTTGTTTATAGCTTGGAGAAGAGAGCACAAATGCTGCTGAAAAGACCACGGAGCTTCCAGGGAGTCTGGAGAAAATTGAAGAGCTCCTTGGAAGGGTGGACAGCTGGGCAGCAGAGATGGGACATCTGCTTAGTAAGATCAGTCACGAGGGGCCTGTGGAACCTGAGATGGAGGAGCATTTGCAGGTGAAAATGCTGCTTAAAATACTTGTTCCTCAGATTCTCATCTTGCAGGACTGATTTGTGGCTGGGGTAAAATGAGCCATCATCAGTGAAGCAGAACTTCATGTGGGTTTTGTGCTGTAACACTGGTAAAAAGTCAGGACAGTGCTTGTGCCTTGATGTTATTCCTCAGGATTGCTTCCAGATGAGCTGTGAGTGAATCTTCCACCCCTGGTGTGTCCAGATGACAAGCAGGTGCCAATGCAGTGCTGTTGGTGCCACTGATCAGCAGCTTGTTCTCGAGCAATATTAATTACTCCTGTCCAGCACAGCACTTGGAGCAGACTAGAGCTCTGCAAGCTGCCAATTTGAGAAGTTCCCCTGGTCAGGCAGTACTTTTATTATCTACCTTCCAATGCACGGAGGAGATTTGGCTGTGTTCAAGGCTTACCCATCAAAAACTGGGATACTTGAAGTATTTTCAGCAGCATGTGGGGTAAATCTCAGCTTAGAGGCAGTTGCTCTAAATATCCACTAAGAGCATGAATTAATTTCTTACTAGAAATTCCAGTAGTGTCTGTTGTTTCCCATGTCTCTCTGCCTGGGATTACCCCCAGCTCCCAGCAGATGGCAGGTGAAAAAATATTTATATAACTCAGCAGCTTCAATACGAAGTCTGATTTATTTTCTTCACCTGCCAGTGAAGGTGAGACTGAACAAAGATGCCAGGGTTTCCACTGAAGAAGCTGAAGCACTGTCTTATGTTGCCTTTACTATTTCTGCAACAGGGCCTGTATAACCTAACAGTGTGGAGATGACCACCAGAAGGAGGTTTCATTGAAGCTCCTTTGTGTAACTGCTGTAATTAAACAGAAATACTCTTTATTTCATTTAATCTGCTTACAATGACTATGCACCAGAATCAGTGTTAGTTTCCTGTTGCTTTGTGCCTTCTTGCACTGTGTTAGCTGACAGATTTGGGAGTGTGAGAGACGAAAAGGATCTTCTCATCTTTTTGTAATCACGGGCATATGTTTATAAAACAAGCCTCATTTCGCAGTGTGACTCCAGTTTGTTAAAAAAACATGAAGTAACAAAGGGCACCCTGAAATGCAGCCTCCAAAAATGTGGCTGGCATTGTATCTCCATGTCTGGGGGCAGGAGAGATCAGGTCGCTCGTTACCTGCAGCACAATAGGTCGAGATCCAGAATAAAGCTCTGATTATCATTAGGAGAATGCTAATTGACAACTTCAAACAGGAGAAACGTGCTGAATATTCATAGATCAAAACAGCTCTAATAACGACTTTTCATGATAAATATTCAAACATGGCACATTACTCCTGCATGCAAAACACCCAGCTGCCTCCTGCCTTGCAGGGCTGAATACCACAAGAAAATCTGAGCCTTGGTATGTGCTTGCTGTTGGATGACTTCATGATCAGATGATGCATATCCAAATGTGTGGTTTCATTTGGGAAGCTGTTTGGATGGGAGAGCACGTTTGAAAAACACATCTAATTGGCTCTGTGGCAAAGGCACGGGAGGTACTGCACTGAGAGAAAGAAATTGCTTCAGCAAACAGAATCCCCTGTGGATGGCAGCAAATTTCTTTCTCTCCACACAGAGATTTAACAGTGCCATACACTGACCATAACTGGAATATAAGGCTTTCCTTTACCAATTACTGACCATCCGTGATCAAGGCTGGCTTTTTCACTCAGTTTGTTTAAACAAAAAGACAAATAAACACTTGTAAAGGCTTCTAATGCTTTTTGTTCAACCAGAGTTTGGCTGCAAGAGGATCCTCGTGCCAAGACCAAGTTGTGGCAGCAGAAGAGTTACTGCAATCCCTGATGCAGGATGTTTCAAGTCAGGTGTTTCAGCAGCATTCTCACACCACTGGGCTGGAGGCACGAATTAAAGAAGGCAGAGACAAAGTAGAGGTATTCCTTTATACACACACAGATATCTCTGATTTTAGCACTGTGGGATAAGGGAAACTCCTTGTCAGTCATGTAAAATAGAAAAGGTTCTATACTATTGGAATCAGTCTCCCAGACTCTTGTCAGGGCAAAATCTAGAACATTTCCAAGATCAGTATCTCAACTTGAAAAACTTGAGTGATGTTGTGAAGCAATAACTTTATATAATTACTGACACTCAGGCATGTTCTGAAAAAAGTCTTTTTCTTCCAAGGCTGTCATGGGTGACCTGAACAACATCTTGTCCAAACCTGAGAAAAGACCCTCAGAGAAGGAGGCTTTGCTCAATTTTGAAGAATCTCAAAAAGAACTTGAGGCCTCCATTTCGAAGGCTGTGCAACTTGTCAGTCAAAAATTAAGTCCTGAAGAATGTATTTCAAGATATGAGGTGGGTAGGTTTTCTGTACCAACTCAATTTGAGTACTTCTAAGGTCTGTGTGGTCTCTAAAAGTCTGAAATAAGAAAAATACTGACTTTTTTTTTTTTTGGTGGTAGCTATTAATGCTTTTCTCAGTTTTCTGATTTTGCACTGTATTAACTTGGCAGACAACTTGAATGAAGAAACATAAATCTGTATGGCAGTTTATTCAGTGCCCTGTCCTAAAATTACTCCATCACTCCATCAGAACTCGTCGTCTTCAGAACTCTAGCCTTTTTATTTTCCCCTGATCAATAATTAAGCTTCCCATTAAGAATCACATGCCTGAGTTCTTGGGCAGGTTATTATAAGTACTGAGTCTCCTCTTTTTCCCAGAGGGTAGCTGGTAAATCCAGTGTCCTGTCTCAAAATGTGGATCTCTTAACAGGGCATGTGAAGTGGAAGTGCCCAAAAATCTGTGTTGCCTCATCTGGCAGAGCTGGGTGACCATGTGCCAGGAGGGGCACAGAGCCTCATTCCAGGCCATCCTGGAGGATCCCGTGGTGCTGATGCAGACCTTTCACCCAGCTGCTGACAGCCATGGGACATGGCCCCCTGTGTTCCCTAGGGAACAGGCAGAGTTCAGCAACCTTAATCTTTCAGCTTTGGTATCAAATTTTTCCCTAAAAGTGGTTAGATGTACAGCACCTGCTTTTCTCCATAAAGCATTCAGTGATACTGCAGCCTTTTGCAGATAAGCAGGGATGGAGAATGCCCTTGTACCCACCCACACAAGGGCCATACAGCCCATATATGCAATGTATACATTGATTTATGCACAGGTTTTACATGCTACTGATGTCATTTTGTTAGGTAAATAAGTTGCATTCAGTTCTCTTTGTTTTTCATTATGATGCCTTTTTTTTTTTTCAGGAAGCTTTTAAGGCTCTGGACAATAAAGTTCTTGACAAATTTTTGAAAGCAGCTGAACAGCTGAAAAATATCTCATCTGATCACGAGAAGCTGGCGGTGGAAGATGATGTTCGTAGGAGATGGGAGGTGAGTTAATGCAGGAATGAGAATCCACTGTCTGGTCTCATTAGGCCTGGCATCTTTGAAGACCATTTTTTTTTTTTGTCACAGTATGTTCTGAGGATTGTACTTGCTGTGTAATCCTGGCTCACCATCTCACAGGAACAGTGTGTTTTGTATTTTGCAGGCAGTTCGTCAGGAAATTGTATCCTGTGTCCAGCTCATAGTAGAAAGGGAAAAGAAGAAATTTAATGCGACTTTAAAAAAAATCAATAAGCAGCTGGGCAAAGAGAAGAAGCTCCTAAGTATGGATAAAACCAAAGGGCTCATCAAAGAGCATGAGGTACCTGACACACTCCTTTTCTGCCTCTCTCTGTGAATGCTTTGCTGTCCTTCCTCCTTTTTAGGTACATTATGGCAGCCTGTGCCTGTGGAACAGGGCCCTTGTGCTCTATGTTATGTAAACACAGATCAAAGAGGCCACCAAAGTTATTTCTTTACTTTTTTTTGACTGCAGATATTAGTGTTCTTGCAGACTCTTTGAATAAACCCTTTGTTAAGTAGATGGTATCCTTTTTCCATTTTTTCCCCAGGTTTTTAGTATATCTTGATTTCACCCTAGAAAGTATAATAATTGATATTTTAAAAATATCCCACTTTGCCTGTAGTCAGTAGAACATGTCTATCTGATGTCAGGGTGAAGAAGACTTGGGACCAAAATGAAAAATTGTATAGTAATGTCATGAATTTCAAAATCAAGCAGGAGTCGGTGTAGCCTTGTGAATATAGTTGGGGAACACATTGCCAGAAATCCTAATTTACTTTCTGGCTCACATTGAGAAAGAACCAAGAGAAAATAAGTGTGTGTTTCTTGGTTTGACAGTTTAGACTTTTAAGAGCACTCATCCAAGAAGATAATGGAAGTATTAAAAAAATTATGGGAAGAATTGCATATCCGTATTATCTTGTTTTTCTTTGTTTAGGCCTTTTTTTCACACGAAGGCAGCATGAAGGAACTTAACAAGTCTTTGGAAGACCTTAAAACATTGGGAAGACTATCAGAAGAAACTGTCCCAGGGATACAGGCACTCACTGCAGACTGTGAAAAAAAGCTAGAAAAGGTTCAACAAATGGTGGCAGACACTCACACAGCACTGCTGGCTCGTGCTGGAAAAGGACAGTCCTCTCAGAAAGGGTGGGTGGCTGAGTCATGGTGTGCTGTAGCTGTATAGAAATCATTTTTACATGTAGATTTTGTGATACTCAAATGCATCTTGGTGGTACACAGCTATGTATGTTACTGTGAGCAGTTGTACATTTAAACACTTAGTATTAAGTTTCATAAACTAGCAAGTACAACGTTTGATTACCCTTCACCACAGCTGCACGGGTTTTAATCTTGAGCTAGGATTTCTTTTTTCCCTTTGTATTTGATATTTTGTCCTCGTAGGGACTCCATTATGGCTTCTGAGAATGGAGAAGAGTCTGGTTCTTCTCAACAAATCGACGGCCTTACGGTACAGGAGGTAAGAAGTCCAGACTTACTGTTGGGAAACAGTGCTCTGTTGTCAAAAGGAGGTCATTGCCAAGAGGAAAAAGTGTTTATTTCTCTTACTTTCTGTATTGTGATAATACCTTGGGCCTCTGGTCAGAAATCAAAACCCCATTGTGCTTGTAAATGTAGATTAAGTAAATATTAAAAATCAAAATGCAAGCAGCAGCACTGGGCATCCTGAGAAGATGTGAGCCTCCAGCCTTGAATTATGCTTTGCTGAAAAGCCATTTTCAGATGGAAGGCTCGTGTGGGAAGCTGTGTTCAAGTGCAAACCCCCACAGTGTCCTGGTAATCTGAACAATTTTCAGAGGACAGAGAGAGCAAAACTAGTGAAGAGTTGGAGGCATTTGTCTGTATCTGTGGAAAGAATGAATGAGCTGGCTGCAAGTATTCAAAAATTTGCTCTTTGGGCTCATGACTGAGTTTAAACACATCTTGTATTCATGAATGGCATCTCCCATCTCCTTTGGGACACATCAAGCAATTCCTTCCTTCAGGAGTTCCCAGATGTCTGTTAGGCTTTGCTGTGTGTTGCACAGAACAATGTGGAGGTCACTGTCACCCTTTTTATTTTTACTCAGACCTCAAGACCTGCTGCAGATGCAGTTTTGCAGCCAGATGTGAAACACCACAATGGAGAAAGCTGTGCAAACAAATTTGAGGAAGACAGTGATTTGGCTGTACCAACTTTGTTGGAGAGGTAATTTTTAAGGGAAAAAAATGCATGCTTGTTAAGATACGATGCTACGCTAGACAAATTAATTCACAAATTAATTGGATGTACCAAACATAAGGTGCACTCTTGCTATGCAGAACCCTGTTCTTTTTCTACTCCAATTTACTGAATACTGATCTGTAACTGGTAAAGAAGCACTACAGTAGCTAAATGCTTTGGTCATTGGCATTTTGTAGCAAGAACATTTTTAGCTGTAAATGTTTTACTTCTTTTCTTGGGCTAGAAAAGTCTGCATCTGCCTTACTAATAACTTCAAATATTGCAAAATAAAAAAAGTGTGTCAAGTTTTGTAGAGAACTGACATTTTTACATTCATAAAACTGAATTTAGAGAATGCAGGCTGGCACTTAGACTTGAAAATTAGCCATATGAGCAATCTCTTTAATATGTTGCTCATTTATGCATTATTCATTCATTTTGGACTTAAATAAAATATGTATTTGCGGTAGACAGTGCTTATTTTTTTATAGTACTCTATTGGTCAGTGTGTTCCACACCCTGACATGTTCCATTTAATTAAAAGTAATATTCTCTCTGAAAGTGTTTGCATCTTTCCTTAGCTTTAACACACAAAGAAGTAACCTGGAGGAACTTTTACAACTCAGCAGAGATAAGGTAGCATCTGGCTTTACTGATGAAATAAAAGGCACTTCATGCCTTCAGAATAAGCTCCTTGAACTCCAGGCAAGTATTCATCTTTTAAAAATATACCTGGTGCCTAAATTGTTATTTTCTCATGTAGAGCACCACTTCTCTGTTACATGTATTGCCAAGGGAAAAGCAGCACAGTTATAACCAGGTTTATTAGAAGAAGGGAAATCAAAGATTTAGGATTCAGCAGAACTGCATTCCTGCTTAGGCAGTGGAGTTTTGCAGGTGTTGCTGAAAGAAGAAATTGGTGGCTCTGGGTTTGTTATCTGCAGGCTGAAATAGGTGCAATGGGAAAAAAACTACAGAAAGGAGCTTTTTTTCTCAGCAGGAATGATAAGTGATAGAGATGGCCAGGGCTGCAGGAGCTGTCTGAGTTGAACCATCAAGTGGTGTTTGTGCAGAATGGAACTGTTCCAGGACCTACAACTTGGTCAGGTCTGTGGGATCCTTAAGGTGACAGCAAAAGGCACAGAGTTGATGTTGAAAAATTGATTATTTCAATTTTTCAAGGCCTTGCTTGAAAGGACTACAAAGCCTTATTGAGCATCTCAGAACTTGATTCAGTTCTACATTTGTTTTTCTGTTGAACATAGCTAGGTGGAGATATTTTCATTCTTGCTGTAAAATGGCTGGCCTGTATTTATTGAACCTTTTATAAAATGTAGCCAAGGCATATATGTGACATGGGAATTCTCATCATAAAAAGTTGCTAGAGGTTTGCATGCAGCTAAAAATGGACTCTTAAAGGGGAGAAAAGGCAATGAATACTCTTACTTTCAAGTGATGTTTTCACTGTTTTTGTAGAGACTCTTGTGACTGTAGTTTTATGAACTGTCCACTGAGAAATACAGGATCATATCAATGCATTAGTACTGCTTATCTTCTAGGTAATAGACAGTGAAATCAGTTCTGGCTGGACACAACTGGAAAATATCTCATCTACCTTAGAAAATCTGGTGGCTGAAGTGCAGCAGGCTGCTATCTCTCAGGCAAGAAACAAGCTACAGGGAGAGTGGAAAGAACTTCAGGATATTATAAGTACCAGGTATGAAATAACACTTCATGATATTAGCTAAGGAATTGTAACTAATTATGTGTGTTGTGAAGGGAATAGTGCGTGTTGCAGAAAATACCTGCACCTTTTTAACCTTTTCTTCATTGCATAAAATTAAGCTGTTCTTAGTTTTCCTTCATTCATATATGCATGGCAGACAGTGTGAGTCTCCCCAAGAAGAACAGAGCCAGATCTTTGTAACATAACTGTGCAATATTCCTGTGTATTGCTGTTATTTCCTTTCCTCTTTTGGTTAAATTCACAGTGATTCACACCGCTTTTCTCATTAATCAAAGAAAAACTCATTTGGCCTCAGGAGGGGGAGGATTAGATCTGCTAGGCAGTTACATTATTTTTGTGGCTTTTTGTGCTTAAAAATACTGAGTGTCTTTTCTTGCTTGCTTTGCCAGTTCATGTTTTGTTACCTTTCTTGCAGAATGAACTCTTTAAGGACTGCTTTGGAAATTGTGTTGCCAATAGAAAATGAATCCATCCTTCTCTGTGAATTAGATCAGCGGCTGAAGAAAAAGGACATCCAGCAGTTTAATCTGATGAACAGTGACCTTGCTTATAGGGAACTGAAGGTAAGGGAAGATGCAGAGGCCACACCCTAGCAAGGATAGGTTTGAATGTCTAGGAAGTAGGGAACTTAATGGGATTTTCACTGAGGAGGTTGGGACTTCTTACAAGACTTCCCAGACCTCTAAAATCTGTAACAGCATTTTAGTCCCTCTGTTTTGAACATCATTGGTCCTGTAGAGCCAGCCAGGGACCCTCAGTAGGTTCTGCTGTAAAAACCATTGTTAACATTTCGTTGGGGAATGTTCTGTTTGGTGCAGATTTGTGGTGTTCCCACCTGGCCTTACATCACTCTGTGGAGTCATACACGTAATGTGCTGTTAATTTATGAGCTTGTCCAAGCTGCCTGTGTCACATCTGCTGGAGTGCCTGAGCACAGCTCAGGATGGGTTTGGAAGCTCTGTGTGGGTGCAGTAATTGTTCACCTGCTATCAGTATCTGAAGTCCAGGCCCTGGTCCACTAGGCAGGGTGAATATTGTTTTGTTCTGGGCTTGCCCTCCTGGCTGAGCACACTGACAGCTACACAGAACTGAAAGTTTGCATTTGTCTGCCCTTGGCTCTCCAGTGAAGTAGGGTTTAGGTCTCTCAAGCAGTAGAGCAAAGAGCATGTGTACTCTGACCAAGAGTCAGTTTTGGCTGCAAGGACCCAGAATTTTTGCCCAGCTCTTTGCACAGCTGGGCTTTCACAACCCTGACACGCTGCTCTTTGAGGGCTGTAACCAGAGAGCCTGCAGGCTGCACCAGGGGATTTTGAAATGCATGGAAGTCTGCTCCAAAAGTATAGCATAAAGAACTGAAAAGATGGCAGAGTAATAAATATCTCTGTGCCTGCCTGTGCTCTGACTGATGTCCTGCTGTGAGAGCCTGCTGCTTTCAGTCCCAGGACTGTCATCATCTTTCTCTCCTTCTTGGCTGATTGCTGGAACAGAGTCTTGAGCTTTTTGTAGTGCTGATCAAATTCCCTGTGTGTGGAATAACATTTTATTTGATGATTTTGTTATTTTTCCTTCCCTCCACTGACATCCAGAGTAGGTTTTCTGTCTTAACCACCCTGTTTAGCATCCTTTTTTACTGGTAGTATAATTGGTTTTTCAGTCATAGGTTCACCTTGAATGCAAGATATGTTTTCTTTCACTTGCTGACACGGTTGGTCATTCTCTCAATTTCAGGAGCTGCAGAGATCCGTATTAAATCAGATTGAAGTGTGCAAACAATTGGAACACCTAGATAGTTCAGCCAGGGATGAATTTAATCCAATAGACCTGCAAGCTGCAAGCAAAATTATGATTTACTATCAAAACCAGCTTGAAGAAATGAGCCATAAAATGCAGATCCGTGAGACAGTCCTTAGAGATCTGGAAGCCTTTATGGCCTCACTGAGGAAGATCCAGTCTTCCTTCAAATGTCTCCCAGATCCCCCAGATCAACCTGAAATACAGGGAAAAGCTTTAAGGGAGGCTGCACAAGAAGTTTCTCATATGGCAGAAGAAGCTAAATGTTTGGATGAACGCCTGAAGACTGTTGATATCTGTTTGGAAGATGCTGAATGTGGGAGAAAGACTTGCTGTGAAAACCTTGTTCTGACTTTATCTGAAGAGCTAAATGCTATTTATGATCCCCCAAGTGAGCAGGTGCTTACAGAAGAAAAAGACTTGTACAAGACTTTCTCCAGAAAAAGCAGTGAACTCCTTAAAAACATTCAGGATCTACGTGACAGAATTAACAAAATAGGCTTGAAGGACCCAACAATTCCAGCTATTCAAAAAAGGTGAATTCTTTTTTAAAGCTCTTTTAGTTGCATAATTTCAGTGGAGTCAGCCTATGACCCCTCTGCAGGAGAGCACTGAAATTTGAAGTATCTGTGGAACACTGACAGAAGCTGTGAATTTTTTATTTGTCCCATCATAGCCTGAAAAAGGAATCCGTCTCCATTTTTTAAATTCCTTTATAGATGTGTGTTTGAAGCAGCATTGAAGAAGAAAAAGATAGGAGATTGATGATTGTGATCCTAGTTTTCAGTAAGAAAACTGTCAAACAGGGAGATGGGTGCCCTTGCTGGGTGTTGATGCACCTGATCTGAAACTGTGCAGTGTGAGATGGACAGGCTTCACTTGCCTTTAAATACAGATTAATTTCACTGTGTTCATACAGACCCAGCTGCCCTTTAGGATTTGGATTACCTTTTCACAGTGCTGAGGTCAGCATAACTCATCTGAGGACCTGTGTCAGGTTACATGAATTGAAGATCAAATTAGACTTTTTATGATGTCATTTAATACAGTATGTGGAGCTCAGGATGAATTTCTAGGGAACTTAATAATTACCTTGTGAACCAAATCAAAGGCTTACTTTAATATAAGGCTGTATTTCATTTTTTTCTAATAAAGGATAAAATCATTAGCAGAATTGGAAAAGGAATTGGATCATGCTGCTGCTGAAATGAAACCTATGCAAGAAATTGCTAATAAGCTCCCACAGATCGATGAGGAGAAAGCAGAGGAAGCAAACGAGCAGTGCAGAGTCACAGAGAGGTTATGGAAGGATACAAAGCTCTTGCTTGCTGAATGGTAAGGAGAAAAACTGCATTTTAAAGTAGTATTGTACAAGTAAGAAGTTTGGTTGTGAAATCAAACAGAAAAAAAGCCCCAGACCATACCTTAAAGTAAAGTAAACACTGATACAGTGGCAGATGTTACCCTTGTGATGACATAAACTGTTATTAAGCCCAGAATTGCACATGGAAATTTGCAACCAAAGCTCTCGAATTGTGCATATTTTTAAAACATCACAGTCCCATCATTTAGCAGGTATGCAGTAATGTGTTGGACTTAATTTGTATCCAGAAGAAAAACCTGGCTGCTGCTGGGAATGGTGTGTCATCTGTATTTGCTGTGAATTTCATGCCAGCACACTGAAAAAGAGAAGACAAACTGAAACAAATGGAAAAAGACAGCATGGAAAACAGTTTTTTCTGCAGCAAAATAAAAGGAGCTTGGTTTGTCTGTGGGAGTAGGGACTGGGAAAGGCCATTGGTTGATCACCCAGGGCATCTGTGCTTCAAATATGGTTTTTGAAGATGCCCAGAGGCTTTGCATGGGCTGGCACAGTGCTCGTTAATTCTCATGGCTTGCACAAGTGGGAGTAACCTGTTTTCATAGCCTGCTGAAGGATGGGCTGGTGTCCACCATCCAAGCTGTGGTTGGAATCTGCTGCATGTGGTACTTCAGGTTACTGGTGACTGAGCTCAGCTTTCTGGTGGAGAGGATCATATGGACACAACTACTCATCACAGTTAAATGTGGATCACAGGCACATGGTGCTGAAGGGCATTTCTGATTCCAAAAACTGTCTGGATACCACACAGGTATCCCACATTATTGCAGGGTTTAAGACTGGTACAGTTCATCACTCCTTTTCTCTCCTCCAAACACAGTTGTCAAACTCCCCACGTGTGTGAATATTGGAGAAGAAAGCAGACAGGAGGTTGAGGCTGCAGGTTTATGCTTGGGCCATAAATAATACATCTCTTTTTAATAGCCAGGAGCAGTGTGCAAGGGTTCTGGAGCTCCTGAAGCAGTATCAAAGCTGCAAAACGAGTCTGACCAGCATCATCCAGAAACAGGAGATTGTGCTTTCCCAGCAAACTTCTTACATGGGGAAGGAGAATTTGAACAGACTAATAGCAAAGGTGAGTAACAAGAACTTAGTGGAAAGGAAAGAAAAGCCTTTCCTGAGAGCATTCAGATGCAGGGTTGCCCATGTACCCTCAGCCTTCAGGGCAGATATTAAGGCCTTGCTTTCACTTTAGCTTGCAAAATACATTTAGGGACTCCATACTCTTGTTTTAAGTAGATTTAAGTCTATTTTTTCTAGTGAATCAAGGTCTTGTAAAGGAGAGGGATTAAAAAACCAAAACCAAACCCCATGGAAGAGCTAGGATCTAATATGAAGATGAGATTAAGTCCTGTCCTTTTGCTCCAAGCTGTCTTTGACAGCAGTTAAACATTTGCAGTAGCTTTTACATTACTTCATGAGCTACTCATACTGAATGAGCAGGTACTGCTAGATACCCCCCCATTTAGTTTAAGGTTTTCTAGCTTTTCACACAGAAAATGTGACAGCCAGCTTCCTAGCTGAATGAATACAGCTACTGGGCATAGTTGTCTGTGGTTAAGAAATTAGTGAACAGCAGCATGTCCATAATAACCGTTTTACTGTACAGGTTTCACATATCCTGGGTTATATAACTGGTTGCTCACATCCTATTTTTAGGCTTTCTGATGAGGCATCACCCATACCATCCAGGAGTGTTTGCTCTCTCAGGCAGTGCCTGGGATGGTTAAATTTAAGAAGGAATGTGTGGTGTCTTCCCTCAGGCAGTGGGATGGTGTCTGCTTGTGCCACCTCTGTTTGGCTGAGGCAGGGTCTCTTCTTGGTCCCACCAGTGAGACTTGGGGCACCTCGTATCACCCAGGCCCCTGCTGCAGGGGGGACATTGCCTGAGTATCCCAGCCCCTGCTTCTATGGACACCCCTCTCTGGGAACAGCCCTCCCTCCTCACCCTGAGCTGTGCAGTTCCCACTGCCAGAGCTGTGGTCAGAAATTGCTGTGGCACAGTACAGGCATGTCCTTGATTGCTGATGATTTGTTACACAGAATTCTATAAAATAACAGCAGAGAAAGTCCCGTGCTGTGTTCTGGTTTGTGAGAGCTGCTCTGCCATCCCTCCCCCGAGCTCAGCGCCCGGCAGTGTCCGTATGGGAAGATGTAATTTCCCAGAATGTCTGTGGGAAATAAGGAGAGCTGGTAACATCAAAGTACCTAGCACTAGAGGTCAGTGTTTCTTTTCCTGGAAGCTTCCATGTTGTTTGTAAACACTGACATTCCCGTTGAACACAAAGAAGCAGCTTGGTGTTTAAATAGAAAGCGGGAGGAAGAGACATTTCAAGTTCCTGGCAGTGACATATTTGACAGTGTCTGTGTTTAAGTAGGATTTAAGCTTTTTTTTTTTTTAATAAAAAGTTCAAAACCTGGGAATCAAATGCAGGTTGTATTTTAGAGTTGTAATAGTATCCTAGATAATAATCACACTGTGCATTGTTTATCTCTGTAACCAAGGTTCTGTGTGTGGATGTATGGCCCCTTGGACCTGGCATTTAGGACTTTAAAAGCAAACTGTGGTTTTGGCTCTCTTAGAAATAAATTATCCATATTCCCACTCAGCTGTTATGCAGCCAATAACAGAATGATATGGATTTCTAACAGGGAAATATTCCTGTCAGCATGGCAGGGATGTAACAACACAGGATGCATTCCTAGTCTCATCATACTGTATAAAATAGATTATTTTGTGTAATGATGTTGTTTCTCTAAGCAAAAAAACCCCAGCAAATCAGTTTAAAATATTTTGCTGAATAAACAGTCATAAGCAAATATGCTCACAAAAATCCATGTGGTCTTTTTTACAGATTGAAGAGGCAAAAGAGGAATTTAATGATCACTCTGAAGATGTAGACAAAATAAATCAGATCTGCAAAAACCTGCAATTCCAGCTGAATAAAATGAGAAGCTTTGAGGAGCCTCCGTTCGAGAATGAAGCTAACATTATTGTGGACAGATGGCTGGATGTATGTAAAAAGTAAATTATCAGGGTGGTCTTATCTGTTATGCATTATAGTAATTGATTCTGACGCGGGTGTGATATTTCGAATAAATTAAGTGCAATATGGCAGAGATTCTTAAGAGATAAATCCAAGTGTTTACCAGACCAAAGCTTGCAGAGTATCTATGGAGGTAATGTTTCTGATCTCTCAGGTAGTTTATATCATCAGTGCTACTCGGCAGTAACTGATTCTAGAAAATGCAGAAAGGCAATATTTGTGCTTTCTGCATGAATCTGTAAGCTTCCATAACAACTTCTATGGATTTAGACTTTGGAGACAATCTGGAAAATTACAGTGCTGGTGCTTTTGGTGAGAAATGTTCTCCGCTGTCGATCTAAGCAGTGCATCAATACTGAGATTAAATGGTATTTACTGGGAGTAGATAAACATTAATGAGCAAGGCTCCTTCCTAAACCTGCCTTAAAACTGGCAAGCTGCTGTTGTGATTGGTATGTTTGGTGACATGTGTGGCAGGGATTTAAATATCTTCTCCATGACCAGTTTACTGTGAAGACAGGAGGGTTTTTTTGCCCCTTTTGTTTTTGTGAGTGGTTTCATCTTGCTCTGATTTTATTGTGCTGCTTTTGCTTTTAGAATATAACTCAACATTTTTTAAAATCCATGTGTGCTTTCTGTCTATCTATCTAATGGTAGATCAATGAAAAGACCGAAAACTACTGTGATAATTTGGGGAGAGCTCAGGCTTTGTGGGACAAACTCCTGAGTTTATCTGGCACAATCGACGCTTGGGCAAACGCAGAGCTCAAGAATGCAGAAGACCATTGCCTGACTGAGGAGGACCTCACTCAGTTGAAGGTAATTTGAATGGAAATTTTTTACCTTGCATTTATACCATGGTGATACAGACTTTGGGCTGTAAACATGCACATTGCACAGAAATACCAGTGGAGGAAGTTGTGACATTTGCAGTTGTGTCTGCATGGGTAGTTTCACTGAGGATGTTGCCTATCTTTGGGGATAGAGGTCTTGGAAAGGAATGCACAGGTAGTGTGTATGTGTAGTAAATGATTTTCAGTCAATGCAATGCTGCAAATGCTGCTTTGGACTACAAAAGCCTCTCATTCCTTTGTGTGTACAACCACATGGAACAAAGAGAAGGCCTATAGAGCTTGTAGCCTGGAGTACAGTGGTGCACAGAGAAGAGAGTGTGTATAGGCTAATGATTCATTTTTAGGTAGAAATGGCCTATCAGTGAGGATGCTGGAGCCTCTGGGACAGCTGGGCAATGCGCAGCTCAAGAAGAGGTTGCAGAGGTGGTTTATTTTCCCCCTGTCCCAGTATGTTCCTCACTGTAAGTTTTTGCAGCCTCAACAGAGAGTGGCTGCTGAGCAACTCCAGGGGCTGCACACAGGCAGACAGCAGCAGAGCCTGGGCTGCCCCTTTAGCACAGGTTATAACATTAATTCTTGGTATCAGGGTGCAGCTGGGTGTAAAAACACAGGCACTAGGTCTGTGCCATTGAAGAGCTTCACATACAGGGGTAAATATTTTAATTTCTAACTTTAGGGCCACAATGGACCTGCTGTGCTGCTTTGTTGTGGTCATAACCAGTGTCTACTAAGCAGAAATAATGTCCTGCTTGAGTGTGATTGAGACGCAAATACATCCCATATTCTCTTGTTTGAAAATTTGCAGGCAGATTTTCCTCAGTGTTTACAAGCTACAAATGGCCTGGTTTTTATTCTGCTTGTTTGCAGCTTTCCTCCTACTCTTAGCACTGCTCATTTGTTTTAGTTTGCAGAGCAGTAAAAAGCCAAGGTGCTCTTTGTATACGGCTCTTCACTAGGAAGCAGTGGCACATCCACTCTGCAGCACTGGATGTTTTGTCACATCATTGTTGTCTTTACCTTTGTATTGCCAGAATTTACCTGCAGTAGTTTAGGTCCCTGGAGGCTCCAGTGAAAATGCACCAGCTGGAAAATGCATCTTTAGGGCCATTTTGTTACCTGGAAAATGCTCAAGTCCAGCATGATGTGACCGTGCCCCCAGTGTGGCTCTGCTCCTGCTTAGGAAGGGCTGGGCTGGAGCTACACAAGGTTATTCTGCTGCTTCCTTGTGAGAGAGAAGTCTCAAAAGAGGAGGGAGAAGAGGGCAAGGGACACAGAAACCGTGTTCCCATGAGCTACTAAAAAAGCAGAATAGAAGGAGAGAAAACTGAACCCAGTGCGTTGGAATTTCTGTAAAACGATTCCAAGTGCAGAGGGCATTGGGTTGATTTATCGCTGTGTTATTACTCTTCTTTTGTTGATCCTGAAACATCTCTACGTTTATGTTAATTCCAAAAAGACCCCCAACTGTTGCAATGTGTATCAGGTTACACAGGGTTGAAACCCCGGGTCCTTTGTGAGCACCCAGCAGAGCACTGGTGTATGTGTTTTCAAGGAGCCTGTCACAAAAGAGCAGAGCAGTGAATTAGTGGACTGTGTATTTAAGGATAATTTTAGTATAAATAATGTGAGAGAAGCTCTGCTTTCCCCCCCATAGCCTGTATGCAAATGCAGACTCTTTTAAGGGCTGCAGCACATGAATGGGTTTTGATAATTGCTTGTACAGAGACTACAAAAGGAATGCTTTGTCCTCGGGGAGCCTGGAATATCGATTTGAGAATGTGAGACAATGTGATTATCCTGTTCATAAGTTGAAGCTGGCATTTTACCTTCACATTACTGACTTGTTCCAGAGTACATTCAAATGAGTGGAGGTCTTTCCATGTGCAAAGGATTTACATTTAAAAAGTGCTTACAACGTGTGCTGTATTTTATCACATCCATACCAAAGCATGTGCCACCAGGATGCCAATTGACTTCAAGTCTGTGACATCTGAGAGTATCCCTTTTAATAGGAGCAGTGAGACATAAATGCAAAATTAAAATTACTTTCCTGAAAATTTACTCGAAGCAAAATAATTAAGATTCTTAAATATATGCTAGATCTGCATTATCAGCTGCTTTTCCTGAGAACCACAGAGTGTTTCTGACTCGAATACATAAAATGCCTGAATTGCTAAAGTGAAAATCAGGAAATGAACAAATTGTGACACCTCTATATGCCAAAAAGCATAATATTTTAATATAATTTTCTAACAGAAGCATGGAGATTTAGTTTGGGGAGAAGCACAGTTACTGATGTGTTTTTTCCACCTTTAGGCATGCTTGCGAGTCCAAGAGCAGAAACTCCAAAAATTCGACAACACGGTGGCTGAGATAGAAGAACTTCTGAATAGTAATGAACCTCCACTGGAGCTACAGGTACAAAGAAGCTGTTACAGCTGATACACCAGTACTCCTTACTCTAGCCCTGCTTCTAGTATTGCCTTTGCCACAATCAGTTACTGGTTTTACTGAAATCTACTCAGGGAGAGTTGGAGGCATTTTGTTGCCAGTGGTATTTCATTTGTTGTATCTCTCAGGCTATTAGAGGCTGTTAGAACCAAACCTGTCATTTTAAACACAAAGGTCTTTCTCCCTTCTGTGGCTTTTTAGGCACTTGGGCCTGCCCAAAGAGGCTGGTATCAGTGATATCTGGTGTTTAGCTGTTGGCCAACAACAGGGCACAATGAACCTCATCACCTCTTTGGGGATCCCAGGAACTCAGCTTTGCTGACTGTGTGTTTTAAACTCTACCTTTGCCTTGACACAGCTTGGTAACGTGCAGTTTCTTGCATGGAGTGATGTTTACTGTGATGTTTTCCTTTGGGATATCACAAGGAAATCTTCATCTTTCTGTGTTAGCTTCACACAGCAAAGAATAAATTCCTGTTAAAGACGGTGTTAGCCTACCTTGCTCCTGTAGCAGTTCCCTGATCACCTGCTCACGGTGCCTGTCAGATGCACCTTGAGCTTGACCCTGTTTGGCTATTTCTGTGTTTATCCTCAGCAGGCAGTGAACTCAGAGGAGTTTCACTGGGTAAAGTGATCTAAGGAGCTTAGGGAAGGACTCAGCAACCTTGTTCTGTGCACGCTGTGCTCCTCGGGAGCACCAGATGCCCTGAGTCCCTAGGGTGGTGTCCCACCATGTGATCCCACTGAGCTGCTGCCTCATGCAAGTCAAGGATGACATTCAGGACCTGTTGCTCCTTAGTGAATAGTCTCAAGCCAGAGCTCCCCACCTCTCTGCTGGCCTTTTTTTGGGTCACTGTGGGGAATTTTCCCCAGTGGAATCACTGCAGGGAGGTGTGTTACAAAGAGAGCTGCCACCCTCTTTTTCATGGCAGCCAAAGCTCGAGTAAGGCCTTTATCCAGCTCGGAGTAGGCACTGAAGAGATGGATAAATAAATTTGTTAATAAAACAGCACCAGTAAAAATGCTAATAAAGATGAAGTGAGAGCATTCCTCCTCAGAAAAGCAGGACTTAAATGTTTTTCAATTTCTGGAGTGGGAGGGAAACAAATCGGAACAAACTGTAATTGAAACATCCGGACTTCAGATCACTTAATTTCTTTTTATGTCTGTCATGGATTTTTGTGATATTCTAGGAAACCAATGCACTATAATTGATGTATGTTTATTTCCAATTTTAAGGTCATCAGATCATCTGTTGTGCAAAAAATGGAGCTAATAAAAGAGCTCTTGTCAGCGAAGCGAGGGACCGGTGAACTCACTGTGAATACAGCAGAACTGAAAGGAGACCTTGATCTGGCCAAGACACAGATTGGAATGACTGAATCGCTTCTCAAAGCTTTATCTCCTTCAGACACCTTAGAGATCTTTACTAAACTAGAGGTAGCACGCCACAAATTGTGTATATTTTATAAATTTGTGTACAATTTCTCTCTTGGGCAAGCGTTCATAAGTGTTCATCCTGTGTAAATTGTAAACTGCTGGAATAACTCAAGTGAGGAGCCTGGCTTGAATATTTCCTGAAGCTGCCAGAAACGTGGAAGAAAAGCCTCTTTTTACTGGAATTCTCAGATATATTTAGTTAACCCTTGCAGCTGTTGGAAATGGTTAATCCTAGGCCAAACAGCAATATTGCCACCCAGGATATGTTCAAGTAGTAGTGGGTGTTTGGGCTGTATATTTTCTGAGACTGGGTAATATACAGAGATGCCTTTGTGCCACCTGAGCCTGGCTGCAAGGGGGGCTCCCAGTAGACAATTTCAGCCAAATACTTGCTGAAACTTGAGCTTGGAGGCTTAAGCTGGCAAGATTTAAACCTCCTGTGGAGCAGTGAGTGGATTATGCACATTGTGGGTGTGAGACCACTAGTGTTTGGGGCTGTGAAATCACAGCCATTGGAGGAAAGAGAGAGCTTTTAATTAATTCTCTAGCTCCCACTAAGTTACCTTTCAGCCCACGGGGTCTTGACATGCAGAATAAGGAATTTTGGGGATGGAATAATGCCTGTGGCAGCTAAGGCATTTATAGCTTGTAAGTGTTACATGCTGTGGAACATACAATGGCACTGTTCACATATCTGTTCTCTGGTTATGTATGCTTACAGGTGTATACACTCTGCTCAAGGAGAGTTTAGTGCTTACTCCTACCTACTGATTGCCTTGTTAATGCCAATATAATTTAAGAAATTATTTTGACACGTAGGCAGGGCTAAACCCTTTTGCAAAACTCTAGTTTGTACTAAAGCAGCTCTGTACAGTGAACTTCTGCTTGCTCTTTGAAATTCTAATTTTAAAAATGTCTCTGGGTTTTTTTTTAACCCTAGGAGATACACCAGAAAATTCTGCAACAAGAACACCTTGTGGCATTACTGCAGGAAGAGACGGATTGTCCTGATGTGGATGAATTAAATAAGCAGCTTAAATGTGTCACTGATTTATTTAATAACAAGAAACATGTGCTTCAAGATCACTTCATTGGTGTTTTGAATCGTAAGTGAACACATTTCACAATTATTTACCTTGACAGGTTCGCATTGACCACCACAATAACTTAAAGGTTATGTAATTAATTGGTTAGGTGTCTGAAACTGCTTTGATATCCCAAACTGCCTCAGGGTTCTGAACAAGATAAAGACCTGGAGAAAAATGGGGTTTGATCCCAACAAACCACTCCATCTGAATGAAAGTATTTAGTTTCTTATTTTTGTGTTTAAAAAAAATAGATAAAAGAAGTGTAAAACGTAATTCAGGAACAAATGTCAGAGTATTTAATTTAAAAATACTTTAATTTAGAAATCCAATGCTTTAATTTTTTCCAGTTACTCTTTTATTTAAAGTTAGTTATAAGAATAACTAATGTTATTACTCTTTGCTTTAAGCAAGACACAGGTTGGAAATTCAGCCCAAAGGTAGTCTCATGTCTTCAAATGTTTTTTGAATAGTATTAATGTGTGTGGAAATGAGAACAGTTTCCACTAGGCTATTCCAGGTCTTGTTTACCCAAACTGCTGTGTATAACAGACTGTCTGTTCCGAGAGAACAGGTGTGTTGATTGTCAACTAATGTTGGGTAAAAAAAAACCAGAGCTGTAGCATTTTCAGTCACATGTGCTGTAGTAAAAAGCAACCTTTGACAGTAGCACTGATAAATATAATTGTAAATTGTCTGAAGTCTTCATGTTAAATAGGATTTTCTTTTACAGAATGCAATTAATTAAAAAAATTGCAATGTACTTTTTTTTTTCAGGTCAGTGCAAGAATTTTAATGACTGGTTCAGCAGCACTCAGCTGTCTCTGAAGGACTGCTTTGAGCCCTCAGAAACAAAACCCATACTGGAAGAAAGACTACAGAGGCTAAAAGTAAAGTATTAAAGTACTGTAATATTTAGAGCTGATGGTTCTTGAAGTGTTGCTCTTTTTACCCACAAGACTGTTCTTGGGACTGAATTCAACTGCAATGGTTTTATAACTTGAGGCTGAAAGAACATCTCATATAACTTAAAGCATTAGGCGAATAAGGGCAATGAAAATAAAACTTAATTGAAATGAAGTGTCAGTGTTCAGGTTCAGACAACTTGGGCAAGTGAGAGGCAGGACAGTAGTTAATGAAAGTCAGTGGACCTTGACCAAGTACTTGAGTGTGCAAGGCTGCAGAAAGTCAAACATGTAGATAGTAGCATGAAATTCTGACCCCCAATGGACTCAAATGTGAAAAATTTGCATTTGATTCGTTGTAGCCAGATTTTCTCTCCAAGTCAGACAGAATGAACAGAAAACAGATGGAAAAGCCACAACATCTGCAAGAAGCAATCACAGTTCAGCAGCAGCAGGAGGTAGAGTGATGTCAGTGCTAGATTTGGATGCTGCTTGCCTGTTTCTGTGTGTACCAGAGAAGAGAAGACGAGTCATCAACTCCACTTTCTCCTTATTTTACAAACAGCAACTTTTCCATTTACATGTGGAATAGTCAGCAAACTGTGAATTAACATATATTCCTTTTCAGGAACTGGAATTAGTGGAAAGAAATACCTGTGGAGATAACAGGAGCTGAAAAGCTCTTGTAACATAAATATCTATTACACTACAGCAAGTTTGACAAATACATCTTGTGTTTGTGCTCCTTTTCAGCACTTCCTGACATCTGAAGGCAGAGATAGAGACATCCAAGAGGTTAAAGCTTTATTGAATAAAGTGAAGCCTTACTTGCCCAAAGCAAGCATTAACCACCTCAACAGTCGTGTGAGAGATCAAGAGGCAGAGCTGCAAAGACTGATCTCCAAATGTCAGAAGCGGGAAAAGGAACTCGGTGCCTCTCTCCAGCAGCTCAGTAGGTAGGGAACTAATCTTGTGTCTGACATTTTAATCACAAGTGGTAGAAAATGATTCATTAATGAACAGCCATAGGGAATGGCAAACAACCCTTCTTTTTATAAAAGATGGTATTTTAAGGAAACATTTTGTTGCATGTTTCATGTGGGTTTTTTTTTCAATTTCATAGCCGACCTGTGTGGAAACTACAGACAATTTCAGTGACATGGACAAAGACAGTTGAAATTAAGCTCTTATGTTTAAAATTTTTCTTGATCAGACGCAGTATTTATGTTACTTTTTCAGCAAAACACTGGTGCCAACAGGTTTTAGTCATTTAATGCCTCTTATTTTGACCTGAGTCTGTATTTATACCTCCTTTAGCCTTGAAGAAAGCAGCATGGCCTTGGAAGAATGGCTCTCTACTCAGGAGGAAAAAGTAAAAGAGATCAATAAAGATGATGCAGAACTTGAAAATGTCTATAAAACACTATTAATGCAGAGGTATTGGGTTTTTTGGTCTCTATCTAAGAACTGTCTTTTAAACGAGATTGTTCCATGTTGTTATAACAAATAGATGTTGATTAATTTTTTTTTATTTTTCAGGAAACCATTTGACTCCCTGGCTCAGCTAGCAAATTCCTTGAAGGAGGCTGGGCTGACAGAATATGAAACCCTTTCAGAAGCCAGTAATCTTATTAGTAGGTACCACGCACTGATAACACGTGTAAGTGAAATGGCAGGGAGTACTGAGAGACTTCCAGTGGAAGGACAGAATTTTGAAGACCTTGCCCAGGATGTTTCTTGCTGGATCAAAAAGCTTGAGGAAGCTCTTAATAAAATGAGTTCACAAGAAAGTGAGTTGCCATCAGAAGAAAGGATTAATCAGATAAAGGTATTGTGTTAAATATATTCCTTTTTCACCTTCCACCTCAAGCTAATGCTTGATGAGTCAGAACCTTCTTAAAGATACTGTCACTCACCATGGCCTGTAGTTTTGTCATTTGAGCATTTTTTTAAATTTGTCAGCACAATATGGGTCTTCTTTGCAGAGAATAATTAATAAATCAGCTTAATTATCCCAGACTTTGAGAATTAGATGATCTATCTGTTTATGTGTCAGTTATGTAATATATTGGAAGAAGACTTCTGTTGGCTTGAACAGCAGTGTGAAAAGTATGAAAAAAATAACGGTAATACCTTTTATTTTGTAACCAAAAGTAGTTGTAAATGCACTGCTTCTGCTGCTTGTTTAATACAGGAAATCACAACTCTCAGAGATGAAGGAGAGGCCAAAATACAGAGCATGGTAGCTCTAGGAGAAACTATATTGAGAAATGAGAAAAATAAGAAGCCAGAGGTTCAGCAGACTATTTCCGAGCTTCAGAAAAAGTGGGAAACGGTCTGTCAGCTGGCCACTGAATATAGCAGGTAATGTGGAATTTGCCAAGAGGCAGTGGAGATCACTTACTGCTATATTGACTTTTTTATCTTCCTGCACCAGTTCCATTAAATTTCTGTTCTTTGGGAGCAGAATGAGATCCTTACGGAATAGTTGTATTTCTGCAGAGGGGCAGGTCACAGTTTGGCCTGAATGGTCAGGTGGGGAATAGCCAGAGATACTTTCTGGTGTGGTAATGAATATCCAGAGAATCTTCTGTTGCCTTCTGGTATCCTTGAGCTCTCAGTACAAACAGCACAGGAAGCGCTCAGGAGGATGGAGCGTTGGCTGTGTTGGAGCCAGCACAGCAGAATGCAGAGCATTCTCCTCACAGTGAGTTGGAGACAGGAGAGGAGGTGCTCTGCATGTCTGAAGAGATGCTCAGGACCTTGCAGGATCAGACTTGTGAACAGCAGATGCACCACAGGAGCAGCAGCAGTGAGAAGCTGGAACAGGGAACTTGACGCAAGAGCACTTCACGTATGCCAGGCCGTGCTTTCTTTATTTGCCAAAAAATGTGAATCTCGAGGGGCAGAACCCAAAACAATGAAGCTTTGCTGTTGTCCATGATTATCCTGCTGTACTTTACAGGATTATATCCAGACTATTTATTTGGATTTGTTTGTGTGGGATCATATTTTCGAATGTTGGCATTTAAGTTCCATCTGGAAGATATCTGAGCTCTATCACTAAATGTGAACATACAAATGTTACTTATGTCTCATTGCATACTTCCTGTGGACAAATGCAACCTGTTCATCTGCAGCAGATCAGCATGCATGATTATAAAGCACACAAAGAGAAATCCAATGTAAAGGTCGGGAAAGTAATCACTGGATTGTACTAACATAGCCCATACTGCATATGCTGGTTTTGTTGTCTGTATCTCTAAAACACTCCCCTGCCCAACTAAATGTGATGTGTATCTTCTGCAGAACATTCCCTTTCAGGAGGCTGTCATGGGAAGTCAAGGAAAGCAGATTCATAACCATACTGTAGTTTTTTAAACAGAATTTCTGCTGCAATGAAAAGCAGAAAAATACAGAGCATGAGCATCACATCTCAGATGCTAGAAACTGTGGGTTTATAGGTTAAGGTTTCAGAGGGTTAGTCCTGCATTTAAGTCCAGTTCATCTGCAATAACTTCAGTGTTTTTCATCACCTTGAAAATTCCAGTCTGATCACTAATTTAAAATCTGGAGAAAAAAGTATTCACTACACTCAAGTTTGTTCTAATGGTTGACTTGTTCACACTTTGACATTTTCTAGGTAATCAATACATTTGTTGTTTTAATATTATTAAGCACAGCATTTTTTTTCTTAGCCCTCAAGAACCACTTCAGTGCAACAGGGAGCAATATGAGCAAAGCAAAGAAGATCTGAGACAGGCTCTAATGGAACTGGAGAAACAGCAACAGGAGATTTTCTCCCTTCAGCCTGGTTTGGAGGAGAAGCAAGCTCAGCTGGCAAACTATGCTGACCTCCTGCTGAAAACAGAAGCCTTAACTTCCCAATTTAGCAAATTGAAAAGCCAGAAAGAGCATCTACAGGGCCACACTGTTGATCCCTGCTTCACAGAGGCAGAATGGTCAGAATTAAAGCACCAACATGAAAATCTGCTCAGCCAGCTCCAGGTTGGGACCCCACTCTCTTTCCTTTCCTGTTGGCTGCAGGTCTCACTGTTCAGCTGTGGTATCATTCAGGTGGGAAGTTTATGGGGAAAGCTGGGAGTGGAAGAAATTCCTCTGAAAAAGGGCAGGGAATTTCTCTCTCTCTTTCTCTGAGGGATAAATATTGAAACAAATGAGACCAAAGTAAGTGTGGAGAACATTTTGTACCTGTATAAACAGATTTGATTAGCTATAATACGATGCATTTGTTCTTACACTCTTCAAGCCACAGTAGGTTTTCTTCCTTTTGGAAGGATGAATTTGGAAAACATCTGAAAGATTCTTCTCCAGCATCTTGCTTGTTCTTGGTTTCACCCAAAGTAGCGCAAATTGGATTTGCACCCTTGTGTGGTATTCTGCCTCTAATGTTTCATCTATTTTAAGAGAAAACACCTTTTTTAGGAGCACATTCCTATGAAATGCCAACCCATTTGCTTCCTGCTATTAATAAAAATTTTGTTCATGGTGGAGTCCCTGATGTGCTGGGGAGAAAGCAAGATGGTTTCGTGGTTAACCTGTGGTTAGCCAGATATTTTATGGGAAATGAGCAAGTTTGTTGTGCTGGTGAGGTCCTGGGAAAGCTGTAACAGTCTGTGGATGATTATGTTTGTTTGAGATAGTGGTGGACTAATCCTAGAAACTCCTTTGTTTCTAGACCATCATGCAGACATTGCAAAGCCCCGTTCAAGGGCACCAGCAGGTTCAGGATATGGTAACAGGCCTGAGCACTGAGCTGAAAACTGTCTCTGAGAAGCTTGCTGAGTGTGATGGTCCAGCAAGGGAGCAATCATCAGCTGAGCAAAACCAGTTGGAATCACAGGTACGTTGCAGTTTCTGCATCATGGAGACCATCACATTTGTAGAAGAGAACTGCTCAGGATGTCAAACTGAAAAGCTACAAAACCTTTCTGAAATAAAAAGTCCGTGATGTTCCTTTTATCAAGATAATTGTAGGACTAAAACCACTCTTAATGAACTGGGGGGACCTTTACTGGTGACTGAACTGAAGGTTCAGGAGGAATTGTCCTACCTCAAGCACACAGGATTCTTCCGTTTGGTTGGTGGGGATTTTTTTTTCCTCTCAGGGCATAATGAGATCACTAAATTTGGTGTTAGTAAGTGTCTTTAAATTAGCCAGTGTGGAAAGCTTAGGAGAATGTCAGTGAGCCAAGTTCAGTTCTAAGAAGTGTCCTTCATGCATAAGTAGACATTCTTTTGCTCTTTGGCAGAATGCAAATCAGTCTTGTAGCTGTGAGTGTAGAGAGCTACTGTGAGCTGAAACCATACCTCAGATATGGATCACTGCAATTCCCTATCCTTCAGAACTTGCTATACTTCTAAGAAGGAAAAAGGAATAGGAGAGAAGGCAGGGGGAATAATCTGTCGAGAACTTGGAAGGATCGTTGTGTACCACCCAGTGTGCTATGGGATTATTGTATCACTGTAATGCTTTTAGCTTCAGGTGTTCTCTGTGCATGAAAATGGCTGACAAAATGACTGGTTTAGTGTTTGACTTCCTGCAGCAAATAGGTCTGCATGTGCCTGTCAGCACAGTCTGTTGTTCACAACAAGTATTTACGATTTTAGAGATTGACTTTAGATCTTAACATTAGGTATACTGAAGATACTTTTCAAATAAAATGTTTTCTTTGTGTTTAAAGGAACAACAGGGACCTCTTAGTCAATGTGAAGACACTGTAAAGAAAAGTTTGGTTTTAGCAGAAACTGTTGAACAAAACACCTCTTCACCAGAACAGGAGTTTATTAAGGATGAGATTGAAACACTTCAGAGTGAACACAAAAGTCTGGAAGAAAGACTTGAAAATGTCAAGCAAAAGAAGGAAAACATTTTCAGTGAAGTCCTTGAGTTAAAAGATGAGTTTGGTAATGAAGTACAAAAGGAAGATCAGGCAGATACAATGCTGAAGAGAGAGACACAGATCACTTCTGATACTCCAATCTCTGCAGAGGAGACCCCCACAGCAGTGGAGCTGAAGGAGCCTCTGGAGATGCGTGATGTGAGTTTATTTGTTGACAGTAGCAACAATGGAGAACTGGCTAAAGAGACATCTCAAATGTCTTCTGTGTATCACATCCTTAATTTCACTGAAATAAAGCCTCCTGTAAATACAAGTGTATGAATCAAAGAAGTGGAAAGAACTCAACCTTAACTTGTTATAACAAGTCTGTAACAAGCCAATAATGTATTTAAAGCAGCAGTTTTCCATTTAAATGCATGTAACTTTCTCTTGCCACTAATTAGAGCTGGTGTCCTTGGTCAGGATACAGGGAGAAGGTGTAGAGATGGGAAAATGCAGCTACACCTCTGCCAAAGAGCTTTGAGAGCTTCTCTTAAACCAGCGAGACTTGTTTAGAACTGCAGCATTTGTCCCATTTGTTTTCAGAGAGAATAGTTTTTACCATTCAGAAATTCAATGTTAAAATACAGTGTTCATGGCAACACAAGCAGATTTCCTTTTCTATCATTTCTCTTAGGGTCAAGATGTAAATGGAAATACATCAGAGAAAGAGAAGCAGAGTGCTCCAGTTTTGGAGGAAAGCAGTGTATTGTCAGACAGCCCATTGCAGGAGATCCATCACAGCAAGCAGAGATTGGGGCAGGCTATTCAGGTACCTGACAAATGTGTTTTAATATATGTCAGTGTATATATATATGTGTGTGTGTGTTCATTAGAAATCCATATGGAATTCCTTAAAATTTGTTGTCTTACGGAGGCATGTTTTCCTTATCTGATGAAAGGAATGATGAATTATGTTCTTTCCAAATCATCCCTTCAGCCTTGCTCATATGAAGAGTGCAAGAGATCAAAGTGATGGTCTCTGCAGACCCCCAGGGCTTGGACCCACTTTGTCCATGATGCAAAATCCACCACATACCTGTGATTTCATAAAATCACAGAATCACAAAATGGTTTGGGTTGGAAAGGATGTTAAAGTTCATCTAGTTCCAACCCCCTGCCATGGGCAGGGACACCTTCCACTGGGCCAGGTTGCTCAGAGCCCCATCCAGCCTGGCCCTGGACACCTCCAGGGATGAAAATTCAACAGGTTTCATCGCTGTAGGTAACAGGAGGTCACTAACCTGGAACTGCTGATCTTTATGGAACCTGATGCTGTAAATGACTTGTAAAAATGTCAATGTGTGCTAACCTTGAGGGAGTGATTTGAAGTACTCCCTCATTCACCTGACCATGCAGTAATAAGAGTATCTGGGAGAGATGACCATAAAACACCAAAGTGGAAAGTGTCCATACTGGGATTTCTAGAGATGGGCAAGATCAATAGTTACCAAATGTGTCTAATCAGAAACTTCTATAACCATGTTAAAAAGTCATGTGAACAGTTACTTCTGTTTGCTTTGTCCTGAAACTGTTTCAGAGTGGTTAAGGTCCCAAAATGGCAAACTGATCTGACCAGGGGTTTCCAGCTCTCTGGGTTTGGGTTACCTCAGCCTTTTCCTTCATTCATTAAGCTAAACTGAAGAGAGAGTAGACAGATTGTGGAGTGGGAAGTCTCTTAGCAAACTTAAATTTTGTACTGTGACTTTTACTGATTGTAAAGATTTTGCATTTTTCAAATCAGGAGGAGGCTGATAAGGAGAGCCCAGATATGGACAGCCATGACAGGGTCCAGGAGGATGTTCTGGACAGTGCAGTTCTGGGTGGTGAAGCAGAACTGGAAAGACATCAGGATGATGTTGGTATTGAAGGTGATGAATCTAGGAAAAAAACCCATCCAGCACAGGTAACTGGACATGAAATTACTCTGGAGGGGTTGAATTTGAGGGTGTATGTATACAATTTAGTTGCAGTGGGGATGATACTACTAATAAATGAGTAAGAAAACCCTCAAGTTTACACTGAGCTAATTTGGTCTGATGTGGTATTTAGTATGTGGTAACTCACTTAATTCTTTCCTGTACATTTAAAATTAGTATAGAGGGAGTTTTTTCCTTTAGTAGTTTGCTGAGGATATCTCACTCCAAGGGCTATTGCATTCCAAGTCACCTGGATGTATTGTGAAATCTCCTGGCCATTTTGCCTGAATACTGTTGTTGTGCTTCACCTGCTTGCATTTATATAGATTTCTTATTTACATATTTACTTTGCATGTGTGAGGCTGCATTTGAAATGCTGTGCCCTGTGTGGTGCACTCCGGTACAAGGTGAATTTTGACACCAGAGCAGTGTTTAGGAGCTGGAGCCACAATGAGTGGGAAGAGGCCAAGTTCCTGTTGGAGATGAAGAGGCTGACAGGGGTCTGTCTCATTCCTGTCATCCCCTCCCTGAAGAGGGGAGGTGTTATAGAGCCAGACTCTTCTCAGAATTTCAGTTTTAGCAAGCTCTGTGAGATACTGAAACCTACATCCAGCAAATCTCCAGGTTATCCATGGGACTGTCCTGTCTGAGTGCCTTACCAGACATTCTCTGTCTACAGTACAAGTCCAAGTCCTCAGGAAAAAGTTAAGCCTTTTAAAAAATGCATTCAAGGCTGTGTACAGGAGCACAAAATTCAAGGTCTCTGCTTAGGATAATGAAATATAAACAGCGTAGGTCAGAACACTTGCAATTTATTCTAAAAGTTTATGACAAAATTACAGCACTGCTTCCTGTAAGTGGTTTCCTTTGCCATAACCTTGCCCACAGTAAATTATGAGATGTAATTATGGTTTCCCTCATCTACCTGTAATTATGGGCTTCATAACTTTCTCATCTCAAGCACTGTAATTACTACTCAGCAGGTTTGATTAGAGCTTTTTGATTACTGGTTTCTTTTGTTTTTCTTACACCAAAAGGAGAAACCTAGTGATGTCGAGAATCAGTCATATAGAGAAGATGAGGGGCAGGTTCAAGAGAAGGTGTGCCAGAAAGGTCGAGTCCTGGAATCTGCTGCAGATGAGAAAGATGGTCTGGGATCTAACCCCCCAGTTCCTGCACATGAGGTAACCCACAGTTTGTTATTTCAAGTGAAATTTGCCAGTTGTTCAATTTTTGTTTCCCCATGGGCCTCAGCTGAAGTTGTTTTAAAAGAAGAGACAATTACTCACATCAAAATCAAGACCATTGTGTATAGTTCTTATTTATGTCCATGATAGTTTTGAACTTGATCCAAAGTGCTTGCCACATCATAATTTTCAGTGGGTCTGTTCAAAAAAGAGCTCACCCTAGTTTTTAGAGCCACCATAATCAGTCTTTATGATAGAGTTTCTCTTTAAACTGTTAATCAATACAGACTTCTTTCCATGTTATTACAGTTAGTTATGATAGTTTTGCTATCATAAGGAAGGCAGATCAGAAAACTGAAATCCAAGGGTGGTCCAGCATAAGAAAATAAATGAAATAAAGTAGAGAAAGGAGAAGGGATTCAAGCTGAATTAATGACAAGGTACATTACTAAATCTACTCTTCTTTAAGAGTAAGGGAGTTACATCAGAAGTGCCCTGTGACTGCTGATCTTGGACACCACATTCTTAAACAGAAGGTCGGGCTGGACCTAATCTTCGTGGTGAATCTGCAGGCAGGTCCAGAGCTGGCAGGTCTTACCTGGGACTTGCACATCTGCTCGAGCTGGAAACCCAACAAAATCTCCCAAAGGTCTTGGATTTTGAAGAAGTCCCTGCTGACCAGAAGCTAGCAGTGTTATTCCAATTTACAGAAGGGGTGTGAGGGAGGATCCAGGAAACGACAGACTTGTTAGACTAACCTCAGTTCTTGGAAAAATTATGGAGGTCGCAGTGGGTGCTGTTGAAAGCATTTGAGAAACAATGCAATCATCATAGAATTGTTTAGGTAGAGAAAGACTTCTAAGACCATCAAGTCCAGCCATTAACCCAGCACTACCAAGTTCACCACTAAACCATGTCACCAAGTGCCACATCTACACATCCTTTAAATCCCTCCAGGAATAGTGACCCACTACTGCCCTGGGCAGCCTGTTCCAGTGCCTGACCACCATTTCATTGAAGGAATCTTTCATAATATCTAATCTAAACCTCCACTGGCACAGCGTGAGGCCATTTCCTCCTCTCCTGTTACTTGTTGCCTCGGGAAAGAGACCAACCCCACCTGGCTGCACCTTCCTGTCAGGGAGTTGTAAAGAGTGATAATGTCTCCTCTGAGCCTCCTTTTCTCCAGGCTAAACAACCCCAGACTTGTGCTCCAGACCCTTCCCCAGCTCCATTGCCCTTCTCTGGACACACTCCATGTGACACTACTTTCATGTAGTGAGGGGCCCAAAACTGGACTCAAACTTTGAGGCGCAGCCTCTCCTCCCCTGTCTGTATCCATGGAGGCAGTGCCACAGTGGGTGACGAGAACATCACACAAACAAGCAAAACAAGTACACAGCAAGGTTTCTCTTGAAGTCAGGACACTTGTCTGTGTCTTTTGATGTGTTGATATTTCAGTCTGGTGAAGTGGATTTCCTCCTTTCCGTGTGATAGCTTAGCTGAGTTTTAACGTTTACTTCAGTTCTATGGCACTCCAAAGTCTCTTGAGATCAAATCTTATGTCTGAATTGATACAACTGTTATGGATGTGTACACAGAGAAATTGAAAAGTTCTCCGACTGCCTACTTCATGAGTGGCCTCTTCAGTTTTGACTGAAAATAACCAAGAGTTCAAATAAATAGAACTATTCTTCTCTGATAATGTGTATCAGGTATAAAGCAGGTATATTTTGCATAGCTCATGACCCACGAAGGGAGAGATGACAGCAGCAGCTTACAAGTGATATATGGCTGCAGAGATAGCTGGCTGCTTCTAGTAAAACAGTATCTAAAGTAGCAGTACATTAAGTTTTATCAAACAAGAATTCTTGTACTGTTGTTTATTTTAGATGTTAGTACCATGGAGATGCTCACACTGCAGTAATATCTGTGTATTTGTATGCATTCACTCGTGTAAAGTTTATACATGGAACAGATCACCAGATACAGACAGGTACTGGGAAAAGGGCAATGCAGAAAGATTTTTAAGGTATCATCACGTGATCCAACCAACCTGTGACATTTCATTTATGTTGCTGTCTGCAATAGCTGAAGGTGATGTTAGACCTGGCCCCAGCCCAAGTGACTTGTCCTTGTGCCATGGGAATCAGAGGCTGGCTCTGGAGCCTCCTAATCACTTCCTCCCCACCCTGGCTGAGACGTGACTCCCTACTGCTCTCATCTTACTCCAGATTTTGGATAGCACTTGTGACAGTGGCAGGTGTGGCTTTGTGTCACAGCCGAGCTTCATGCATGAGCTGCCCTGTGAAGAAGAGCTGAAGAGGTGTCCTGGTGAAGGACACAATAGGATTGTCAGGGCAGGTGCTGAGCAGAAGGAATGTGGGTGTGAGGAGAAGGTAAAGTTCCATGTATATGTAAGGAAGAGAGGGAGAAGACACAACAGACCTGTGAATTAATAAGTAGCAGAGGTGGGTGCAGGGAGGATGTTATTTGAAGGTGAGGATGTCAGAGTTTCACTTAAAATGATGGGCAGAGATTTCAAAGCTATCTGAGCAGTGTTGACAGGCCAGGGTGACTGCAGGGGTGGGGGACAGTGATAGAGCTTCCAGTTCCTGGGTCCTGGTTGATCCACACAGGCTGTGGGGCAAACCACAGCAGGATTTAGGCATGGGTTAAATCTGTGAAGCAAGGTGCTGCAGTCAGAAAACTTATTAGTTTAGAGCCGTCAGAAATAAGAATCTTGTTTTGTGTTGTAGGACGCAGGTGCAGAAGTGGTTGTCCAGAAGGAACTATTTCCTGGAGTGCATGTAAACACTGAATATTTTGAAGAGGAGCAAAAGGTCAATGAGCTGAAAAATGAAGTGGCTGAACTGGATATGGTGCTTATAAATGAGCAACTAAAAGAGCTGGAGGTATGGAAACTGCAAAGCCATTCCTCAGTGTTAATGTAGTGATACACTTGCAGAATTGTGATTCACTTGGGCAGACCAAAATTGTTACCCGTAGCCTTATCTGAGGTTTGACTGCACGATTAGTCAGTTTGTCTGCAAACACTGCCTTGATGCATACCCATGTAAACCCCAGAGTTTGTACTGCTCTTCCAGAGTGCAGTAGTAGATATGCCCAGAATTGCACATGTGCTTCCATGAGGTGCTCCTTTGCTTGTGGATGAGCAGGAATATGTCTGTAGGTGAATCAGTGTTTAGCCGTATTTTGTGTTGAAAGCTGAAAGTCTTTGAGATCATCCTTTAATCCCCTCTCTCTCTGTGGTGGGCTTGATTGTAGAATTTAAAAACTGAGCTGGAAACGTGGAAAGCAAAGTCTTTGTGCCATAGTGAAGAAGCAATTCCCAATGGAACAGGATCAAACAGAGCAGAGCTGCAAACCACGGAGCCTGCGGTGCCCTGCTGGGACAGGCTGCTCCAGGAACTAGAAGCTGTTAAGGCAGTGAAGCAACAACAGTGCTGTTTAATTAATGAATACCAGAAAAACCTTTCTGCTGCACAGTCCTCAATGAAAAATTTGTCAACAGAAAAAGATAACATAAAAATGTAAGTATAGTGGAGGGGTTTGGTTGAGAGGTTGCAGAACAAATATGACCCCACACTGAATTCCGTGCTGTGCTTCAGTAATGCTCAGACAAGAATATGGAGTTACATCCACTTCAAGAGAAGTCTCAGAGGTTTGTAAGTTTGTGAACAGAGCTAAGCAGAAGAATTTCTGATGGTTCTCTGCTATCCTTAAGCAACATCTACTCTCTTTATTCTTAAGGCAAAACAAAGACGTAGTTGCTGGGCTAAAAGCCTATAAAAAATCCATCTTAAAATATTTTTCTTAAAATGTGGCAGATGTGAAATACTAATTTTTCATTAAGGACTCACTAACTCTAATTTTTTTTTCTGAATGAAATATCTCTTTATTCTGAAAACTAACCTTACATGATAGGAAGAATTCCATGGCAATAAGTAAGTCTAGGTTACCAATTCATAGGTAACCAATACACAAAAAATATTTGCTGTGTTTTGTGAATTAGTCTTCAAAACACAAAACTAGGTTGTCACAGTAACATACCAAAATAATTTGAAAATCTTTAAAATTTTTGAAATTGTTAACTTACACCAAAGAGATTAAAAAAATATAATAAAAATCTATCTGCTAAATGTATTTTAGATGGGCATTTTAAAATACTCCTAGAAATAAAAGATGAATCGATTCATTTGGAAGAGTTTATCTTGCGTGAATGGAAATTTCTCAGTTTTTTTATAACCAAATTTTATCTTCATTGCCAGCCAGAAATTACTATAAAATGTTGTTAATTCACTTAGAGATAACACTGTTGTTGATTTTTAAAATAAGGCCTACAATCTATATTAGCATACACTGCAATTTTAGAGAATACACAGTGGAACATATCTTTTCTGAAGAGATACCTGTGAACAGTGAATGCTCTACTGATAAGCAAGAAATAATGATAGTGCAAGGGTGGTTATGGAATTCTTAAGAGAACATTGAGAGATACGTATGATTAAGTGAATAAAGTTAGTGAATTGTACTCTAAACAGTGAAATTTGTTTTTAAAAACATCTATGTATAAGGAGAATTCATTATTTTTCAACACTACTCGTATTTTTGGCAGGGGTCCTATGAACAACACAGTTCTTCTGGAGAAAATTAAGGCATGCATAGAGTCCTTACGAAAAGAAAGAGATGTCTTAAACCAGTTGCAAAGTCAGCAAGCAGTTTTATCTCAGCATTTGACATGCATGGATAAAGTGCTGACAGAAAGCCAAATGAGGCAGCTGGAGCACTGGTGGCAGCACATGGAACAAGCAGTGCAAAAGAAACATGATCAGGTTGTGGCAGAAATCGATGAATTTAACCTGCTTATGAATAAAGCCCGGGATATTCAGAGGCTGATACAAGAACAGTATTTGCAAGCAGATTTACATTCCTCAGCTGCAGGAAAAGCCAAAGACCCTCTAATTTGGACCACAGAGCTACAGGATATTAAACATGGTCTTTCTCTGTTAAAAAGAAGGATTGAGCTGCAGATGAAAAGAATTTGGAGTGATCAAGAGAAGGTGGCTTTGGAGAACTCTATACATGATTTGCAGAGCAAATTGGAAGCCTTATCAGCACAACAAACTCCTCAAGAGGATATTCAGACCACTGGTCCTGCTCTCATGAAACATGAAATGATGAAGAGGCTGAAAGAAAATATTTCATGGGTCAAAGATTCACTGTCCCATCTTGATCAGAAAGCAGCACTTTTCCCCAGTGATGTCAAATCACAGATCAGAAATTGTCAGCTAATGAACACAGAAGTCCTGAACAGAGAACCTGTGATTGTATCCCTGGATTATGGGCTCCAGCATGTCCTTCCCAGCTTGGAACCAGAGGAGGTCTCTGATATAACCTTCCTTTTACAGACATTGAAGAATTCATACAAGGCTCTTGTTTTAAAATCTGCTCAAAGATTGCAGCACTTGGAGCTCCAGCTGGAGGAGAGGCAAAGACTCACTGCAGAAATAGACAAAGTTCACTCTCAGCTTCTCAAAGCCGAGCTGATGGCCAGGCCTGACCCAGACCAAACCAGCACATGCTCAGAGCTGGTCAGCCAACAAGCCATTCTAAAGGAGATGCTGAAGGACATACAGGAAATAGAAGGGCTTATCTCATCCCACTGTAAAGAGAGTCAGGTCACAGCTGGGCAGCTGAGCCTGTCTGAACAACTATTCTTGATTGATCAGTTGAGAAGTCTGAAGAACAGAGCAAGGAAGACACAGAGGCAAATTCAAAGTAAACTTCATGAAGTAGAAAAAAAGACAGCTGTCTCCAGAGAGTTTGCTGAAGGAATAGCTTCATTGCAGCAGGATCTTAATGATCTACAGGATGGTGAAACAAACCTGAAAGATGATGAATTAGTAGGTGCCAAGCAGGGACTGAAGGACAAATGCAAAGCACTGAAAGAAAAAGTGTTAGCTTTTCAGTCAAATTTGTCACAAGTCATGAAGTACAAGGAAATATTTGAATGCGTAGGTCTGAAATGGGACTCACTGCAGCTGGATGAATTGCAAACTAAATTTTCTAAAATTAAAACTAAAATTAAAGGGAAGATAATACACTTGGAAAATATTGTTAGAGAATGGGATAAGATTCAAGCCTTGCTAAATGAAATCCAGACTGTGACATCCACTGTGAGAAAAGAAGCCAATATCCTAAATGATAGCTCCAGCTCTTCTCCTGCTGAGAATGTCATATCTGCACAGATTCTATTGCAGGCAGTTCAGCAAATCTTGTACTTAACCCAGGAGGCAGCAAATCAAATAAACAAAAATGAAATCTTTGATGCATCATTTAAAGAATCTAAGAGGAAAGAAATAAAGAGCCTGGAGAAAAATGTTGAGGAATTGAATCAGTTTCTTCAAAACTTGGTCTCTGGGCTCCAGAGTGTAAACAAGGAAGGTAGCCAGAATGAAGTAGAAAATGTATTCCACATCGTAAAGCATATTCAGTTAGAACTCCAGCAGCCACTTGTGATAGACATAAATACAATGCAGGATGAAAAGCTGCGATGGGAAGCAATTCAGAATATGATGGAAGCAAAGTTTTCTGCTCTTAAATGTATAATGGAAAAAGGGAGGGAAAACCAAGAAGGAAAATCTCCTGCTGGTGCTATAGAGACAAAGTTAGAGACGCTGCAAGGCCAGGAAGCACAACTGAAGGCAGACATTGCTGCCCGTGTTGTAAGTATATTCAGTGAAAGTGAAGTATTGGCATGTGCCTTTCCCCAATAATTAGATTAGGTGTCTGTGACTGTGGCGTTTTTATTTGCATGACTCACATCCTCATTTATTCTAACAGCTGAATTGGCCCCTGATCATCTCTGCAGTGGTGGATAGGACGGGAATCATGATAGAAACCAAGGATACAAAGAAAGTTCTGTTCAATTTGATTATAATCCAGCAGTGGGGATTAGCACAAGAAAAGAATGGTAAAGAGGAGGAAGCAAAAGGCTATGTTGAAATGTTCAGCTGAAGAGAGACTGTGTGCAGTCATCCTGTGATTATAGGCAACATTTTCAATAGCGACAATGATGAAAAAATCCAAGCAGCTTGTTTCTGCTATAAAGGGAAGTTTTACCAGTTGGGAATGATCAAGAAGATTAAAGCACAGGTCAAACCAATGTGATTAGGAAGGGTGAACATAATTCCTGTCCTGAGGGCAATCAGTCCATGGGTTACACCACTGCTCTGTGACTACATAGGCAGCAAAATGTGTTTGCCACATGTCCTCCCTCACCTGGGAGCATTGGTCTCAAAGACAGCCAAATGTGAAATTCTAAGACCATGTGGTGATCCAGAGGAGCACAGCAGCCTTTCTTTATTGTTCCTTTGTCTTTTTAATGCTTTCAGAGTGCCTTGGAGGAGGCATGTAGGGCTGGTGAGCTTTATACCAAGGCCCTTCAGAGGGCTGCCACGTTCCTCGAGGACTATGAAGCTCCAGCCCAGGCTGCTGCAGCAGAGCTCTGTAGCTCAGAGGAAATCTGTCAGACTCCACAGTGGAAAGAGAAGGAGTTCAACTCTGCAAAGGCTGACTTAGAAAACCTTCACTCCAAGCTGAAAAACCTAGTGAAACCAGAAGACAAAGAATGTCTGGAAAATGCTTTAAGGGAACTGGTGGATAAGAGTTTGGCATTAACAAAGAAGGCTCAAAGAAAGGAAGCTGATGAACAGAGGTGGGTTTAAGAGATCTTCGTAGATCTTGTTCCTTATTATGAGAAACTTGACTGAAAATAAATCTGGTGGTGTTTCTGCTCTGGTAGAAATTCAGGTACTCAGAAATTCCAGCAGAAAGAACTGTAAGCATTCCTGTTGTTCTCAGGTGTGATTGTTAAGGAAAGAAAATTTCCAGACAATAACCATATTGCTACTAATTTACAGTGCAGTCATTTGTTGTATATTCCAAAACGTGGGGCTTGAGTGAGGATCATAGGGTGCCAGAATCAGAAGAAAGCACATTTCTACAGTCTCTAATTCAGTGCTGGTGGAGGTTAGAAGAGTTTTCAGAGGATCTCTAATTCATGTCTTCTGCAGGCTGTTCTGATGGCTTGAGAAAGTAAAGCCCAAACAAGGCACAGGCTGTAGTTTCCTTCCTCCAGGTACAGAAGAAATCTGGAGGGCTTTCAGATAGATGTATAGAAAAAGTTTGGGAGAGAGAGTAAAGGATTTTTAAACTGCTTGATCATGATCCAGCGATCAGTGACTCAGGTGTCAGACCTGAGGTGTTTAACAAATGCTAATCGACAATAACTTGCAAAGCAGTCAGGACTAGAAGTTCGTAAGGTTCTTTAAAACTTTTATTCTATTGGGCATTATGGTTGGAGAGAGGAGCAACAACAACAAATTTTGATTGCTCCATTTATTGTTTCATGCAGGTATTGTGAAAAACACAAAAGCTACACAGAAACCAAAGATAAAGTGTGTGATAATCTTGAGAAACTGGAAAAGATGCTTAGACAGTCTTTGTCTAAGATTCCAATGTCTTATAAAGAAGCTTTGGAGCATTTGGAAGAAAGCAAGGTAAGAGAGGCTCTGAAGAACTGAAAAGCTCATGCAAAACTAATGCAGCCATGCACACCATGTGATATCATAGTAGAAAGAAGTGGAATTCTTTATTCTGTATATTTATATATATAAATACATATATAAATTTAGGATAAGGTCTTTATCCTATATGTGTATATAAAACCACAGAATATATTAATATATTTATATACTTGTTAAAAGACCAGGTGTAATAGACCATGTGAAATGAGTATACCTTACTGCTGTAGAAATCAAACATTGTACTTACCCCATCTTTCTCCACGGTCTTAGCCAAATGAATTCTCTCATTATGACCCTACTATACCAGCTCAGGGGAGCAATTGCCATTTTCCTAGAGGTTCCTGATCATGTTACTGAATACTTCATTAATCCTTATGACTGTAGCATTTTATTTATTTATGTGGGTTTTTTTCCTCTTAAGATTTTAGTCTCCAACATTGACTCTGCTGAAGAGGATCTTGTGAAGCTGAGGCAGATCTCTGGAGAGCTGATGAGGTTATGCAGAGGAACTGACAGGGCCCTGGCCAGGATTGTAGCAGTGCTGTGGGAAAACTGGCTGGGTTTGCTTGAGGCAGCCAAAGGACTGGAAATTACCTGTGAAGAACTAAAGCAGGAATGGAAATTCATCAATGAAGAGGTGAGTTGCTCAGCATCTGTAAGTTTGGGGGGTAGAGATGGGGCTGTGAGTAAAATGGCCTCTAAAGGGCTGAGATCAGTGCAGGACATCATTTCCCATGCACTGCTCAGTTATCCCCATCCTTCCTTGAACCCAGAGTCAGAAACAGGTGGGGATATTTATTCAACCCTCTGAACCCAGAACAACTCTGCGTGGGGTTATGAGCTTTGTTAAAGCAAACTCAGATGTTTTGTCACACTTCAGAGGTTCAAGTTCTGACTGTGTAATTCCCAGTACTTAGTCACCTGTGTGAGTAAATGAATAATGTAACTTAAGGTGGTGGAATAAAAGAGCACTTTATCTCATGCTTTGCCATGGTGTTTACTTAGCTGGAACGAGAAACAATAATTCTCGATAAGCTCCAGGAAGAACAGCCAGAAAGCCTTAAAGAGAAAGAAAAGGCCACCAGAGAGGAGCTGGTGGAGTTACTAGATTTTGTGAACTCATTCGAAGAAAACATCAACCAGCAACAGCTCCTCTTACTCTTGCTTCTTCACCGGATAAGAAACATCCTGAATACACCTGAAAATGCTGAGGGAGAAGCTGCCCTTCCTGCCTTGTGTGAGATAAAGGCAATGCAAGAGCGCTGTAGAAAGTAAGTGGTGTGACATTTCTGTTGAGGATATGAGATAGGGCTATTTACAAGCAGATTTTAGTGGATATCAAAGAATATGTAAGAGCTGTAATGCAGTTAAAAAGACAATGAATGCTCTGCTGGGTCAGACCAATGCTCCACCTCAGCCATCTGCTGTCTCCAGTATTGACATGTGGGGGATATTTTTTAGGGAGAGGACCTGAGCCTGGGCATATCATTTGTGGGCTGCAATTTGTGTTCAAATGCAGTAGGAATCAAGGAGTCAGTTTTAGAGGTTCCAAGCTCTTGTGAATTTTGAGATTTTCCACTCTTAGGAAAATCAGACCTTGTGTCTTTTGCAACTTCCATCTTATTAAGTGAGTGCCACTGTCTAAAATTCACCCCAAAGATTTTTTTACAAATCTGGTGATTGTATTCACCCTTCTCCGGGTCTGCTTTTGGACATGGGAATCTTTATGAACAACATCTGCCCGGCCAGCATCTTCAGACTCTGAGAACATGACCTCTGTTTGCTGCTTAAATATGCCTGCTATCTGATTTGGTCTACCAAATGTCCCTTGTTCAGCACTATCTGAAGACTCACTTTAAAGAAACTGAGATAATAAGTGACATAAACTCCTAGATTTAACAACAGAAAAAATTACTAAATTACAGACAAATGTCATTCTGGATATCTACCTGTATAATATCTGTATTAAGCATGCTCTTTGCTCCTACTTAGTGTAGAGTCCAAAGCAATGTATTCTTTCTGGTAATCTTCCATAGGTTGTACCAAAAGACTCAAGACCATAAAGATTCTGTGAAAGCTGAGATTCAAGAGAGGAACAAGGTCATTGAAGAAATAAGTGCTGTGACAAATGCATTACAGAATGCTGCATCTGTGTTATTGCAGGATGCTGATGGAAAGGCAGAACAGCTGGAGGTTGGTAACAGTTCTGTTATTGTGACATTCAGAGTATCTCCTGGTTTATGCTGGTGCTTGAACTTGCTCCAGATGAAGTTAATGGCAAGGTGTATGCACATTGACTTAAAGACAAAGAACCTGGCTCAGCAGAATACAACTGGCCCTGCCATGGCTTTGGTTTGTGTTTTTTTCCCCTCTGTGTGACTCAGTAAGCAGGCACGGAAGTGTTTCCAGGCTGCAGAGAAATTCACAGCCAGCTGCATTCCTTTTAGGAAGGGCTGCTTAGTGTACACCCTGCATGCTTTCCCCTCTGCATACCTACCCAGCACAGCTTCAGATGCTCTGGATATGATGTCCCACATTGGGAGTTAACCTGGTAAATGATTTTTAAAAATCAAGTTGTGATCAAGACCACAGTGTCCACCAGCAGCCACCAGCAGTCTACACATTTCTGCATGTCTTGACTTTATGAAATACTGTTAATCCTAACACTTCCTGAAGTTATTTATTATTTGAATTATATTTGTTTCAAATTACTCCTATTGCGTTTATATTGTGTTTATATTGCTATCACAATTTTTAAATCTTGATCAAAAAATTGTTTTTAATTCTATTTAATCCAGTTACCTGTTAACTATAGAACTTTATAATTATTTGTTTTAACCTACTGAAGTGTAGTACAGATTTGGTCTCTCTTTGCTGAGTCTTGTATAAAAACTGGTAGGGTGTCCCCATCCTAGCACAGGGCTAGGAAAAATACAGAAGCCAAAGACCATGGTGGCATGGGTTTAGCATGAGAGAAACATTTATTACATGTTTAGGAAGTTCTGAAAACCCATGAGCTAGCATTATGAAGGTGAGACCTTGGATTTGTCTGAAAGGGCTGGTTTTCTATTTAAAATTATTTAGAATTAGAATTTAGAGTTGTGTCTGCTTTTTTACTGAGTTCTTTGTATCCAGAAGGAAATTTTACTACTGCAGGTGCTTTATGGCTGCTCTTTTCCCTCATATCCAAACTTTGCTACTCTGAGCTCCTAAGACTCGCCCATAAGTGAGTTTACACATTGTTCCTTTCTCTGATAGCAATGGCACTAGCAAATATTAGCAGCAATTCCATCAAAGGATTTTTTTTTAGCAGTATGTCACAGCAGGCCTTTTCCTTTTCAGAGGATTGAGCTGAAAGGATTGAAGAATTCATTCATTTTACATAGTCCAAACACCAGTGAGCCAAAATCTGCAGGGCAATTTCATCCCTTACTTCCAAAGAAAATCTAGTTCATATGAAATTTATAGCATTAGTCAGGACTCCATTGCATCTATTGAGTGGAAACACCTATTTCACTTTGAGATGACAAACCTGTTCAACTGGGTGACAAAAGTTTTAATTCACCCACGCAGATGAAAAGGGGAAAGGTTACTATCTTGTCCCTTAGAAAAAAAATTGGGACAGTTTTGACAGGCATCTGCTTTCCAGCTAAATAATCTGTGAAACATGAACATGCACAGAATACCAGTTTGTGGAGACATCTTTGTTTTGCAGATGAGAGTTGTAACTGATTCTTTCCAGTTCGGGTCAGGGAATCTGTGAGCTCTCATAAATATTGGCACAATCTTAATTGGGCATTTCACAACAGCAGCCTTCTTCCTGAGAGAATGAGGCACACAGCTGTTTTGAGGGGGTTTTTTTTAATATCAGACCCAGTTGTTGTGGGATGACAGGAAATAAATCAATCTCAGTCTCTTACATATTTCTGTGTGTTGCGTTTGTGTGTAGGAAAAGATTTCCAAGTGAAGACTATGAATTAATGGATTACCATTACTCTTGACTGAAAAAGCAAAGGCAGTTAATTTTAGTGTCTTTCATTAGCCGGTAGGAGCTTTGGCTCATTTTTCCCAATAACTTGAGTTAACATTTGAGTTTCTCAAACAGCTGAGCACCAGGGAAAGGAACCATAAAGCCAGCAAACAGAACTTTCCAACTTGAAACTCTAGAAAACCTTCCAAACAAATGGATTTTTTCATTCTTTCTGCAGGAGGACTTAGCTCGGATTTTATTTCTAGGCCACAGGCTGTAGACAGTTGTTCAAGTTTCTTTTATCTCATAAAACCTACATTCTTCATGCAGAACTGGAAACTACTGTTTTGAGAGGAGCCCGCTGTGCTGCTCTGCGTAATTGCCTGAAAGCAGACACTTCAGCCTGAAACCTGTTGCTTTTTGTGGCCTTTGTGTTTATAATAATGAAGGGATGGACGTTGGCTATTAAACGTCTTTCAAAGGGGAAAATGCACTTTGGGCACAAGGGAGAGCACAAAGGTTAACATTTAATCATAGGAGCTCTTCAGATGGTCCCTTTGCTGTACCTGTCAATGAACACCAGTGCGTCACTTCCCCGACATGGAGCAGTATCAGGTTTAATTAATTCTTACAGATTGAAAAGCATCATTTGATTAAATGAGTCAGTATTTCTTCGAGTTTATCTGCTTGCAGAGGTAATCAAATGAGGTTTGATACCACAAAAACAACTTTTCCGAACCATAATCGTGGTAGGAAATATAAAACGCATTATGTATGTGTGTACACACACATATATATGTATTTGTGCATATACACACATGCACTCAGTAAAAACTGGGTAAAACTGCTGAAGTTATTCTTAATTCTGTAGGAACTTCAGAGTGTGATTGGTAGAGAGAGTCAAGCTCTGGAGGATATCATGGAGAAACTTCAGATCAAGTATTCTGAAATGTACACAATAGTTCCTGCAGAGATCGAAACACAGCTGGACGACTGCAAGAAAGTATTGCAAGACCTGGAAGAGAAGGTAACTGTTGATGTGGTTTTCATATTTATCTGTTTGCAATGTATAAATACAGCTGTATTTGATGAATGTCATAGCTCTAAATTTCAACTTGAAACATTGATTATTTTTGTTTGCATTTTCTTCTCAGTGAAAATTTATGTGTGAGGAAAGATTCCTCATGTTAACTGTCTCCTAGAACAACCTTACAGTGAGCAGTGTGAATGTAACATTTTTATTTTTTATTAAAAATGGACATGGCAGAACCTTTAGCAATAAAGTTTTAATATGATACGGATGCTGTCTTCTATCCAATCTCATTCTTAAACTAGGAAGTAGTAATCGAAGTTGATGGGAAAGTTTGCATAGCTTGGATGAGAATATATTTTCAAACCTGGGTTAAGAAAGGACTTTGAAACAGGATTTTTATTTTTAATGTAATTTGCACACGTGGTAGGGTACCATGACATGGTTCTTTTTACCACCCCTGAGGACATGGTCACCTTCCTTTAAAATCAGGCAGGGAATTTAAATAACCAAATCCCATTGCATCAGTTTTTTTGCAGTATTTTCTATCTACAAGGGATATAAGCAGTTAGCTGAAAGCAAAATTAAGGGAAAATGGAGCAATACTCCCAGTTTGGGGTCAAATTTTTAGCCTGATACAATTACATTGTTACTTACTCATTTGTGTTATTTTAAAAATGAAAAAAAACCTTTTTAGTTCTCGTATTTCAGAAATAATAATATTTAATGTTAATTTTAAGGTTAAATCTCAGCTAATTTGATAAAATTTGAAAGTTTAATAAAACAGTTTTGAAATCCAGTTACTTTTTAGTGTCTATCAAATTATTCCGTCATTTTATCTTACATAAAATATTTAGCAGCATATTAACTAAAGCTTATGAGTTTTACTTTGGTTAACTTTATAGTTTCTGTTTCAAAATGGGACTAGTCTTTTCAGAACCAACAAGTGGGAGAAGAGAAGGAAAGCAAAACAGTATTTATGCTTTGGGGGGTTTTGGTTGTTTAGTGTTTCTTTTACTGAGATAAAAGGTTGTTCCAAAGCATACGTTACCTGTTGGAGTAAAAGATCTTATCCTGAAATGAGGAGATAATTAATTTTTTAACTAAAAATTACCTTAATTCCTCATCCCACAACACGGATAAAGTATTACAGTACTAGGAGATTCAAACTAAAATAACTACTTAATTAAAAATCTTTTTCATCAAGGCAGCGTAAAACTATTCAGTGTGCATTTTCCCCCTAAATCCTAGGGCTGCAGCACATGAAGAATTTAGCAATTTCCTGGTGCTTGGCTGACCCTAGCAGCCAGCAGGGCTGTAAGAAAAGATGTCACTTTTGGGCAAGATCAAGGACTTCCTCCCTTCCTGCACTTTATCTAGTCCATAGTAACCTGGTAGCTTGTGCTGTGTTGCTCAGTCCTGTGCTCAGGCAATTACTCAACTTCAGCTTTGAGAGTTTTTCTCTTTACACAGAAAATCAGGCCCTCTGGTGCACCAATTTTTCATTTCTGTGGAGTCTTGCAGAGTGAAATTAAGTTCCTGAGAGCTTTTTATTTTCGTGATAAATCTCCAAGTTTATATGGAGAAATTCGCTGTGCATTGATGCACTTTGATATTCCCTTGTTTGTTACATGGAAGTCACAGCTGTGAGCTGAGACATAAAGCTGTCATTCTGGGTTTCTTACAGCATAAATCCAAATGTGACCCTTCCCACCATGCAGCATGAGCAGCCCCTGTTGCAGATCAGGGTGAAGCAAAGCACCCAGGGAACTGCAGTGCCCTCAGGGCTTGCTTCCTCAGAGATTGCCTTTCTGAGCCAGGCATTTTTAAATGAGAGCAAATTAGTGAACAACAGGTAGATGCTGAACCTGCTCACATTGATGCTTCTCCCTTCAAATGTAGTTGCTTTCCGGTGTTTTGAAGTGACTTGTCAAGAGAAACATAAAAAGAATTTGAATATTTTTGGTGAAGTGGTACAACAGAAACAAGCAGATTTTTGTTATCTCCCCTATTGTTTTCTCTTTGCTCTGGCAGGTTAGCTCTGAAATCTTGCAGAACTCTCCTCAGTATGTGCTGAAAAGAAAAGCAGAAACTATTAACAATGGCCTTCAAGCTATTGAAAAGATGTTACAACAGAAGAGTGAAAACATTGCAAAAGCCAAAGAAGTTCAGAAGGTAATCTTGCCAAAAAAAATATTTGTGGGTGTTAAAAGATTTTTGGTTGTTTCTACAGAGCCTTGTTTAGCATAAAGTGGTCTTCCATTCATTTTATGTCTGTAAAAGGAGAAGTACAAGCAAGCATTTAGCTGGTGAATATTTATCAATTCTTTCTCACAGGAAAATCCAGGCTTTTTTCAACTGTGAATCACACCAGCAGATGCAAAGTGTTCTGTTCTCACCATATCAGTTCTGAAACCTTTGCAATTCCACATGTCCCACGTGAAGAGCCAATAATGCTGCTGTTACCTTTGAGCCTGGCCTTACATGTCATTTCCCTTGTCTCCACACGCAGCAAATTTGGGATATGCTGGACCTTTGGCATTACAAACTCAACGAGCTGGATGCAGAAGTGCAGGATATAGTGGAGCAGAATTCCTGCCATGCACAGGAGTTGATGGATATCCTGGTGGCCCCCCTGCAGCAGTATCAGCAGGTCTCACAGCGTGCTGAGCGCAGAACTGCCATTCTCAACAAGGTAGGTGCAAATGGAACCGTTTTTTAAAAATCCAATCCTATAAAAAAACCAGAGGGAAGGCTTTGCATGAAACATCATCAGAGGCTGTCAGATGAGTAGTGTCACAAGCCTGCTGTGGTAAGGCTTATTGTAGCTGTGGTTTCTGGAGTGGCTACCCCAAAGGACTGGCTCAAACCGTGGTTAAGGGGTTCCTGTGGGGAATGCTTGCCCCTGGGTGGGTGTTGAGATGGTTCTCTCAGACTCTGCTGATGGGCTGCCTGTTAAAGTACCATTGCCATATAAATTGCAACAATGCTCCCATGAAATGTAAGCATGCAAGCACCAAAATTACCTTTGATGAGAGGGGATAGCCTGAAATCATGAAACCATAGCAGAAAAATGGTTTTTATTTCATCATGCTAATTTAACTGACCATGATGCAAATGCATCCTGATTTCTTTTAATCTTGTCCACAGATGTATTTATCCTATACAGTGAACAGCAATTCACTTGTGACTTTCTGTAAAATCCTCTCATTTCCTAGGCTACCAACAAGATGGAAGAATATGAGGAGCACTTGAAGAATGTGAAAGATTGGATAGAAAGCACCAACAGTTTGCTAAGAGCAGACGCTCAGCACGACTCTGCAAAGAGCTTACGCAAGCACACTGATGAGCTCCAGGTAAGAGCTGATGCAGATAAATGGTCCTGTTAGCACTAGTTGCTCTGTGCAGATGCAGTTTTCCATTCTTAATTGTTCCTGACATAAATAATTTACCATTTTCAGTGAATCCTTTAAGTGAAAAATAGTTGTAGTTGACACTCATGAAGTACAGATGCTTTCTGGTGCTGGATATACCTATCTTGTGCAAGTGCTGAACTGTTGTACATCTTCCAAAAACATGTGATTGTCTTCTGTAACCCTGCTGAGTGGCTGTGGTCAGTTTTTACTGCCTGCATATATAGGATTCTTTCTGTATTGTATGTGAGGCAAAAAGGCAAAGTGCTGGCTTTTTGATGTCTGTGTGTTAGATGGAAACTTTGAAGTGAGTTGAGGTTTGGAAGGCTGTGCTCACTGTTTCTTGAAGGGAATTCTGATTGGTAATTTCAAAATTCGAATGTTTGTAATATTAAAGGGTAGATCAGGGCCAATGCCAAAAAAAAAAATTCTGGCTATTTTGTACTTAAAAATCGAGTTTTCTGTACATCCACTCCTTGGCTTAGACCAAGTGAGAAAGCTAGTGTTCTAAACATAGATTTTTGTAGTGAGATTAGTAAGAATTCTTGACAGGAAGTAGCTGCCCGTTCTGGGCTGATATGTTACAAAAGCATGTAGCCACAACGGGAGACTGTGGTTTCCAAAAACCATGAACATTTTTTGTGGCAAAAGCTTACTGTCTCCTGTGTCTGTGAATTGGAATGTTTTGTGTGTTCTGGGCTGTGAAACGAGTGGGTTTGGAAATGCACCCAGGGCTTGCATTAGGGTGGAAACATGCATTCAGTCCTTTCCTTCACACACCACCCAGACAAATGGGTCACATGCATTTCTTGCAGCCTTCACTGTTCTTCATGATGATGTTCACTGCAGTTAATCCAAAAGCTCAACCAGTTCATTGCAGGGGGAGAAACATCACATCATGAACAACTGGCCCCATGCTTTCTGGAGCATTTTGTTCCTTCTAATCCTTACTTCTATGTAACTTTAATGTTCAGCAGTGATGTATCAAACTAAGCTCTTATTTTGTCTCCAGATGGCTTTGGAAGATTCGGAGCAAAAGCAAAATCTTCTGCACGGCATCTTCATGGAGCTGGAGGAGCTGACACCCATCTTTGAAACAGACAGTGTAATGCAACAGCTGAATGAAATAGATGTTCAAGTAGCAACTTTACAGCATGAGATAGCAGAGATTCTTCCACAAATCCTGCATGTGGCTGATGTAAGTCTGGGTGGCCCATAACTGCCTTTTATCAGAGCTTCATCATATGTTAGGAAATACAGATTATATCACCTGCATGGAAAACAGGGTTTAGTGCTGGTTTTTGTAGGTGTGCCAAATGAGGAAGTTAATTGTGTAGAAACAAACCATCAGAAGGCATTTGGAAACTAATTAAGCTGTGAAGTTCAGGATTAGCACAGGATGTAGGAGGAAAGGCTGGGAGCCTGGGTGGGTGCAGCCTAGAGAAGCTTGGGGGTGAGAGGTTGATACTGCTGCTGTTTGCTGCTACATGATGGGAGACTACAGACAGGACTGGGCCAGGCTCTTCTTGGGGTGTGCAGCAAAAAGATGAGCAGTAACAGACCTCAAGTGTAACAAAGGAAATTACATCTACATAGTAGGAAGAATTTTAATTTTTTTTTGCTGTGAGATTGGTCAAGCACTAGATCAGGGGCTCCAAGCAGGGGTAATATCCCCAGCTCAAGAGATCCCCAAATCTCAGTAGGATCAGTAGACCCCAAGTGCCCTGGTTTGATGGGTACCAGAGACCTTTCAAGGTCCCTTCCAACCTAATCTACTCTGTGAGAGTTCACAAGAAGCTGTATGTAGATTCCTTTTCTATCTGATTTAAGATTCTTCCTATAGGAAGCTGCAACAGTATAATTACAGCACTTTCCTATGCTGGTAACTATCACCACTGGAAAACTGTCTTCTTACCACTAGTAATTTAGAATGCGAATTTTCAAGGATATTTCAGTTCTGTATTCAGGGTTTAAAACAGACCAGATGATCTTAAATACTTAATTCCTTTAGAAGTTATGACTATACGTAATTTATAATAACTAGCCTTTTGATTGATAGCATCCTTTAACGTATCCTGCATAAGCTGTAGTCATTTTTCAGTATTTCTTCTTAAATTTAAGTGAAAGACAGAAATGCAAGTTGGCTTTGGTGTTTGGGCTATCTACAAATACTCTCTTTGTTCCCAAAATCTAGGAGTTGGATGCCATTGAATCTCATGTGAAAGTGTTTGAGAAGGATGTTGCAGAAATGAAGACAATCCTGTCATCAGAAGATCTGCTAGAATTTTCTCCTAAAGACCAACTTAAGCATGGACAGGTCTGTGGAAAATCCTATTTAGGCTTTTTTTCCTGATCACTGTAAACCCTGAGGTGAGACTGTTGAGAGACCCTCTCAAGAAGCACAGTCATGGTTTGGACACAAAACTCTTGAAATTAAAGCACTATTGAGAATATGCCCACAGAGAACTCGAGTGTGTAACTTATACACATGTGGGGCATAGTTGCCACATTTGAGGATCTCCATTTTTTGGGAAGTTTGTGGCCTGGTTTTCAAGAGACACTTGCTGCACACCACTCTACTTGTCACCAAAATCTGAAGTTAAAAAATTAGGCCTTGTTTTTCCAAAAATGGAAGCAAAATCTAGTAGATGATCCTTTTATTTCACACCACATGCAGTCCACAGTGTTATCTGCCTAAAATACAAAAAGCATGGGTTCAGTTTCAGGTGAGGAATAAAAATACCATCATACCTTTCATAGCAGTGTAACTCTCATAACAAAGCTGTGCAGCTTGGCTCTCCAGAGAACAATTTTGTGATGACTACATTACATGGAAAAACTAAAGTAATATTTCTTCTGGAAAATAATGTTCACCTACTTCCTTACTGTAAATCAAAGCCTGGATAATACAAAAAATTCCTGATGCAGACTTCTTATGAATAAGAGAATAAGCATCTCTGTTCCCACTGGGGCATTTTAAAACAAAATCTTCTCGAGAGGCAGTTTAACAAAAAAATTAGTAATTAAAAAGCCTACAGGTGGTTTGTATTTATGTTGTTTTTTTCTTCTGGAGTTCCCTGCTGAATGAGATCCCAGTAGGATTTCATATTTCTTCAGGAGAACCAAGAAGTTATGAGTTGCTATTGCCATTCTGTCTTTCATAAATTGATCACTGAGTCTTCCATAAAAAATGTATTGTGCTATGAAACTGCACACTTCTGTTCATCCCAAAATGATCAAGGTGGTTATAAACTGGGCATTCACTCAAAGTATTGTGACATGAAATGCTGTCCTTGACAGGAAAGCCATCTTCAGGGGTTTCTGCTGTCTTCCATCTCGAGTCATCATCTCACTACGTTGATAAGACTGCTTTTGGGACCATCACAAAATTACTGGTTTGCAGGACAAAAGACAAAAACCGGAATTTGCCTAGAGTGCAAAGAATTTGCACCACTTTTTTAACTGTCTTCACTGCCAATGATGTTCTGCTTTGAAATGAGCTGCTTACTAAATAGCAACTAATCTGAATGTGACACTTTTTTGTCACTGTGCAAACTTTATATATGTATATGCAGAAAAACCAGAATTGTAAATATAAGTTATATCTTTGTCTTGCTTTAAACAAACTCACCGTGGATTTTCGCTTATTTTTTCCAAGATTCACAGAATCACAGAATATTCTGAGTTGTAAGGGACCCGTAAGGATCATAGAGTCCAACTCTTAAGTGAATGGCCCATATGGGGATTAAAATATTCTTCCTTCTTACATGGGAAACTCACCAAAGACAGTTTTTGCTCATCATTAGTGTGGTATAAATTTATGGTGTTGATTTTTCTAACTCAGTATCACATCCATCATCTATCCTGTATCCTGACAGGTTATACTTGAGCATGTTGGTCCCATGCAGAAGACTATTGTTCAGATACAGTCCTATGAAGATGCACTTCAGCTGCCAGGGCTGAAAACACAACCTTTCTCAGTCTTCCAAAGAGCAAGACAGCTCTTGAGAGAGCTGAAGAAACTAGAAAAAATTACTCAGGAACAAAATGAGCTGCTGGAGGTAATTGATGTTTTGGGTTTTTTTACAGTCACCTGGACCACCTTTTTTTTAGAGAAATTTTGATCTTTGAACAATATTGCTTTTGCAGCCAGTAGTTACACCTGCTATGTCTTCTATGTAATGGTTTGGGAATGTTTTTTGTTCTTGCTGTTTAATTTGATCCTGCAGCAAAGCACACTGAAGTCTTGAAATGCATTTCAGTTTTCCAATTCGGTCACAGCTGACACCATATTGTAGAAGAAATGAAGGCTCAGGTGTCTCATGCCCGAGGTTTGCACTGGTGATTGAAGTCCAGTGTTAGATGCAGGTGCTCACATCTGCAACGTTCCACTCCTTAAACTCACCTTGACCATGGAAATTCTTGTTGACAGCCGTTAGGTGGAAATTGCTAACAGCAGAAGGTGCTTTTACTGATCCAAACCAGTGAGCCAGGAAAGTGGCCATTCCCTCCAGCTGTGTCTTGGTTAATTCACTGTTTTGAGGCAGGCCAGCATGTGACAGAGGCCTTGGAGATGCTGTTGGCCAGGCTGGGTTTGGAAACAGAGGTGATAACAGCAACAGGAGAAGGCAGTGCTGATGGGTCAGTGAGTGTTAACTCGGGGGCACTGAGAGTTGTGGAGCAGCTCCAAACCTGAAGGAGTCTCTGTGCAGCACTTCACTGAGCACTGTGGTTGTACCAGCTCAGGGAAGTTCTAATTCAGAGCTTGGTCATGCTCCATTGCCCAGGCTGGAGGAAATCTGGAGCTCGGTAACGCAAGTTCCCACGTCAGCAGAGGAATGAAAGTTCTCATGTGACCCATCCATTTCTTGGCAGGATGCTGACAGCACCTAGAAGAATGTTATCTTTGTTGATCTGGTTTTCCTAACGTGTTAGGGTGCAGCAGAATGCTTTAAAACATTTAACTGAGCATTTCAGAGGCCAGGCAGACACAAGTGACAGCTAAAATGGGAATGCCCATCTTTGATTTTCAGTTTGTGAAATTAAGAGCACTGCACAAAGAGAAAAACTCAAGCATGCCAAATGACTAGTGCATGCTTGGAGTTCAGAAAAAAGCAGTGACTATGTTAGAGCTGTATAATCCCTACAATCCCTTTTTTTTTTTAAGTCCATACAATTTCTTATGTCTGAAAAAATGGATGTGGTAAAATGTACCTTTTTTAAAGCTACCAGATGAAATAATGGAGAATTTTCAAAACACTTTAAAAACATCAGAAACAGAGTGCTTTTAAATTACCAGTTGTTATCATGACACTTGTAACTGGTTTGTGTAGAGTATTAGGTCAAATTTTAGATTTTTCTCCTTTTTGTAAAGCTGTGACCTTTTTTTGCTCAGCATTTGCCTTTATCTTGTAGACACCCCACAATCTGTAGCTGAATGAAATTTCTTTGTGAGAAAACAGATTGGAAAAATTGCAGTGCTTGGCAGCTAGTGTATCAAACTGTGCAAAAGAGATTTTCCAGTGCAGTTGAATGGGTTGAAAGCAGCAGTACTACAATACAAGTCTAGCACCAGCTAAGGTGTAACAAAAGATAAAGCCATTAAACCATGGCATTTTGAGTGCTGCATTAAAAATGTGGTAAGAATCCTGCCAGAGAGGAAAGCTAATGGCAGCCAAGCTTTAGATATAAAAATATATACATTTTTTTTTCCCCCAGGGATTAGTCTTTGGATGAGTTTGTCCATATTTTGCTATGGATAGGCAATGGGATATTGCACCAGTAGCTTTTGTGTAATTAAGTTGCATTGTAACACCTGAAACAGTAAATCAGAAACAAAGCCTGTAATAGGTATTGAAAATGCTCTGGGCCAGGATTTTAGGTGCTTTAGTTCTCGGTGGAATGTTGCCCTCTGTTTTTTTTTTATTATGGTCTGTTAAGTTCCACACCTAAATAACGTCAGCAGGAAGAATATTTGGAAGCCACATCTGCTTCTACTGGTTTTCTGTGCAAGAGAGTGGTATTATTTGCATATCTGATGATTTACTGACCTCATTTTCACTAAGCTCTTCCAAAACAAATACACTGTGGGTAGGTGGGCCTTCTCCATGGGTAGGTCTTCTAGTGTTACCACAATATGAAAAGTAAAGAGCAACTGTAACTCAGTAAATAACTCAGAAGAGAGGCAGCACTTGTAGGAAGAAATTCAGTCCCACATATATGGCATAATTTGGTATATTGGATAAAGGATAAAGTCAGATTTCCTTTTCCCTGAGTAGAAGGCAGAAACAAATTAATTATCTTCAGGTAAGTGACTATATTCACATATTGGCCCATGACAGAACACACTGGAGTGTGTATACGAAATATTCAGACTCTTTAGTTAGTCAAGGAAATTTGAGGTAGTACTCACTTAACTTATTACTGAACACTCCTATTCATATAGAATTGAAAGTACGGGTAAGATAACCTTCCTTTTAGGAGGTCTGCTTTTACTTTCTCATTAAAGCTGAGTACGAGAGTACCTATTCCTTTTTCTTTCCTCTTTGATTCTTTGCCTATGGCACTAAGATTATAGGCCACAATTTAATATCTTTCCCTTCAAATTGTCTTTCATTTTTTAAGTGAGGAAAATAGTTTCTTCTAAGACTTGTGAGTAAAATAATGGTTATTTAGAGCCTTATTAGCCTGCATTTTCTTGAGAGGGAGTGCTGCTCTGAAGAAGTGACTGGAGAAATGGCACTGTTGCTGTTCATGCAGGTGAGACTCTTTGCTCTGAAAGGCAGAGTCTGTAAATACTTTGCAGTGAGATCTTTGACCTCTGGGGTTGCTTAGGTGCTGCTGTCAGCAGAGTAGGATCAAGCCTGTTGACTTCATTGTTTCTTCATTACCTTTTGCAGGCACCTGAGGAACAGTCCTTTGATATTCTTTGAATCTCAGCCTCTGGGTCCAAAAACACAGAACCACCAAATGTTGTGTATATTCAGTGTTTTCACAAAATATTCTTACTTGTAGATGTGACAGTTTCTTAATGACCTGAGACATCATGACAGGCAGTGACTGACAAATATGAGTGTGTGGGGAGATTGCCCATTTCTGCATGAACAGTAAAGCCTGGGGAGGGTGTGATGAGATTTTGCTGTCACTGTCAAGTAAAAGTGAATTTGGCTGTTTATAAAATACAATATGTTTTCCTATAAGCCATGTAAGCAGAAGTTGTTCACATGATGGGAATGCTTATCATTTTTATTGGAAGTATTCAAATTGTCTGTGTGGTTTGGGTTATCCTCTGAGCTGCAGTGTTTGCCTGGTGTACAGCACAGCTCATTTTTGGTCAGTGCAGAACTAGCTGGCAGTAAAGACTTGAGCACCAGTAAAAACCAGTTAGGCTTCCTTACGTGATATCAAACCCTGTAATTTCTCTCTTTTTCAGAACCTTTTCTAAATTGTAATGAATGTGATGAAATCTGCTCCATTTCCACTTGATAGCCAAATTCAGTGTTCTACTCTGGAGCTCCTAGACAGAATACTCCACCAGACTTCAACTTGTGGATAGAGCAGCTTGTTGTCTTTAGCAAGTGAATAATAAACTTAGTGAGGGATGGGATTGTGCAAAGTTAGCAGAACAAACACAGTTTCTGTTACACTTAACTGCAGATACAAAGGAGGCTTCAGTACTCTTCAGTTCAACTTTGTTTCCTTACTGACTTGTTTGTTTCTCTACTCCTTATTTCAAAATTATTTATGGAGATTGCTATTTCACAGGAAACTGTAAAGAAAACAGAAGAATGTGAGCAAGAAATTGAAAAGTTGAAACAACTCCTAAAGAACCATTTGGGTGAAATATCACATGAAGATCAACCACGGGCTCAGAAGACTCCTTGTGCAGAGGTGGGTTTCATTCTTTTCTCTCTCATGTGTGTTACTTGCCCTGACAAACACTAATCATGATGATGCAGAGCACTGAGAAATAGTGGTGTGCTTCCCTTCCCCACCACAGTCAAGCAGGCAATTGAATGCCATAGTGTGACCGTGCAATTAATTACTTTATTAATTACAAAATACTACTTTGCAAGTCGGGTATACCTTTCATTATATACTCCTTACTGATTTTTATGTGTCATTTGTGCCTATATCAACTTGTAAGAAGAATTGAGTGCTGTTTTCATGACAGCTGTTTTGGTGGAACAATAATGCAGCACTGAGAGCTTACCTGTGCTCAGCATCCTGCTGATTTCCCTGAGGTGGCAGCTTGGGATAGTGCCTAAGGACAGAACTGAGTCCAGTTCTGATGAACAGAACAGAACAGTTCTGATGACTGGTCATGCAATGGTACTTTTGGGGATTCTGGTTAGGGTTAGATTCATTGGACTCCTTTCCTTGTCCTCACTGCCACACTGTGTTTTCATCAGCTGATAAGCATGTGTTGCTTTTCTCTCTGCAGTCAGCTGCTTTCTGTAATGGATGAATTGATTTTTTTAATGCAAAATTAAGATGTGTTTTAAGGATAGCTCTGCAGAAGTCAGGAAATTACTAATTAAATGTAATAACTATTTATAAAGTGCCTCTGAAATGCTCAGTTTTTTCCAGTCAGTCACAGTAAAGTTAATACATTTATATTGTACTTGCCTAATAACTATAATCACTCAGTAGGCTCCTAAGTACATAGCTGCTCTGCTGTCAGCTGGTTGGATGTTGGAGGCTTCATGTAGTACTCAGCATGACTCATTTCCTGATTCTTCCTTGTTTTTGTCTCTGAGTGTAGGATTTTATGTTTAATAGTTCTTGTTTTAGCAGAAAACTTGGCAGTTATAGCGTTGAATGAATAGAAGTGGGCAGTGGAATCTCCCGTCTTACTGAGGGATTTCAGAAAAATAAGTGATTTTAGGAAAGGTTTGGTTTCTGAGGAGGTTATGCCTAATTAAGTTTACAACAGAGTAGCTGGTAAATCTATGCTGGCAAGTCTCCTGCAGCAAAATAAATAGATATACTGTTCCTAGTGGACATTGATAAAAACATGCCAAATTGTCACGGACATCTGTTTCTTCATTTCAATGTTTTCTTGCCTCTACTTTTGGATGATGTTATGCTGTGGTTTTGAGTGTACAAAAGGAAGAAAGCATTTTCAGAGCAGAGTTCCCATGTCCTTTGAAAATTTGCTGGAGTTCCTGCCTCCACCTTCCCTGTCATGCTGCCACCCTAGAGCTATGAACAGAAGCTGTAGTGGAGACAGAACCAGCAGTCTCGCTGCTTTCATCTGCCACAGATTATTACTTGTATAACATCCCTAATGACAGAGCATGGTGTGGAGCCAGTGCTGTTCTCACCTCAAGCCTGGCATCAAAGCTTGCTGTGATCAACTTAGCCCAATGTGCAAAGGGATATTTAGCCAGGTTTCAGTCTTCTGAGCAAGTAACAATGCTTCAAAGAGCTTTAGCACTTTGAGTAATGAAGAGAATAGGGCAATTCATTCCATGCCCTGTCTTCCTCTGTTTGTTGCTGGGATTTCTTGGTTCACCTGGAGGCTGGGTGGTAAGAAAAGCCCTGGGAGAAAACGCTAACGGCAGAACACTGGCTGGAGCAATTGTCATGGCTGGGAAGGAGACCAAGACAGATGTATTTCCCCCTTTGTTAGTGCAGTTACTTGGGTTATTGTTTGGTCTCTGTGGAACATTAAACATTTTCCTTGAGCTTTGTTGGGGTCCATTTCTCCCAGTGTCACATTCAAAGACATGGGATAATTTTAGCCCTAACCACGTCCCTAACACCCACCAAATGGTTTGTTTCCTTTCGGCCAGCTCAGCAAAGACTGAGCCCTGAGCTACCCTCATTTGCTGTCTTTGTCCTCCTCAGGGCTTTCCCAAGTGTTGAGTGTCAGGCTTCCAGGGAAGGTAGTTGGAGGTAACATCACCTGCTCTGACACACAGAGTAATGTAACCCATCTGCATTCCCTTTGTCCTGGAGGGAACTGGTATTCTCACGGATATGCAGGACCTAGTTAGAATTAGTTCCAGCCTGCCACATTTCCTTCCACACTACCAACTTGTGCCTGACAAGTGGCAGCTGCTGTCGTGCGCTGAATCTGTTGCTGTTGGTTTGCATGCACCTGGACATCTCCTGCAGTGACAATGGGGAACTGTCCCAAAGCCCAGAAAAAGGAAAAGGGGGAAATGGCCCCAGTACCAGTAAGATGCATCACTGGTATCATCTGTTACATTGCTGTTTGGTTAAGTAAGAAAAATGGATGCTTACAGGTGTTGTTGCTCCTTAGGGAGAAATGGAAGCTGTAAAAGAAGAAATCATAAAGCTGTGCCAAAGAAAGGAAGATTTCCTTACCGGGATGAAGAATTCCATGTCTGAGCTTCACCAGCGCCTACAGCAAGAAGTGCCTGAAGCAGCAGATGAACCTTCAGCCTCTGTATTAGCACAGAGTGACCTGATTGGGACTGATGTTTCTGGTCAGCAGGTAAGTGATCACTCACCTGAGGGCCGAAGAGGGGAGGTAAATAACCCTTCTTGCTCCTGGAGGAGTGGCATGTGAGAGAGGAGCACCCCTGCCCGTGTGAATCAATACTGCCTCTCCTCCCCTTTGTGTTCAGAAGGACTGAGTGTGATGCATGCCTAGGAGAAGGCAGGAGAGGTGTGCCTCTGGTTATTGTTTTAGCCTTTTTCACTTTAAACATGAAGTTTGCATCAATCAGCAGCAGAATACTCCATGGAGAGTTTTGTTGATAATCAGTTGTTCTGGGATTTTCAATAAATTATTTTCATGGGGCAAAATGAAATTTGTCCCTTTTATAGCTGTGCTGTTGAAACCTAACAGCCTCGAGTCCCAATTCTCAGAGGTGCTTAGAACCTGCAGCTTTCAGTGACTTTAATGTAGGTTGCCAGATGTTCAATGCTTCTCCAAAAGTGGATCCCAAGTGGTAAATTTGTTTTGGTTTACAGGCAGAAGTGAAGAGGCTTTTACCATTCTTGTCATGATTAATGGGGTTGTCTCTCTGTGTGTATTTTTGTAGTTGAAAAAAAGAGGAGTGATATCTGTTCTTCCTTCCTTGGATGAAGAATCAGAAGACTGTTCTTTACACAGCAAGGTGAGTCCAGTGTGTTTTATATATGTACAGCTGTGTATGTAAGGTAGAAGATTTTGGTAAAGGAGAAAATATGAAAAATGTGAAAATCTGAAATATTTCAACTCAAAATATCTGTTATCACTCCAGGATACAAAGGAATTGCACTCAAGCCAGTGTGCCAATATTCCAGTGCCAGTATTACACTGCACCTTGTTCTGTGAGGTGTGATCCTGCTTTTGGTGGGATTGCTTTTTTAGTAATATCCCCTTTATGGAAGTGTTAATGGCAAAATAGGGGCTTCAATACCAATGTTTATATGTGGAGGTGTGTTTCAGAAAGAATTAGCCTCTGAAATGCCAAAACATAAAAAGCAACAACAAAATTTATTTGTATGTTTGAACTTAAGAAAAAGAGGATATGATTAGACTATTGGGAGTGAAGTTAAGACAGAGGAGATTTCTGGGAGATGGGGAGAAACTACAAGAAACTGGGCTCTGAATCTAAATGCCCAAGTGAACTGCAGAGGAGCAAAGCAGGGAATAAAGATTCACGATGAAGTTAATTTCTTTTGGAAAAAAAACTCCATGGCAAGACAGTGCAAAGAAGTCCGAAGAGCTTGGAGAAGTGGTGCCTCACTACTGATCCAAGCACTTCAGTTTCAAGGTTTCTCACTCTGCACCTTCACTGGCACAATTTTCTTTACCTGTAAGACTTTTTAGGGGACAGGACAGGAGAAAGCTAGTGTCTTGTTGTTGGTTTGGTGATTGTTGGTTTGTTTAGGTTTTTTTCAGGTATTTTTAATACTGTAAAAAATGAGAATATTCCACAGCCTTTAGAGAAAACTCTCAGTGTCATCCAGCTGTCATTCATCTTGCAGCAGAGCTATAGAGCAAGAAGAGAGGTGGGATTTGGGAAGCACAGATAAAGATAGATAAGGCAGAAATAGAGCAAAATGTTATTAGAAGTTTGCAGTGCTTTACATTGCCTGAAGGAATATATCTGAGCTTCCTGTTCACAAGCTAAAGCTGAGCTGTTACTGCTTTCAAAGGGAAGTACAGCCACAGAGAAAGATGCAAGCTTTTGGCCTTCAGAAAGAGATGATGAAAGGCACAAGGAAGACAGTGCAACCTCCTGGTCTTCTGGTACCTTGTCAGATGGCATTGTTCAGGTAATGCACTCAGGTTTATCTGCGTGGGGATGGGAAACTCATCTTTGTGGAAAAAATCCGCATAAGTCCTAGGTACTGCTGAAGTCTGCAATGCAGGAGAACTGTAGAAATGCAGGACAAGGTGGCCTTATTCATATCTTCCATCTCACACGAAATCTTGCTGTGTAGAATCTCTTTTTCTGTTGCACGTATTGGTTGGACTCAGTGACCTTAGGGGTCTTCTCCAATCTAAATGATTCAATGACTCTAGTTCCTTTTAGCTGTACAAAACCCTCAAAGGTAGAAACGCACATTTAGTAGCAGCAACTTTTTTCACTAAATCCTGGAAAGGCTCTAAAATGTGGGGGGTGATTTGTGGAAGATGTTCTCTTTGTACATGAGAAAATCAGCTTCAGTTTTGTTGCCATTCTGCTCTGTTCTTCATGGTGCCTCAGTAATGTTGTGATAGCTGCAATTGTTTGTTTCTGTACATCAGTGCCAGGCATAACAAAACTGCTCTCTGTCAATACTCCTGGGCCAGGACCACAGTAGGTTGAGTGGCTGCTGCTCTTTGAGGCTTCTCTACCACAACAAGGCAATGGAACATAGAATCAGAGAGTCATTTAGGTTGGAAAAGAGCTTTTAAGATCGAGTCAGCCATAAACCTAACACTGCCAGGTCCACCACCAAACCACATCCCAAAGTGCCACATCTCCACTACTGCACATCTGTATGGAAGATACAAATATTTCCACTGTTGCCTCTGTCTCTCCAGGATGAGGAAGCAGTGACTGAATCACCCAGTAAGCATGGTGAAGAAACATCTCTGCAAGCTTTGGAGGGCACTGAAGGTCCTGAAGCTGATGGCAGTCTGGCTGTGGTGAGTTTGAAGGCCTGAACAAGGGGACCTCCTGAGTGAGTTGTGGGACCTCCCTAGGGGCAGAGGCCCTGTTCCACTGTGGTTTTGCTACTGCAGTTTGCTGCAGTATGATCTGGTAGAATACCTGCAATCCTTTGTGAGCCTCTTCACATTGCTGCTCTGGGTGATGATAAATTTTGACTTGTTCCTTGAAAGGGCAGTTTTCTAGGGAACAAAATGGAGAATTTTCAGGAAGGAAGCTGCTGGCTTGTCAATCATACAGGTGTGAATGGAGGGGTTCGAGTGATGTAAACGTACACCAGCCATGGAATTTTTAAATGGCAGTTACAGAGGGAGTTAAGGAGCTTGACATGTGTTGTTGCTTTGTGGAAGACATGCAGAGGCTAAGATAAGAGTGGGCAGTAGCCTATAGGTTATATACAAAAGAGTATAGGGAGATGTGAGTGCTCCAGGAAGGCCAGGAGCAGCAGCCTGGTGGCAGAGCAGCTTCAGCTCTTAGGATCACAGAGTCCTGGAATTGTTAAGGTTGGAAGAGACCTCTAAGATCATAGAGTCCAACTGTTAACCCAGCACCACCGTTCAGCACTAAACCACATCTCTAAGTGCCACATCTACACATTTTTTTTAACATTTCCAGAAATGATGATTCAACCACTTCCCTGGGCAGCCTGTTCCAATGCCTGACAACCCTTTCAATGAAGAAATTTATTTCAATATCCTGTGACAGGGGGATTGGAACTAGATGACCATTAAAGGCTCCTTCCCAGCCAAACTATTCTATCATTCTGTGATGACACTGATAGCTGGAACAATGCATTTTGGCTCTCTTTTTTTTTCCGCCAAATCTCATTTCAATATGAAGGTTGTGCACTAGTACTGGCCATGTCAATTGCCTGAATGTGTGCTCTGGAGCCACGGGAGCATTCAGGTAGTTCTGTTCTAGTGGTGTTGTGCTTGATTTACGTGCTAAGTACCGGTGTTTGCATGTGTGGAGGCATATACAGACCTGTGCAGCCTTCCAAGTCACTGCTCATTATCTGCAAGTACTTTGGACTTCTTGTTATGGACGTGTGCAGTGCAATATTGCTTCTTCAAGCAGCGTATCTGAGAGGAATTGCACAAGATGTCCTTAAAAATAAACCATTTTTTTATTGTGTGACCTACAGCCCAAATGAAGCGTGTTCAAGTGCTGGAACTGAACACACGCAAGAAGCTTGTAAGCGTTGTCCAACAGCTTGTTTTGCAGCTTCCAACTGCATTGCTTCTACATGTAACTCCCACAGAAAAACATCTGTCCTCAAGGGAGAACAGGTTAATGTTGAGTCATCCACCTCCTGTGCGCTCAGGTGTAGCTGCCGTGCTCAGGTAGATCCCTGCAGATGCAAATCGCTGCCTGGAAACCTGTTACACCAGATCTTGGATCACCTGCCTGCTGAGTTTCCCTTTCTTTCCTTTTTTCCTTCTTGGTTTGTTTCCCCCCTCCCGCCCCTCGAGTCTGGGAACGCGGCGACAGAGTTGTTTCGGGGCTCTGTGAGTGTGGAAGTTAATCATCTCTCACTGGTAAGGGGAGGGGAGGGAAATTACAAAACCAGGTCGCTCACCACGCTGCTTTGATGTGCTTTGCTTCAGAGCCACCGGCCGCCTCCGGTCCCCAACGCCGCCCTGGGCTCGCAGACAGCGCTGGATGGCGGGAGGCCCGAGCCAGAATCCGTCCTCCTGGTGTGCCAGGCCCAGGTGGCCGAGCTGGAGCAATGGCTAGACAAAACTAAAATGTCCCTGAGGTCAGACCCGCAGACCCCCCAGAGGCAGCAGATGGTGGAGCCGCAGCTTGCTGATTGCCAGGTAAGGTGGTGACATTGCTGCTGCCATCCCCAAAAGTCCCCGTCCCTGGGGGTGTGTCTGCAGAACGGCTCTGGCTGCTGCCTCTCTCCTGCTTCAGCAGCTCCCTCACTGTGCACACAACAGGTGACTGCTTGGCTTCAGCTTCAGGTGCAGCTTTGCCAGGGCTTGGTTACGCTAAAACCTGGTTTTAGAGCTGGGATCTGTGTGCATCCAGGGGATTTAGGTAGAATTCTGGAGTATATGTAAAGCTTTGGTTTGATTCGGATTATTCCCAAAACCACGGCTTAGTATAGTTTGAATCCTCTTTTAAAATGCAATTTTTCATTGGTCCTGATCATGATAAAGCAGCTAGAAACAAAAGAGTATTTTTTTTTCTTTTGACATTTTTCACTTTCTGCTTGTCAGACTGATTTAAAAGACTGGTCTAAGAAAGCTTCCATGCTGCTAAGTTCTACTTTTGTAGTTTTTGCCATAAGGTAGGAAGAGAGCAATGAGCAGTGGTGATATTTGGACTTACTGCTGTGCACCTAGGGCAGCCTCTTGCCCCCCTGGCAGCAGAACCAAAGGAGTGGTATCTGTTGGTGAAAATGGGAGGAGGAAAACAGGACTGGCACGAGGGGCTGGGTGGAAGGGAGCTCTGGCATGCAGCTTGTGCAGATTAAAACAAAACTCTGAGGCTCCCCATGATGCCAGTCTGGTGTGCCAGTTTGCTTCAAGTCCTGAGCCTACCTACAGCAACAAATTTCACTCATAATACCAAAATGTCCCCATTTTGAACTACTGGGAGACATTTCCAGCTGTTTTGTTGTCATTTGGGGTGGTTGTTTTTAATTGGAATGCCTCTAGGTTTAGGCTGTGATTCAGCCAAGTGCTCAGGTGCTGAACTGTGTGGGAATTAGGATCCCAAATGCACCTAAGTAGCTGGCTGTGTCTGGATCCCATTCAGGGTTTCTGTCAGCATAGGCTTCACCAAGGCAGTTCCAGCTGGTGAAAAGAAGCAGGATTCAGGCAGGTGTAAGCACTGCTGAATTCCTGCTGGCTTCAAACAATCTGGCTCAATGTTGACATGAACTTGGGCAGGGGAAGAGGGTTCTCTAACCTAGTCAATAATGGAAGAGAAACAGTCTCTATATATGGGCATGTGACGTAAAGCAATTAATTTATTGCAGTTGATTACCTTGCAGTTGAGTCATGGTACCTTTCTCCATGCTCACCTTAAAAACATGAGTTTAAAGTGTGCAGGGATGCACTTTGATTCACAGCAGCTTGGATCAAAGATCAGATCCCAGCAGTTTACAGTGGCCTGGCTGACACATGGAAACATTCCTATGTGTTGGTAGTTCAGCATCATTCCTCCCAAAGACTGATGTGAGCAGTCTGTACATTGCCTCTTTCTCCTCCACTGAGGTGTGCTGTCTTATTGGTTGCATTCAGATGGAGTTTGTCATTTCTGCTCTCCTGTTTTATTACTTGATACCTGAGTTAATATAACCTCCTGCAGATGCTCTTGTTTGAAACTGTTTTAAGACTAACTCTGTATAAAATTAATTTAATTGTCCAGAATAAAAAGAGACTATATTGGAGAAAATCTAGGGGGATTGCAGCTATTTCTCTTTTTCCCTGCATGTTTCTGTTCTTTTCAGACAGGGGAGGTGTGAGCATTGACTTCAGAATGTTATCAGAAAAAGGAGTGTTACACTTCTGAGAATGAGTAATTACCTGCTGTCTCTTCTAGGTGAGGTTATCAGAGATTGAACAAAAGGTCCTTTCTTTACTGGAAGATTGTGGAGACAGCACAGACTACCAACAAAAGACAGAGGCTCTTTCCTTGAAGCTGAAGGAGGTGAAGCGAAATTTGGAAAATGTCCAGATGATGCTTCAAGACAAGTACAGTGAAGAGCAGGTAAAGCATATGAATGTTGTTCAGGGCAGGAGTTGAGAGCCCTGGTGCTTCAGTGGTCTGTAGTTGCAGAAGAACAGTTAGAGCTCACCATGTGAAGCAGGGAAGGGAGAAATGTCAGAGTTGCCGTTATTCCACTTTGCAGTGCTGTATAATTACCTGTAGTTTACAACAAGTAGTGGATTTTTAATGAGTCTCTGAACAGCATCTTTTCTGCTTTAAGTGCTCAGTGACAGAGGTCAGCATTTTGCTAAGAGCAGAGGAAAAGGACCTAGGGTTTGGTTTGGTTTTAAATGCCTCTAAAAGGCCATGATGTTTGTGACACTATCACAGCAGAGAGGCCTTTCAGTAACTTTCTCTTTGAACAATGCTTAAATGCAGTGATTCTGTCAGCTCTCCTGCACCACAGCTGCACAGTCTTCGCTGAGTTTCCCAGTGGGTGAGATGGTAATTCCTGGCTTCAGAGATCATTCCCTCTCTGTTGTGCAAGGGATCAGAGAAGCCCACCTGAAGTGTTTGTTTAAGAGCAGCCACAGTCCCTCTGGTGTGAATTAGCACTGATAAAAGCTTGTGTTGAAATACTTCTGTGAGCACAGACAGATTGAAAATCCAGGTGCGTGACCAAATTTATAAGCATAAATTGCACATCCCTGTAATTTGGTCAAACAAAAAGAAGGGAAGGTTAGTATCACCTAATCTTCTAGCAGGAAAAGCAGGAAAAGCAAAGTAACTATTGGGGGAGACATGTGAGGACCTTGACAGAAGGTTAGAATGTTAAAACTTTAAGTAAATTCAACTGGACAAAAATCTTTGCGAAAGCAGCAGTTGCGTTTCATGTGCTGCTGATTCTGTGTGTGGTAAGTCCAAGGCTGCTCTGCTCTTGCCCTTTCCCCGAGGTGCACCTGTGGGGTTCTGCTCTGTTGTCGAGTCTGAAAGCCTTCCCACAACGGGTCTCTCTTGACAGGTCCCCAGCAGGGAGAGGATCGACCCAGAGCCCCTGGAGATCCTACACTCCGATGGTTTCAGCACACCCCAGCTCCCCCTTGCCCAACAGCCCTGGCACAACGGGCTCCAGCACCCACAGGTAATTAATTCTCCTGCCATCCAGGGGCCAGGCTGCTCCACATCCCCTGTGGGCTGGGGGGACAGCTGCACTTACAACTGCTGCAGTTTTCCCTGTGGGATCAACTCCACTCTGTCAAGGGTAGGTTTCAGCTACCCATCTCCTCCAGGATTTGGGGAGTCTGTCAGGAGGGAGAAGGGCCTCATCCCTAAAATCCCTTGCCCAAAAGTTCTAGTAATATTACGAAGCTAGGAGATTGGAGGGAGGTGGATGATGCCATCTGAATCATTGTGAAACAAGGTAAGAGTCCTAGCTTTAAAACATTGATGTATTATGAAATTTGAATCTATACATTGATACTGTTTTTGAAGGTAAGTTTGAAGTTTCAAAGAACATTCAAAGAGAAGTTTCAAAGTAAAGAACATATTCCCATGGGCTAACTCACTATGACTTTTAAGGTTGTTGTTAATAAAAAAGTACTGTAATATTCTGCGTTCCACAAGTTACTTTTATTTTGCTAACTGTAAATTAACTTTTGTCTTTTTCATGCTACTGGAAAAGAGCTGGAGAAAATGATCCAGCTTGAGCTGCTAGAATTGCTTACTTTTCACTTGCCACTCTCCTTTGAACTCATGGAACTCGAACTCATATTTGAGCAAATCCCCATTTTCCCTTGCCTTTTTCTTTATGTAAGGATTGCAGTCGGTGGCATTTAAATTTCTATATGTAATTTTTTTCTGATTGGGTTTTGCTTTTAAAACTTTAGCTCAGGTAGAAATATATTCCATAAAAATGCATGTTTGCAGAAAATGGTTTGTTCTGTAAATTCATGTTTATACATAAACTGCATTTTATTCTGACAGATGTAGTCTCATTTTCTTTGCTAAATGATTTCACATAAAATGTGATTGGAAAAGCAGAATCATAATTTCAGATTATTACAGTTCACATAACTGTTCATGCTATTCTCTGTGCACAGGACCTGAAATTAAAAGCAGCTGAGCAGAAAAGCCTCATTGACTTTATTGAGTCGTGCGTGGAAAAAATGCAGCCACAGCTTGAGGACAGCGTGACTCCGAAATCAGAATCCAGGTACAGAATAACAGAATCAGCTACCAAATTCAGTGATGTAAAACTGCCTAACCCTGCTGAAGCCTTGCAGTGGCACCCTTGGTTCTGTTCTTTGGTTCTGTGGGCCTTTAGAAGAAAAATGGCAGAAGCTCGGGGATTTCTGCCATCAGCAGTCCAGAGAAATGGGGGCTCCTTTATGTGACAGCCTCTTTGGTACTGGGCTGACTCCAGAGTTTAGGATCTTGCTATCAGGCAGGACTGACACCTGGCCTAAGCTAAATCAGGCCCATCTGGAGGCAAGTTGGGTACCTCTGGTCACAGCCATGGCTGTACAAATGCACAGACAAACCCAGCCAGTGTAAAGGCAGCAGCTTTGAAAAAGGGACATTGGGCTCAGGCACCTTCCAGCATGGAACCAAGACTTCCTACAGGACTGTGCTCCCCATGTTGTCATTTCAGAGATGGAGGCTGCCAGCAGGCTCCTGGCATATTTCATGGGAAGGGAAAAGTCCAAAGAAATTTATCAAAGCTTGGATTAATAATCATCCATGCACTTGGTTTCACTCTGGTTTTGAGGCTGGAGCAAGAGAAATGAATTTTATACAGGAAACCTAGTTTTACTTAACTCTGCTTCAGTGTTTGCTATTCTAACAATGTTTTCTCAATACAGCAGCGGAGACTCTGACTCAAAGAGCAAGCAGGCTGATGTCACCTTAGCTCCGAAGGATCAAATGGGTAATAAATGGCAATATTTACAACAGGAGCTGTCATCAAAGATAAAATCTCCTCTCTGCCAGCTCGTGGAACCTCAGGTTTGTTTAAGTTCCATAAAACACTCTGATAGTGTAGATAGCAATTAGTTTATCTTTCTGTGTCATAGTAGCATGGTTTTCCATCAGATAACTGAAATCTGTGCAAGGGTTCTCCAGAGGACATTGTTACTGCACAGTGTTTCCATGATTGTCTTTTAATCTTACTTTGAGGTAAATCTGAAGTAGTGACTACTAAGCTAGTGTGGGAGCACTTAGGTGAATCCCTGTGGTTAATATTCAGAGTAGATGTTATCTCTTAATTCTTTCAAGAGAGCTAAGGGAGTTATCCAGCAAGCTCCCAGCTGTTTCCCATGGATGTGGGTGAAGTCTCAGTTCCTGCAAGTGAGAGCATTTTGATCAAAGCAAATCTCTGGTTTAAATTTTTTTCTGCCATTCTCCAGTGTGAATTCTCAGACATCAGAGGCAGAGTTTGGGCTGTGTGTGTATTCTGGACTGCAGAATTTTACTGCTTGGACAAAACTGTAATTCCTGTTACTAAGTTTTGTTCATACTGAATTAGAATGATTAGATTTCCTGTTCTCTGAAATTGCTGCAATACGTGGAAGAATATCAGACATGTAAAAGGATGAATGTCAGCTCTTCTTCAGGCAAGACTTAGCCTGCAGTGGGCAGTAGGGTTGCCTTAGTACAAACTACAGCTGTAGCCCATAAAGCTGGGAATCAGGCTCCTTTTTCAGTCAGTCTCCCATCAGGGCATAGCCTGCCCAACTTCTGCCAGTAAAAAGGGAACCCTGCTATCAGTGCTTTGAATCTTCTAATGCTTTTTGAGAGGAGTGTTATTTTGTTGCCCTGTCTTCATTTGAGCTGTTCATCTAATTGCAGTGTTCTTTTTCCAAATGTTAGATCACAACAAAGATGAACGTGTTGCCTCGAGGCACATTCTCAGGTGCAGGAACCCCAACTGTGGAAGAACTGAAAACTTACACTGTCCAGCTGGGAGACCTAAGCCAGGAAGCAAATGTGGTGCATGCACAGGTAAAAATGACATGTCCTAAGCATTGCAAAAAACCCCAGGGATTCTAGACACAGGATACTGTTTGGACACTGGGAAAGAGCCAGTAATCATAATATTGCAAATGGCATTCCTGTAGTGAGTTTTTGTGTTGGGTATGAACTATAGTGTAGAAATAGGCTGAGAATTTCGAGAGGAAACATTCCAAATTTCCACTACGATACTTCTACCTGAATCCAAAGGTTTGCTAGTGTGGGTAAAAATCCTCAAACTGTATAGAGCAAGGAGCCTGTGAATGATTTCAGTAAATGTGCAGGATTGGAGCTGACAAGACAGACTTGTTGTGGTCATGCCTGAGATTAGAGACCTGTAAGAGCACAGCCACTGTCCAGTACATAAAGGGTCATTGTCTCAGCACTGGCCTTGACAGCTCTGGATGTTACATGCATATATCCAAATCTGTCCCTCAGTATTTCATTAATTCCATTTTAGTATTAGCTGAGCAAACCTCTAACCTTATATGAGTGAATGAATCTTAGCCATGCTTTGGGTGACAGTACTGAAAACTGGCTTGCATTTGCCCAGGATAATGTGGCAGAGGAAGTCTCTTCCAATTTGGACAGAAAATTGTTTGAGTTGCTCCTGGCAATCAGCCGGTGTTTGAATAACATGGAGGAGATGCTGAACACCTCGGTGCTCTCCACCGAAGAGGCAGCCGTGCAGCAGGCTCTGTATGAGGTAACTGTCCTAAATCCTTCAGGGAAGGAGAAACCCCAGTGGATTTCTGTTGCAGCAGAATATATATGGCCTGGTATTCCCTCTGTTCTGCTGGTATTATTCAGGAATGACACCTCCAAACTATTTTGTATTGCCCAGATTTGGGCCTGTTGCTTTTAACAATTATCGACTCGAATCCTGCTGCTTCTTACAGGCAAGAGTCCTTGCACAGACCATTTTCACTCATGTTGTTTTTCTTTCAACTCTCTAGACTCTGTCTGTGGAGCTGCAAAAACTTCATGCTGATCTGAGTGATAAAAAGGATGATCTCCTGAAGTCCATCAGCTGCGCTGGTGGGAGCACAGATGTGTTCTGCGAGTGCTTTAACAACTTGCAGGCGCGGCTGGAACAAACTCAAGCTGCCACTGCTTCAAGGAGCAGCTCCATGAAAGCTGGGCTGGATCACAATAGCAATTACCTGGTACTCCACTGCCAAATTAACGTCTTGTTTCACAGCATCTGTTAGACATCTCAGTGTTAATGCATTTGGGTTACAGATGAGCAACCTCTAATGGGCTCTTTTTTTTTTTTTTTTTTTTTTTTTTTTTTTTTTGGCTACTTAAAAATCTCTCTCAATTTTTCTGGTTACAGTGCTGTTTGCAATGCTGAGTGCCACAGAGGCCTGGATCACAGTAGAAAATTTGCATGCAGAAAGTACGGAAGTAACCTGGGCTCCCATGCAGGCTGAGCTGCAGGCTAAAGCAAATTTCTATGTGTAGGGACTAGGCCAAGGAGGGTTTCATATATTCTTTCTGCTGCTGTGTCCTTAGGAGGGGCAGGCTTCATCCCTTTTGGTGCCATGTCTGACACTGGGCTACTTCTAGCAGAGTATTGGAGGTTGCTTTGACCCTACTGCATTTACTGTTCCTTTAGATCTTGTGCCACAGAAGCAGAAGCCAAGGTTTCACAAATTTTCCTTTTTTTGTTCTTTGTTGGAAAAACAGATAATGAGAAACTTTTCTTTAGATTCTGGTGATGGGCTAAATCTACTAACTACTGCTGGAAAATATTCAGATCAGGTGTTTAGTCTGAAGTAAGGACGGAAGAGTCTGGTCTTGGAAATACAGTTTGCAATGTCCAGCAAAACTCCACTGTGCTCATCATTTGCAAGTCATCCTGGCCCTCTACTGCTGAATAATAAAGCAGTCCCTTTGAAGAACACTGGGATGTTGTCTCCAAACAGCAGCAGAACAAGTCTTGCAATATTTACTTACGCAGAATCCATAGAGCTCCATCAGTCACCAGTAATGGGCTCATTTTCAGAAGAGAGGAATTTGATTTCCTTACCAGTTTCACAGATTTTTACAGTCACAGAGGATCATTGTGACAGAATAATCTGCTCCTTATATACTACACAGACTCAGAATTTCCCTCTTCCAATTATTTGCTTCAAGCCCATAATGCATATGCTTTATTTTGGTGTTGGTTCTTTTTTTGTTTGTTTGTTTGTTTGGTGGTTTTTGGGGGGTTTTTTTGGTGGGTTGGTTGGTTTGTTTGTTTGTTTGTTTTGTTTTGTTTAAGAGGAAAAAAAAATGCATTTGCCCAAAGAGGTAATAATTTTGTTTGTTGTGTAATTTTGTCTGGTCATTACTATACTCCTGATATATGATACATTTCTGATGTTTCTTTCTTTTGCAGAATCAAACCAGGCTACTCTATGATCAGTTAACTGAGAAAAAAGCTGCTCTGCAACAATGCTTGAATGAACTACATGGACATAATGTTTCTGAACAGCTTCAGGTAATCTTATTTGAAGGAAATGAGGGTTTTTACAGTATTAGCCATTATTTCCAGTTTTCTGCAATCTGTGAAGTTTCATATTTTCTGAAGTTTGAGTCTAACTTAGGTTTTTAAAATGGAGGAAGGAGAGAGTTCAGTATTTGCCATATTCACCACCACCCCTTTTCCTGTTTTTTGTTTTTTTACTACACCACAATCCATACTCAGACCTAATTGCAGACATTTTAGTGGTTGGAGTGGAGGAACTAGTCTCTCCACAACCTCCTGGAGCAAATACACCTCATACTATGGCAGGGAAGAAAAAGAACTACACGTTACACCTTTTCTTATGCCAAACTACCTTTTCTTTGGGGGAATAGGACTCTGGTATTTGTATTTTCTCATGCAGCATTTATAAGCACTTTATCATGTGGAATTTGACCAGTTAAGCTATTTTCTCTGACCTTTATTGGGATTAGCAGAAAATTAAAAATTAACAGACTGCATATCCTCCCCAGAATGGTCATTGGCCATTTGCCTTCTTTTTACCGAAGCGAGGAGGGTGTTCTGAAGCTTTTTTGGTACAGCAAGGCTCATAACCTTGCTCAGAGGCATAATTTTCTGCCAGACTGAGAGCTGTGTTCCCTGCTGAATTCCCTAGCAAGGACTGGGTATATTCTGTCAGGTAGCCACTCTTGGAAAAGGAATGCCAGAAGTACATAGCTTTCCTTCCTTCAGAGGGATCCTGTCTCAATCCCTGAGCATTTCTGATTCATAAGAAAAAGCTGTGTTTTCTGAGTCTGTGATTCCTTTTATTGGCTGCTCTTGAATTAGTAAATGGAAAGGCATGCTGAATGTTGTCCTGAGATTCACAGGACCTGAATTCCTTCATGGCTGTGCTGTGTGAACACAGTAAGTTATGCCATGAACTGTTTTGTCCATTTAGTTTGTAAAGTCATTGGATTTTCTGAAGTGCTAGCACAGGAGAGATCCAGGCTCTGGATCCACTGCGCTACCAGTGATAATGGAAAGTTTAATGGACTGGAACTCTTCCTAATGGCTTATTTTGTCCTTCACTCAGAAAATTGATGCCTGTGCTGTGGAGCTGCAAAACTTCGAAAACCAAGTAGCAAAACTGAGAGGCCATGGAGAAAGGTTCCAGTTACCTACCACCTTAATCCAGGAAGCTTATAAATTAGAGGTAAGAGCACAGTTTCCACTTACTCAGCAAGGTTTGATTCTTCTTAGCCATGCATTTTCAGCATCAAAAGGCTGATGGTTATTTTGTCTTCTCTGGGTTTGTGGGATTCATTTCTGTCCTTCATGAATCGCTAAACTGTGTTTGCATTGTAGGATGTTCTGGATGACATGTGGGGGATCCTGAAAGCCAAGTATGTGGAGCTGAACTCCCCTTCCATCAGTGAAGGCCAGTATGAGGACTTGCTTCGTGGGTTTGCAGAGCTGGTAGCTATTGGAAGAGAGAAGATGGCACAAGATCCAAAGCAACTAACAAAAAGCAGAGCAGCTCTGCAATCTCACCTGAAAAATCACAAGGTATATGTTGTTTATCACAGCACTGCTCAGGTCAGCATAGCAAGGAGCACTGTTTTCTGTGGCTGGTTTCTCTCCAGTGTAATGGAGGAGAGTGACTGGCTCATAGCAAAGGGGAGGGACTGGAGTATGTGCAGAAAACAAAGCCAAGTGTTTCAGTAGACCAAAATAGTACCAGTTTTGGTGATAAATTGCTACTTCTGCTTACCTCAGAACACATTGATGTGTAAGAAAAACACATCCTTCTTATAGATATCCCAGAGGATTACTGTGTCCTGCTTACTACTTAAGCCTTAGAACTCCTTGGAGTCACCTGGCACCCAGGTGAAACAAACTGGATAATGACTGTCTGGTGATAACTACCTTGTGTTAAACTATGGATTTATTGATAGGTAGACTCTTTCTTCCATCATATTCCTACAACATCCATATAATGTCATACAATCTGAAGGTATAAATGTAGATCTTCCTCTTTCAAAATGAGAGCATTGAATGCAACTGGTTTCTGACTAAATGTAAAATAATCAGTAACTGCCCATATTGGTGTGATGCAGAATTTGGGTAGAAATCTCCTGACTGCAGCCTTGAGAGACTCTGAAACTGGCTTCTCAGTGAGTCCTCTCCACCTTCCCCTGCTCTGGGAGTGTGATCTCTCTTAAAGAGCAAGCTTTAACTGGGTTTTTTTTAGGACTTTTTCCGCAACCTCATGACGCGCATGGCTTACATGGAAGCGTTTTCCAAGAGAGTGAGTCCTGCCGTCCTGCAAAAGAGAGAGGAATTCTGGAGGCAGCTGGTGAATGAAGTCAAATTGCTGGAGCAGAAGGCCTGCCAGTATGGTATACACTTAGAGAGCCTGTTAAAGGTAATAAGTCAAAAGACACCCAAGAGTAAAAGCTGAAGGGAAGGAGAAAAATTGCATCTAGGGCAGCTCTTGTCCCACCAGTGATTCTTTGGCTAGTAGTTGTCCTTTCCTGTTTCCACTGGACAGCAACAGTCTATTTATTACTTATTCTATGTGTGTCAGTAAACCAACTTCTTGAAAATCTCTGAAAGTGGACATTTCAACACATTACACTTCAGGACTTCTTGCAGTAACTTTTAGTGCCTGGACTGACAGAAGAGCCCTTTAAGGCAGAAAAATACCTGCACCACTTTAAAATAAAACTTAAAAAATTTACCAAATAATTTCAGAATATCCCTAGAGAACAAGAATTGAGTACACCACTTTAAAATAAGAATCCTTGAAGATATTGGAGAACGAATAATTAATTATTCTGTGGTAAAATCACGTCTCACTTCAATATTTACATAGTATTCACCTGTTTTTGTGTTATGTTTCATTAAAGCAAGAGCTGCTGATGCTAGAGAAGGCATTAAGGCCTGAGTCTGGTGTATTAAAATGCAGATGGATGTGTGCTGTGTTAACAATTCAATGTCTTTTTTAGGATTGGATGGTATTTGATGAGCAATGCCTAGTTTTCAATGAGTTAGAGGCACTTGCCTCTACGTTGCCTTCTGTCAATTTGGTTGAAGAAACTGAAGAAAGATTAATGGAAAGGATTGCACTTCTAGAGGTATTTATGTGTTAGTCACTGCTTTTCTTTATGGATCAGTAAAACCAGCAAAAGTATTAATTAGTATGTGAGGAGGTGTTTTGCAGGGCACTGTTTCCTTTGTCTCCTCAGCTGTGTGTGGATGCAAGCTGAAAACAGGCTTTGAAAAGTAGGATAAGATTGGGCTGCTAATTTCAGCCAGGGGCTGCAAGTCCATTTTAGTGGGAGTAATGACTGTAACTACATTATAACTCAATCCTCCAGTGAAAGTATTTGGGGTAAGATGGATGTTGTGCAGGCTCCATGAATCCCAAGGACAGCAAGAGCCTCGGAGTGAACACAGTGCTCCTTCTCTGTAATTCAGAAATTATTTTCATGCCATGGTGTAAAACTTATGGAAAAGGAGGATCAACCTACTGCTTTCAAATATCTGAAAATACCAAACAGTTGAACCCTTACTGCAGCACTGGTTGCAGCTGCATCTTTGATGACAGAGCTACATCTTTATTTGGAACCTCAGGCCCAGCTGAAAATATTTTATCCACATTTTAAACACATGTAAATATAAGGATATGAAAGCAGCCTTTATGGTTGTTTTATAAAATTAAGAAGAAATAGTATTCAGTAACCTTAGAGATGTATTTTCAGAGACTGCTCTGCACTCCTCACAGGTTTGACCTTTCTCAGTCTTCAAAGGACACACTCTGTTAGAAAATTTTGAATTAATAAGTGTTTAATAAAAGCAAATTAATGAGTGTTTAATAAATGATTAATGAATGTTTAATAAAGGAAAAAAGGACTGTAGTGATTTAATCTAGTTGACTGCAGGAAAGACATCACTGGACATGCCCAGAAAATTCTGAGTTACAGTTAAGCCTTTGTAATAAATCAACAGTCTGAATTTACAGTCGTGGTGGCCCTCAGGTGCTTTTGGCACTTGTTGCACTGAGGCAAGGTGTGCACAGCCATTGACGTGAGGTTGCCTGTTTTTCCTTGGCTTTTTAAGTTCTTAACTAGCTCTTCACTCTTAAGTCTTTATTTGTCTTTAAAGGCTTCAGAAATAAAGTCACAAAGCTGCAGAAGATGTTTGGTGGGGGGTGAAACTGTAGAGCTTCACAGTTTCAACAACAGAGCAAAATAAAATTCTCCAGGGCTTAATTCCTGTGAGAGAAATACCCCTAGACCTTTGTTTTTTACTTCAATGACTTCACTGTCAGCTCTTCATTGCTCCCTGCCACCATTATTCAATAATTATCTAGCAGTTTCCTTCAAAACAGTGGTGGCTTTTTTTTTTAAATAGGATAGAGCCTGAAGGAGGAACAGTAACTTTCAGGAGCATGGGAAGACAATAATTTTATGGTGGGAACAGTCATATGTTTGGACAGTGCAGCCAGATCTGATGGAGAGCGTCCATTGCCTGAGGTCTTCAGGTGTCAGAAAAGCCCATCAAATCATAACACAGTCATTCTGATAATGTATGAAAATATGTTGAGATTTGTCTTGACCTACCCAGAGGAAACAAACAAACAAAAAAACCCAAACAAACCCAGAAAAACCTGTGTCCCTTTTGCATGTAATGAATTACAGATTCCTATCATTTGGAAAATAAAATACATTACAGAGGAAATGTGAGATTAAGAAGTTACAACAAGTGATATGTGTTTTTCTAGTTGTGTTTTCTGTCTTTAAAATGTTACTGTTTTGCAAACTTCCCGTATTCTGACAGAAAATCAAAAGCAGTGTTGATGAAAAGCATGCCAGGCTGTACCAGATGGTGAAAGAAGGAAAGAAATTGCTGACTGCTGTGAGCTGTCCAGAAATAAGAAGCCAGATTGGGAAGCTGGAAGAGCAGTGGTTGTCTTTAACCAAAAAAGTTGGCCATGAACTACACCGACTTCAAACGTTACTGAAACTCCTGGTCAGGTGGGTCTAACACAAAAAACCCAATTTGAAGTATCAGCTAGACATTAGTTTGTGATGTTTTTATAGATGACAGCTGAAGCCATGCTTCTGCAGGGCTATGCAGCAGCAGAGGTGCCAGAATAGCACATGCCTTCTCACAGGGAAGACGACATGGAGGGTGAGAAATGTCTCCTGGCCTCAACTACTTGTGTGATTTTTTCCTCCTTGTAGCTACAACAGAGACTCAGAGGAGTTAAGGAAATGGTTGGATTCTGCTCAGCAGAGAATGAATTTTTGGAAGGAGCAGTCTCTCAATGTGTCACAAGATCTTCCCACCATCAGGGACAACATCAGCAGCTTGTTTGTAAGTAATTTCTGCTGCCAGGTTTAGATAAGACATTCTGAATGAATTCTGGTGAAAATGACCCTTTGGAGAGGTTTTTTGTGTTTGCCATGGCCATGAGCCACCCACATAATACAGCACTGAATGGCTGTGTGCCCCAAAGCCACTTAACAACTGAACCTGGAGTGTGGGCTCAGGGTGCAGGGGTGAAGGTGGTCAGCCGAAGTTGGGAAAGAGAAACACGCTGAATTGCATTTCATGCCTTTGCCTGCTCCCCTTGGATGGCTGGCCAGGAGGTTCAGCCCCAGTGTGAGGCCAGACAGAAGGAACAGTGCACAGGGGGAAAGCAAAGCATCGCGAAGGTTCGACTGGTAGGTGTGAGCTGGCCAGAGATATGAGGACTGTGGTTGCTCCCTGGACCTCTGTGTGAAGTGGGGATCAGGATATTCCCAATCTCTGTGGGAGCAAAAGGTGGCATTCAGCACTGTATATCAAGGTGGGCAGAAAAATGGTTTATCTGCTAAAACATGTTGAACTTCGGTTTCCTGAACTTTGCCATCTTGATAAAATTTTTTTGTTGAGGCATTTCATCCTGTGAAAATGTGGCTTGTCTTCATTTCAATAGATATATAAATATTTACCATCTCTTAAATTTCTTCCATGCACCTCAGACATTTTCTAAGGAAGTTGATGAAAAATCTTCCCTGAAGTCATCAGTGGTGAGCACTGCCAGCCAGCTCCTCCACGTGAAGCAAGCTGATATTGTAGCACTTAGGTCATCTTTGGTAAAGTTTGAGCAAGAATGGGGAGAACTGATTACACAGCTCCCAACCATCCAAGAAAAGCTGCACCAGGTGAGTGAGAAACTCTGCTGCTCTCTCTCAGTTCAAGCTAAATAATTACGTTAAAGTGTTGCTGCTGGGATTCAGCTGCCTTTTTCCAAATTAGCTGTGCCTTGCTTTCAGAATAACAGTTTAAGTATTGCTGTGTTCTTCCTGAGCTGTTTTACGTATATTTATTATCTTTACAGTTCTGCATGAAAGTCTGTTACAATTAGAATTTTATTTCAGATTCATGAATTCTAGAACTGAAGTCATTTGCCCCTCTGGAGCACAGGGCTCACTTTCAAGTTCATGCCCCAGTAATGCGATTTTAGTGCCTGAGCCTTTCCAAAAATAGAAATGTCATTTTCCTTGGTATTTCTAACAAGCAGAGTGTAGAGGATTCATTATATGCTTTACCTCAGCTTCAGATGGAAAAGCTTTCATCACGGGAAGCTATTGCTGAACTAATGACCTGGCTGGACCATGTGGAACAACAGCAGGAACGTGAGGAGCCAATAAATTCACAACGCAGTGCTGCCCAAGTCAAGAGCCTCCTTCAGAAATACAAGGTAAATGGGAAACTGTAAGTCCAGGCCTGCTGTAAAAAGGATGGAAGCAGCCTACAGGCACTGTCATGTCCTTCCCCTTGCTCTCAAGAGGGTTCCTCAGTCTGAAACATGTTGTAACATCTTCCTTTATAAAACCTTATGCTTCCATGACACACAGACCACTGCCTGTTCTGCAATACAGCTACTGCCTGCTGGGCTGTAATCTCCTTTTCTCATGCTGTCCCATCTGTCTCACTTTTTCTCTCTCTCTTGCATTTAGATTATAAAATGTGGCAAGCAGGAAAGCTTTGCTTCCTTAGGAAGACAGACTGTGTCTGTGCTGTGTTCTAGTCTGTCTTTTTAACAAGAAATACCCCTAATGGAGCTCCATAATCAGAATCCATTTAACTAGAGAACAGGGGGTTTCTTTGTGTCATCAATGTGTCATCAAAAGAAATAACCTGCTAGGAAAGAGGGACAAGATGAACATCCTGCAGAGAGAGAGAGAGAGGCTGCAGCAGACTCTTGGCGCTGTTCAGATGTCAGAGCACCAGTGGCAGAGGCTGATTGCTCCAGCCACAGGAAGGATTCAAGCTGTGTACCCCAGAGATGCCAGGGAGCCCAACCTCAGGGCATGAATCCCCACAGAGCCATATTTTGCTCTGCCCCTGCAGAGCTGCCAAGCCCTGCTCGGGGCTCACACAGGCTGTTCTCAGTCTGCAGCTGCAACTCATAGGCACTTTGGTGTGCTGCACGTAAGAAATGCAAACATTTCTTTCCAAGTGCCTTGGTAGAGCACATATATATCATTTTGGTCTGTATCAGTTGGATTTGGTAGTCGGGACATGTAGGTGAGTTGTCGTTTTTAACACTTTGGATATTTAGAGGTGAGTTTGTAGGTGTATCTTTTGCACTTGTCAGCAAGGTGGGGTTGTGTATGCTGAGAAGAAAGCTGGGATGAGGGTCACAAATTCCTAGAGGGAAGCAGCTATGGCTTCAGTACCTCTACTGTGGTATTCCCTGGTGACTTTCCTGGGCACTACTAGATAATAAGGAGCCCTTTCCTACTCTCTTCTCCTAATACCCTCTGAAATAAAAAGATATTCCCTTATGTGTGTAGTTTCTCACTCATCTCTCTGGGCCAGACATGCTGGTGCTGGAGGACACCTTTTCCTCCCAGATATTCTGATACTCTGTTCTCATACCAGCTATTTTGTTAACAGGAGTATAATTTCTTACTGCATTTGCCTGTGAGTTGCAGGAGTGTGGAAAAACCTTAGTCTTAGCCTAATCTGGGTCCGTGGCAGCATGATGGTTTTGTCCAGTGGATTAAGGACAGGGTCTGGTACCCCTGGATTTTACTCCCTGCTCCATCACTAGCCTCTTTCTACCTTGAACTACCCACATAATGATAGAGATTTTCTGCAGAAATTTCAGTGGATGACAACAGCTACACAAATACAGAATGGTAGCATTTGAGAATTATTCCTACGGCCAGGTCTCTTTCAGAAAAATATTTTAGGTCATGGTTCAAACAAAGCCATCAATGTCCCATAGCCACGCCCTGAAGCATCATCAGAACCAATCAGATTGAAACTACAAAACTGATTGGTTTACATTTTTGTTCTTCCTCTTTTTTTCCCCTGCAGGAATACATGATGGAAATGAACTTTAAGCAGTGGATGGTAGATTTTGTTAACCAGTCCCTGCTGCAGATGAGCACGTGTGACGTGGAGAGCAAGCGCTACGAAAGGACAGAGTTTGCTGAGTGCCTGGGCGAGATGAACCTGCGGTGGCACAGGCTGCAGGCATCCCTCAACAGAAAGGTTGGGTTGAGTTCCCATGGCCTTCTCTCTTATAACTCTGATCCTGCCTGTGCCACTGCTCTGCCTTAGAGATATATTAAGCTACCAGCAGTTTTCCTGCTGTAGCAGTTGGATTTGTGAAAACAGCGATTATTAAGTAAGTAGTGTTGACAGCTGCATTCAGATGGGCACATATGAGCCTCCTGGACAAGGCATAGCAGGGGTCAGTTCCCAGCCCTGCTCCAGCCCTCCTGGATCACTGGAAATGGGTTACTCTGTGTTGGTGTCCTCCTCCTGCAGTAGTTAAATGTGCTTTCCCAATGGAGTGCTTTGAAGGTCAGTCTACATGCAGAATTTTCCTATCAGCATGTAATCTGTTTCTCTGGAGAAAATCTGTTTCAGGCAGTGCCTCAGAATTATTCTATTCTAGTGAGGCTAGAAGTAATCCATGCAGCCAGAATTAGATGCTGCTGCTTATGTGCCCCAATGCCCAGAAAAGCTGGTGTGACTCATGATATGGAAAAGACCATGGGAAGCTTAGAATCCCAAAATGCAGCCATGAGGCTGCTGGCATGAATCCCTCTACCAACACATTCCTCTTTCATCTCTGTGTCTCAATTTATACAGCTTTGGGAGAAGCTCCCCTCTCTGAATCCAGATACAAACACTGCTGGTCAGATGGAAAATTCCCAATATTTTTTGGTTGAGAAAGCCTTCCAGAAACATTTTCAAGTGTAAATTTCATTTCCGGCACAACTGAAAATTTCCATGATGAAATTTCAGTTTTCTTGGGGTAGAAGTTATCTTCTCTAACTATTTTCAGGAAATTGCATTCTAGGATTTAATGGATCCACAGGGCTGAGATTGAAGATAGGAGACTTGAGTTCCATTCATCTCAGTAGATTTGTTGGTGGGTTTTAGTGAGAACGAGATTTTCAGACTCCGTGTGAATCTGTCCACATTGCCCAGGGTCCCCCAACTTGTCAGGTCTCCCAGCTCCAGAACACACACTGCCTTGTTTCTTCCCAAGGAAAAGGTCAGATCCTAAAGAGCCTGCAAAACTTTTTAGGTTTTCTCTTCAAAATATTTTCTCCAAAGAGTATTTTCAATGTAGATTTTGTAATCTCAAATTTTGTCACGGAAGGCGAAGCCTTGTTTCTGCCCACCCATAGGTTTAAGTAAGTTAAAACAGTTTTGTGACTTGCAGATACAAGACCTGGAGCACATTTTGGAGGATATTACTGAGAATGAGAACAAAGCCCAGACTCTGCACAACTGGCTGGAAGCTCAGAGTGATCGATTGAGATCCTTACGGACCCCAGCGAGTCTGATCTCTGCACAGAACACCTTGGATGATTGCAAGGTAAAGCATTACATGAGTGATATCATTGTAAAAACCCTATTTGGCACACTTTGCTGAATCCAGACTAAGGAACTGCACAGATTTTAACAGAAAGAAGTGTAAAGGAAGTTGCCATTTCCCAGAAGAATTCTACAGTGTCGTTTTAATTAAATCATGTTGCGTTCAGGTGATAGAGTCAGAGCCACTTTTAATGTGAGTGGCTATTCTGTGGTTTTTTCTACTAATTGAAGATGCATCTGCTGTTGCTTCATGGTATTTGGAGTGTTGTGCATCAATATTGTTGTGTAGCGATATTGTATTCTGAGATACTTCAAGAGAAGTAGTTCTCAGTTCAGCACAGCCATGGCAGAAGCTAGCAGTTCCATTAGTTTGAAGAGCTCTGTGATGGAAGTGTCATGGAAACTACTCAGTCCCATTTGGAGAAACAGCAACCCTCTCTACTTCTACCCTAAATTGTAGTGTAGTCTCTCTGCAGCAGCCTCAAGAATCTGGGTGTCCTTTGTTATGTTTTTCTAGGCATCAGATCCCTCAAAATTAATACAGGTGGCAGCCAGCTAATAATTGGTTCCTATTACTCTGACAGTCTGCTGTTTTCATTCAGTACAGTGTTCCCTCTCTATTTTTTAACGTGGAATATTTGTTCTTTCATTGCCATGGTTACATCTCTCTCTTGTAGTAGGCTGCTTTTATTGTCTGGAGTGCTCTGTTACACACTGAGTTACTTGTGTCTCTGAACTGTGTGGAGGGGCCAGAATGGAAGAAAGACACAAGGGTAGCTTGGACTAAACGCTCACCTGCTCACAGCAACACACAGTGCTAGGATACAGTTGGCTAAAATGTTTCATCAAAATTCATTTTGCCAATAAAAATGAGGTCCAAATTTGAAAATGTTTTGGTGATGGTCAGTGAGAGGTGAAAAAAGGTCATGGTTTTAAGTATAGCATTATGGGAAAATGTCATGGCCCATTGTGGCCATTATCACTGTATCCATAACATGGATAGTTCCTCATGTTGTGAAGAACTCCCTGCTGAGCCTTCCCCACCATGTCAAGACTATCTGATAATCTTGCTGGTTGTGTTGGGGAGGGAGTTATTCTCCCAGATATCTCCATTCATTAGAGATTGTTCTCACTTGATTTCACTGGAATTTATTTGGAATTTCTCCCATGGGAGATGAACTGAAAATAACTTTCTAGAAGTTGTTAGAATGTCAGGGACTCGCCCATTGCCAAACCAGTTCCCATCTTACCTTTGCATGACTGAAGAATTACACAAAATTGGTTTTAAAGAAGGAATGTTTATCTAAGCTCTTCATACAGAAGTTTTTTTCTATGGTCGCATGAGAAGATCTTATATTCTTTTTTTTTTTTCCCCCCATTATTTAGGAGCTAGAAAATCAACTTACGGCTAAATCCAAAACTCTTGATGAGCTCAAACAGAGTTTGGCTTCGAATGGCAGTGCAGAACAAACCCCAGAAGCTCAGTCTCTCAGGACAGCTGAGCTGTGGGAAATGAAGGACAGCATTGCAAACCAGGTAAAAGCCTTGCTTGTGTTCAGGTATCCTCCACTACATGTTCTGACCACCAGTGTTATTAATCTTCATGGAATGGCAGGAGCTGGTACAAAAAAGGTGCAAAGTATTCCTTACTCTTTACCTTCCTAAGAAGGTGATTTACTGTAATGTGAATTAATGTATTTCCAAAGTCGGGAGATAAAAATTAGTCTGATCTTGAGGCAGTTTGAGTACAAAGAGAGGAGGAACAGCTCCCCATCTGCAGTTTAAGAAAATAAAGAAATAGCACTGCTATTTTTCTGTCAAGCTGAAAATGGAAACCTTAAACTCTCTTACTTGATCTCCTTCTCTTTCATACCCTGCTCTTTCTCCCCTGTAGTGCAACTGGTGGAAGCTGCCTCCTCTGGCCCTGTTCTCACTGCAGCTTTTCCACCTCCCAGTTACTCTTTCATCCACGCACTGGGATGGCTTTTGCCATCTTCAAATCCTATGTAGTTTCCAGTTGCTTCAAGGGCAGTCTGGCAGATTGGTTTCCCATGCAAACTGACTCCCCAGAAGTTTGTATTTATAGTTATAATATCTTTATCCTTGGAGCTGATCTTTTTTTTATGTGGATGTAATTGGTAGGTGCAGGAGAGATGATAATGAGTACATTTATAGATTTAAATTTGTGATAATAAATAACGATACACTGTAGAGAATTATACATGATGGAGTGATTGTGTTTCTAGTTAAGATTGCTTTACACTTTTTGTTATAAATTCCTTGCCTTTTTTCCTCAGAACTTTGTGAAACCTGAAGCCTTTTGCTTGAACTCTTCCACAGGAGGTGTCGATCCAGTATTGATCTGCTGCTTCTTGGTTTAGGTTTCAGCAGAAAGGACGTGATTGTTTCTTACCCAGAAAGCAGGGAAATTTATGTCTATGTACACGATGAAAGTTTTTCCTTCTGACGTATAGCTGGGGATAGATATTGGCAGGATTGACAGCCTGGTGCTTTTTTTCTTCTTACAGTCACCATGGGTCATGTTAATTTTAGGAATTTTATGACTTAACTACCGAACTTGCAAACTGCAGGATGTTCTTGGAGCTGAGCTGTCTGTGTGTGCAGTGAAACAGTGAGTGCAGGTTCCTTCCCACGGGTGACTGCTCACATCAGAGCCAGGCAGAGATTTCTAATACAGGGCTAAGGAGATGTAATACCTTGATTAAATTGTCCGTAGGTTGAGCTCAAGCCTGTGAGTCTGTGGCCCAGAGACATTTCCTGGGAACGATGTCTTTCTATCTTCCTTGTGTGGGCAGTAATTAGCTACAGGCTACAAAAAGCAATTAGAGATTCCTCCCACCTATAACCATGATTCAAAAGAGAATAGGGATGATTAATCCACCAACCTGTGTGTGCCTGAAACTAGGATACTAGGATAAAATGATCTATGCAATCTATTGAGGGTCAACTATGGTGTGGAAATTTTTTCATCTTCCATTGTGTGACTGCATAGACAGAACTGCAATCTGGCATCTGGCTTTTTTCGGGTCTCATGGAGACATGGTTGTTTGTCTGCCTGGTTTTCATGCTTGTCTCCAAGCATGACTGAAAATAGGTACTGAACTAGATGAATGTTTTGTCTAACCCAGGACATGCCTTATGTACTTCCCTGAAACAGAAGGATAAAAATGGCTGAAGGCGGACTGGTTTTGTGTTTGCAGTGTCTAGGAGTCTGTGGCAAAGGGAAGCCATGCCTGCCCCATATAGATTAGACAACTGTAATAATGAAAGAGACAGAAAATAAAGGGGATATCCATCATTTAATTTTGTATGAGAATCCTGAAGTTGCTAGCCTGGGATCCAGGTGGGCCTGTATGATTAGAGCACAATGGCATAAGAGGGATGACAGCTCTCAGAGTGTTGTGGTAGTGTCGTCTTCCATTCAAACCAATTTCTGTTCAATTTGTCCTTGAAAGGAAACTTGATCTCTGGATCAAACTATCTGCTTCCTAAGAAGATTAAGGCTCTCAACTTCCTCCCACTTCAGGTTGATTTTGGCAGGAAGGAATAAGCAGTTCATTATTTCAGTACTTCCTGGGGTGTTCTGGAATTGTGGCTGACAGAATAGTGCTACCTTGAACTCCAGTGAAATTTTAATTCCCAGCAAATTCTTATACTTCACTCTAGATACGGTGTACTGCTTTGTTTGAAGCCTGCACAATTCCTTACCACGTAGGAAAATACTCCAACTTGGCAAATTCTCGTGGATTGTCATGGGCTGAGCATTGAGTTTGGATTTTTAAGTCAATTTAAAGGTGATTTATATGTCAGGACTACCCAAGAAATATTAACAAAAATGGTTTGTTTGCAGGTTACACAGCTAAAGGCCTCAATGCAGTCAATACTGGAGCAGTGGAGAGCATATGATGAAATTTATGCAGAAGTCAGCTTGATGACAACAAGATATTTGTACTGCATAGACCAGTGCAAACCTTCTGGGGAAGAAGCTTCATTGGAAGCTTTGAAAAAACAGGTCAAAACTCTCCAGGTAAAGTTGTCTTATTTCTGTACTTCCTTCTATGCCTTTAGGCAAACAAACTCCACTGAAAAAAAACCAGAAAAATTTATCTGAGCAACTTTTTTTTATTATAATGACACTGAAGTTAGTGGAATATTACTAATTTTTTTTAATCTCCAGAGGCACTAAAGAGTACTTTTAGACTTCTTATTTTATGTAGTGCATGAGTGCAATTTAGGTACCAAGGTTCAAGAAAAAAGCCCACCAGGTCCTCATTATCCCTTGCACCTTGTACTGATGCTGAGCCTGGCATTTCTGCTTCCTCCAGCACCAGTTCAACTATTCTGTCATCCTCTAGAGAGCTGGAGTCTCCTGCACAGCCTCTGAATGAGTCAAAATGCCAGACATCAATGCTCTGGATCATCCTGCTGCTCTGCTTAGCTGTTAGAGAGTCCAAGTGGAGCATCTGGAGTAGGCAGTCAGGCTGGCCTTCAGTCTGAACATTTCACAGCTCTGGCTAAAATCCCCTTACCTGGCTTTAAATGTGTTGAAAGGCTTTGCAAGCACTCCCTGTTTCTCTGTAAATAAGGCCTGATTTGGGTTTTTTTTGAGTTGTATCAGAAGTGGTGCAGGACAGACTGAGGCTGTGAATGCTTGGCATGGGACTCTTTGGCAGTAAATGCTGCACAAGTGCTTTCCACCCTCACCTGGGCTCATGTAATAAATGAAAAGGAGCTGGGTACCTTCTTACCTCCTTCCTTCAACCACCCTGTTTACTTTGAACCTGGAGCAGTTCACAGATAGGCTGTAATTACCTGTATCAGGAGGGGGAACATGCAGCTGAGGACAGGAGGTGTCAAACCAACTTTACTGCCAGAAACAGTGGCTTAAAATAAAAGCATTTTGGTTTCTAGCAAATTCATTTATTCAGTTCAAGGGTGTGGGTTTGCTAAATGAGCTTTTTTCCTTTAAGAGCCAATAAATTATCTGAGTTTAAAATAGGTCTTCTGAGTGATTTTTTTTTTTTAACTTGCACCATTTCACCTCTCTTAGCTTCCTAAATTTTAGGAACAGGTGTTATATTTTCTGCAAACATTTTAATCTGTGCTGCAGAAGTATGGCATTATTGCTGCCCTATCCCTACCAATCTATAGGGGAAGTTACACTTAGGTTGTTTATCCCCACAATTAATTGCAATAATCCATTCTGCAGGCTCTTCAAGATGAATCAGAGAACAGTGAAGAAAGTTGGGCCAAGCTCCAGGCTGCTGCCAGTAACCTGAAGAAGAACTGCTCCCCCTCCTTTGCAGAGATTATTGACCAGAAGTGCACAGAGGCACACGCTAGGTAAGCCTGCAAAATCAGACCCCAGTTATTAGTATTTAAAAAACCCAAGTTGATGGGGCAGGACTTGAACATCTGCCAGATTTTTAAACCTATACTGATGCAACTCACCTGTCTAAGGACAACCTGTGTGAGGAGTAAAATCACACCATGGTTTGGATTGGAAGGGATCTTAAAGATCATTCAATTCCAACCCCCCTGCCATGGGCAGGGACACCTTCCACCAGGCCAGGTTTCTCCAAGCCCCATCTATCCTTGAACACTTCCAGGGATGGGGAGCTTGTACCTTTTACCTGGATACCTTTTGTTTGATGGGTCCCACAGCAGCACAGTCCCTGTGCTATAGCAGCAGGTTTTCCAGGAACATGGGTGTGGCTGCAAAGCAATTCCCACAGGAATCCTATGACAAATCTTATTCTGGAGGAGAACCTTCTAGGAAAATGCTCTTAATCTTTTGGTATTTTGGCAGGTGGAACTCGGTAAATGAAGAGATCACAGATCAGCTGCGGGCAGCACAGGCAGCTCTGCAGCTCTGGGAGCCCTTTGATGCTTTGTGCACTGAGACAGCAGCCAAGTTACAGCAGTACAGCCAGCAGTGTGCTCAGCTCTTGGATGCTCACGTGCCTGAGGAGAACATGATAGAAACTCTGGAGCAGAGGATACAGGACATGAAGGTACATGAATAAGTTTCTGCTGCCCGGTACAAACCAAGATTTATTTTTGAGAAACAAGTCAAAAGAACACCACCAGTCCAGTCGGTGGAAAAGATAAAATCTGTGGGTTTCTTTCATGAATAGGCACCTTTGTATTTCCTTTAAACACTTTGACCAGAGCCTGAGGCCAAACCAGAGTTAGCATATGATGAGAAGAGAGCAGAAGGGAGTCATATTCCATCTCTGCCCCTTTCTGCTCTACACAGAGAATCAGGCCTGTGTTAGAAGGAATCACTGAAAAAAAAATTATTTACTTTATGGGACATTGCTTGGGAGGAGGGGTAATATCTACTAGAACAATAGCTGGGGGAAAGAAAGCAGTTTCCCTGAGCACAGGACAATCCTGAGGTCTTCCAAAGCCTTCAAAATGTTTTTGATTGGATATGGTACTGTGTTTTGGTCTGGTCTGATGAGTTCACAGATTCCTGAGCTTATTAGATTATTCTAAATGCTTTTGACTTCAGGCAAATGAGATCTCATGCTGAGACCACACGGTACATTGGACTCTCTCAGGCAGCAAAGCTGTCATTAGGTTCTGACATTTTTGGTTTCTTCAGACTGCAATAAAGAAATACAATAATCTTTATGTCAGGACAGAGCAGTGATTCATCATTCCTTATGATTCTCTAGCCACGAATTGGAAGAAGTCCAGAGTATTCCATTTTGCATGTGGCCTAATAAGAAACTTTACATTACAGGAAAGAGAACTCATGTGTATCTTTCTTTGTCAGAAAAATCTGACAGCAGCAAAGCCTAGACCAAAGCATTTTTACTTTCTTCTAATGGCTGTGACAGAAATTCACTAATATGTCATCAAAAAGGAATCTCGTTTTCTGGAAATTTTTGGGAAGAATGTTACACCTACTAAGCAAAGCATGGCCACCTGAATGCCATTAGCACTGTAGATCCTGTCCTGGTGTGTGTGGGTAGAACACATGGAATTTATTGTGGGTTTTTTTAAGTGGTGAGTTAAAAGAATGGGGATCAGCGAAATGGCATATGAGTTATGTGTATTTGAATATACATGTGCATTACAAAATTGTATTTTAATCCCTCTAATCTTTTCCTCTCTATATATCAGGAAAGATTATGGTTTTATGGATTTTTGTCACCACAAAAAATAAAAATAAAGTCCTATGTAGAGAATAAGAAATCCAAACGGGTTATTAAATGGCTGGAGTGGTATTTTATAACATGATCCTTTCAAACAAAGGGGTCAGGAAGCAAGAGCCATTTTGATTTTTAGGTGTGTGCTCTTTGCTATTGATCAGAAGACTGCTCATTATTCTCAGAAAAGACAATACATAGTGGCAAATTCCAGGGGGTTTCATGGCTAAAAGTAAATTTCACTTGTCAAAAAAAAGAAAAAAATCAAGTACATTGAATGCGTCTAAAATTGTTCTTGTACTGCCTTTAGAGTATAAGTTTTTAGCATCTTTCTTAGTAAAGGGGAACAAATAAAACCAAACCCATAGTCCTCAGTCACTAAGGGATCCAAAGTACTGGTATGTTTGTAACTAAATAGCATTCCTCATCTGCTAGTGTACACACATCTTGTAGAGAGGGATATTCCGATTTCCCTCCCTCATTTCCTCTGGAGCAGCAGTATCCCGCTGCCTGAAGTCACTGGTGTTCCATTGAACTTTGAACTGTGCCTTTCCCAGCACTGCACTCAATGGATGCAGTTCCCATTATCCTCCAAGTAAAAGACTGAAGCTTTCACCATAGCTGAGTTTGGCTCCCAGATGGGATCAACAAAAAGAGTTTAGTTACAGCAACAAAAGATACCAAATGAAAGTGGCACATGAATGATGATCTGATTCATTTACTGACTTTTTTTTTTCCTTTCCCCTTCTCTCATCAGAATTTACAGCATGGCCTTCAAAACATAGCAGGATGCCGAACCCAGATTTATTTGCAGGCTGACAGGATAAAACAGCAGGCTGGGACAGCTGCTGAAGCCATTCTGATGGAGAAGCTGCAGCCATTCCAGAGAGCAACCTATTTGGAAAAGATGTTGCAGAGGAAGCTGGATGAACTTCAGGTTTTTTTTTTTAATATTAAATTAGCTGTCAGTGTGGGGTAACTTCTTCACTAGAGCCCTGTGTGAACCACATTATGCATGAGAGCAGTATAGTTCTTGAATTGAAATTTCAATTAAATAAAACTCAGCAGGATGATCAACTATATAAAGAAACAATACATGATGCCAGAGGGACAGGTGAAGGATTTCACCCTTACCTGCTTGTGTTGCTCTAACAGCCTTAAGTGGGCCTGTTATCCCCAGGACCCTCAGATGATTAAAGATTAGGAAATGTATTTTTATTTTTTTAATACTGAGGTAAGTTGTAAACTTTCTCAGCTCTGCCTTGAACAAAATACATGAGCTTCTGTTTTCCTTGGTAAGAGTTCATGTAATGAACCTAAAGCCAAACAGAAAACTCTGGCATTTGATGTAATTCTGAGGACCAGATTCACATTCCTGTTCAGGCAAAGTGGGGAGAGACCTGGATCCAGTAGCCCTGCTCAGAGGAGTGGAGGATTGACTTCTCTTCTGCACAGGTATTCCTGAGAAAGCTTCCAAGCAGAATTAGTCTGTTCCTATGGAAAAAGTCTGGTTTCAATGAATTGTTCTGTTTTAAAGTAAACCCAAATTCATCAAGAAACTTGAAGCCAGCTCTATTTATGACTCCTTCCACCAGCAGAGTTAATGGCTGGAAGCCAGAAATCTTTGGGAAGATAACAGGTTTCTCATATTCCCTGTGAACTTCACGCTGCATGAAAAAATGCATTTCTGGGTAGTCATTTTCTCTGGTGTAACCCTGTAGTGTTACCACAGCAATCTCTCCCCACACACCAGTTTTTGCCGTTCATCCCTTGTAAAACTGTTGTGGTGTAAGTGCTCTCAGAGATGTGGAGTTTAATTCTGGAAAGAAAGAAAAAGCTTTCCCAGTGCTGTTCTGCTAAAGGAAAGTTGAATTCCAGCCCCGCTGATTTCTCCACAGAGCTCATGTAAGCTGCACAGCTTTGGTTGTGCAGGAAGATGGGAGCAGGCCTTGTGTGTACCTCCAAGGAGGGTCATTTTCTCCAGTTTTTCCCCTTTGATAAGCTGAGTTTTGACTTCCCAATTTCACAATAAGTTAAACAGCACAAAGCCACAAAAGGTATCACAAACCCCTATTCCTTTCAGACAATTGTCTCAGGATTTTGAGATTCTGTTTCTTGCTCTCTGCTTTGGGTTAAATTTTCCCCTTGTCCAGTTGAAAAATGGAAAAAAGTTCAATAGAGAGTTACAAATACATTAGAATTTAAGTTTAACATCTGCTTGTTTTCCTGATAATACTGCCTGTTGCTCCTTTTCGTATACTGAATAAGTGTATTAAATATTAATTAACATAAATTTTTAATATTCACCCCAGTTCAGTCTTTTACAACTGGAGGATTTCAACAGCTGCCTTGAAACCCTGGAGGGTCGTGTCAAGAATTGCACAGACACCTTTGATAGTCTCTGTCTAGAGGAAGGAGACAACTCAGAATTGCTCATGGTATGTTTGCATTCCCAAATATAAGAAGATACTCAGCTCTTGCCCACTACAAGATGCCCTTTGTGTCCTGAATGTCACACTTGTAGCACTTCCATCAGAGTAGCTATAATTCAGCCAAAACACAAAAAGCAATTATTTAAGAGTTTAGAAACTCTAGATCTGCATTGCAGGCCAAATGCCTGCGTGGAAGGGAGGAAAATCACCCAGATTTGGGGTTGATGGAAGATCTTTTTCCCCAGCTTTGCTCTGGAGCTACCCTGTTTCCCTCAACGTAGGGTACGAAGTAAATCTGGAAGTACCAGGTCTTGAGTATCTGTTCAGTACTGTTGGAAAAGTGAGCCTTGTGTAAAAGAATGACAACTTTTTTGTTTCCTGTGTTTTTTGAAGTTAACACAGGAATGTTGGGGTTTATCATGTTAGTGTTTTGGAGAAAAGGCTTCTGTATTTCTTTGACATAAAAGAAAGGCAGTATTTTTTTGCAATAATTTATTTTTTCTTTGCTTCCAGAGTCAGACACTGGAGCTTGCTGCACTTTCTCCAAGCATAGAGAGTTTGAATGAAGCAAGCATAAAGCTGCCACTCAGTGACTTCACCATGAAGAAAATGCAGAACCTGACTCGGCAGTGGAGTCAGAAAACAGCAGCTGCTCTGGAATGTTGCAGGTCTGAAAGGCAAACAAAAAAAATCACTAGTAACAAGTTCCTTTTCTGTGAGAAAATTGAAAACCAAGTTAAAATATTGGAAGTCTTGCAATCTGTTCTCAGCTTTCTCAGGGGCTTGCCAGGTGGAATTCTGCCCGTTCAGTTTACTTGATTTTTTCAGTGGCTATTTGTATTCCTAGTCACTTGAAGGAAAAACCTGGATGTTCATAGGGAAAGAAGGGAGCAAAGTGCCAAGTGAAACCCTCACTGTGTTAATGTTATTAACCACCACATTAGACCATCTGTAAACATACACAGAAAAACAATCATCACAACAGTTTCTGCTTATTTGTTTTGTTTTACAGTATGCTTGAGGGAACTCAAAATGATGAGAAGAAATTCTTTCAGAAATGTGAGAAGTGGATGAAATTCCTAGAAAAAATGAAAGAAGCCTTAAAAACAGATATTCCAGGACGTTTTGAAGAACTGCAAGAGCAACAGAGAATATATGAGGTAAAGCTAACTCTAAAAATGGAAGCAGCATCTTGAATGATGAAGGCAGGGGGAAATCACTGGAAAATGCTGTGCATTTTGAAATTAAATCTGGGCAGGATTTTGCAGAGCATTTCACTCTTGAAATGCCTATTAAAAGAAAAACTCTGAAACATGAAAATCCTTTTCCAAAATGGACAGATCCCTTTTTTCAGGGATCAGACCTTTAGGAGTGCATCAAGTGCTGTGTCATGGTAGTCGTAAATTTCTCCAGCCCCGAGATGTATTTGTCTGCCTGTACCAGAGCTCTGGAGCGTGTGGCAACTAACTGGATAGTTTGCTGGAGACCTGGCAGCAATCTTAACAGTTTCTGGTGATGCCTTTTCCTGGTCTTAAAATCAAGAGTCAAACATGGTTAGAAGGGAAAAAGGGATTTTATCTTAGTGTTTATTTTAAGGATCCTTAGGTGCACTACGTCCAGGTCAAATGCGCCTCAGTGTACACTGCCCCCAAAACTCCCCAAAGATCTGGTATAACATAGGTTTTACTAATTAGCATATCTATCAAAGATTCCCCAATGAGAGGCTAACATGAGCCCCCCTCCCCAAGGAACCTTCCCTTGGATGGTCCCCTGGATCTTAGTTTACAAAATGTGTTCTGGAGAGGACCTTGGGGTCTGGGGCACTCTGATCCCTAACTACGAAACCTCTAAAATGTTTGGTCTCCCAGCTTAACAAACAAGCCCAAGAATGCAGGCAAAAAGCACTAAGGAATACAGAAGCTGCAAAAAGGCACAAAAGGGGTTTAAAAGAAAAGGCAAAAAATCATCATGGCATCACTGGAAGAAATGCATTTAAAATAGTGTTTTCACAGCGTATTTCTGGTTTGACCAGTTACTAGATTTTGGTGGAAATCTGTCTTTGCTGGCATTTTCCCAAACACTTGCTGTTTGCTATAGAGAGACAGTGCTTCACATTAGTTCAGAGGAGGTGGTACAGTGCATGCTAGCAATGGAAAAATAACCAAAACACAGAAAAAAAAAATTACTTGGTAAATGCTAAAACATCACAAGCTGTTGAGGTGAACCTCGTTCAGTGAACCACAGCTTCACACTACCCAAAGTACTGAGGCTATTCCCACAGGGTGTTCAGTCTCTGCATGTTAGTGATGTTCATTAGGGCCCACAGAGAGTTATTTTCTTACTTAGACCTCTCCAAATCAATTTATTCACTGTAATGAAATAGCATATAAAATGAACTTTTGCTAATTGTGATAAAGAGTAAATTCACCCTTAGATGTGGCCTTTTTATATGTTTTCTAAAGACTTTGGTGTAGATTGAATTTCTTAATAATGAGTAAAAAAACTTCAGGTTTCAGATCTGTATCATCCAGCTCATGGTGAGTTCTGCTATCACATATGTGCAGATTCCTTCTGGTATTCAAAAAGTGTGGACTCCTAGGGTGCATCTGACACTAGCAATTGAAAATAATAGTTTTCAGCATTTACAAATAAATAAATGCTGTCACTCTAGAGGAGCAGAAGCAGCTTTCATCAGCAACAGTTGTTCACTGAATAGTTAAAACTTGTTCTCTTGGTATTTTCAGATGCTGCAGACTGAGATTTCCATAAATCAGCAGACATTTAATTCTATCATAGAAAAAGTTCTACTCTCCTTGGAATCGGGAGAAGCAGAGAAAAGGTACTTTATTTGATTTTCTCCTTAAGATCTTGGTAGTTCAGTGAATATGTTGTCTTCCTTGGAATCAGTATTGAATCTTTGCTCTTATGAGGACATAAACCCGAATTCTTGGCTGGGTTCACTCTTTAAATGACCACCTGTCATATTTTGCAAAAGCATGAGGAGGTGTAGTGAGAGAGAAACACAGGTTCCCTGGCCAGACTGCATTTGGGATAGTAACTGGCTGGGCTGAAAACAAAAATAATTGCTCCTGACCAGGAGTCTTTTGTTGTGTACCTGTGGTTGAGAAGCTGCCTTCCCACAGAGCATAATGAGGATGCTGCATATGAAGGATCCTTTCCCTCTTCCTGGACCTCTCTGCTTCTCAGAGTGCAGAGGTGTGGACTATCCACATTGCCCCTGGCACATGTGGCAGGGCATTGAGTTACTGGCCATGAAACCCAAAGCATACGGTACCTAAACCTGTTTTTTTATCAGTATGATCTTACACTTTTCTCTTAATCAATGCAGTGTGAGAAACATCAGGTAATGTTTGGGAGCAGAGGTTCAGCTGCCTCAGGTGTTTGGGGTGAACACATTCCCCTCCCTGCCAGAGCTTGCTGCTTCCAGAGACTTGGCAGGACAGTGTGTGTGCTCCCCTCAGACATGCCAGTATGAAATCCATAGCTTGGCTTAAAACTGCCAGGGAAGGTAGGGCTAAACTAAGCTGAGCTGCTGGATTTTTGTATTGGAACTACCCCCACAAAGGCCGGGGTTTGTATAAGAGCAAATCGGGGACCATGGCCTCCTGCAGAGAAGCAGAATTGATAGATGGGTTTGCCTTAATCAACCAGCCAGATCTGCTGGATCATCTGACCATGTTGTAGAGGAGGACAAAATAACTGCTTAAATGGGTTCAATAAATACACAGTTTTCCATTGTGCAGATCAATTTTGCAGCGTAATCAGCGACCTCGTCTCACTTGCATTGACCTTTTTGTTCATCAGAGGAGTGTTTAGTGCATATTGTGTCTGATTGCTGTACTGTGTACGTTGCTGTACCACAGTTGCAAGATTGACTTGCCTTACCCTTTCTTGTATCACATAAAATGTTGTTTGGATTGCTTAAAAGACAGAATACAGAGAGCAGGGCTGAGCTTACGGCTGCAAAGAGCTTCCTTGCATTGTTGGGTATTATAATTGGAAAACAACTTTGCAAATGGAGAGCCATCACAATTACTGTAATATGCAGTAATACTGTAATATGTAAAATAAATTAACACTCAGCCCTTGTAATTTTCAGGACAGAGTTTATTTCCAAGCTCACGTTGCTGAAAGAGCAGTGGCAGAATGTTATCCGGATGGTTCAGCAGAGGAAAAAAGATATCGATGGGCTTGTGAGCCAGTGGCAGCTCTTCAGGAGTTCCCTGCAGAGCCTCAACAGATTCCTGGATGACACAAACAGCTTCCTCGCAGCTGTGAAGAGCCAGGACTGTTACAGCCTTTACCAGCTTAGAAATGTAATTCACGATTTCAAGGTACAGTGATTATTTCTCGTAAATCTAAAATATGTGGGTTTTTTTCTCTCAGATTGAAAAAGCCTCTGTCCAGTAAGGTAAAAAGCTTTAATATAACACACTTTCTTGGGGAAAAAATGGTCACTGACACTTTTTTCTTAAAGCTGAGCACAGATAAGAAAACAGTGACATTGCAAAAGGCTCATTATACTCAAAAACTGCTTGATTAGCATTGCCATTTAGTAGCCTTGCATGCTTTAAAAATCTTATGGATACGAAAATGGAAATTCAGGGTGCCAGAAGATGAGACAGACACCTTAGTCAGCAGGTAACTCCTAGGTCTGTGTGCATCTACTGACATGACTGCTGAATTCAGGCCTTTTAGTTTGCCTGAAGGAAGGTACTTATGTGGCAAGACAGGCCATATAGGTCCTGTGTGTGCAGGGATGGGCAGGAGATGCCAGAAACAAAGGATAAAACACTTGCTAGGGAGTCTGTTCACTCCAGGGTACATAGGCCTGGTCAGCAGTTCTTCAGGACAGTGAGTTCTGCATTTTACATGCAGTGGAAGAAAATATTTTCCTTTGTTAACTTTGGATATTTTGGTTTTCCATTTAACTGTGCCCCTCTTTGTTTTATAGGAAGGTAGAAACAAGCAGTGAACTTGGTGGTTTCTTTTAGAACCATATTATTGAATGCCATTTTCACAGTCCAAGATTTATATTGTGTACCCACACACCTAGTGTTGATGGATTAACACATTACCAGTATTCCATTTGGTGCTTGCCCTATTTATTTCATCTTTATTTCTACCTGCTGTGTAAAGGTGGTTTTTAGAAGATTTTGCAACTTAGTGCTTATGCTTTTTCTTAGGGAGAAAAGCCAGAAAGTCTTCTCCCTCCTACTCCAAATTGCCCTTTTCCTCCTGCTGCTGTTCTACAGAAAGAAACTCTGATTATATCTCCTTGTGTTAGAGATCAATTTGTTATGGGCAAATTATTATTGATGGCTTACTTCACTTGGAGTATGCTATGATTAACAGAGCTGTTACCTCTGAAAAAATTAGCCCAAGATGTTGATGCTAGAGTTGCTCACAGAACTTAGATTGTATTTTTTGTTCTGAGTAACTCATACAACTGAATTTCCATCTTTTTTTGACTGCTGCCATATTTTACCATATAGATTCAGTCTGGGAAATGCGAGTCATCTTCCCAAGTGAAATACCAGTAAAGCACTTCTGTAACTTTCTAAGAACCACTTAGAAAGTTAATTTTCTTTTTTTTTTCTTTTCAAGAGTAAGGCAGTGATCCTTCAGAGGTGGCAAGCCATGTACACCTTGGTCATCGATGTCGGGGAGAAGTTGCGCACTGTCTCCGATCCCGAGACCAGCGCTGCTCTCCAGGAGGAGCTCAGCCAGTTACAGCAGCGCTGGGGGAAAACCCAGGCCCTGCTGGAGAAGAAGAGGATGCAGTTCAGTGGCACCCTAGAGGTAGATGATGCCCTCCCCACCAGCTGCTCTGGCATTGGGTCTCAAGAGCTTCCCTGTCCCACCATCTCCAGGGCGGAGCTGCTGCTCTCTGCGGGAGCACTCCGAGGGAAGTGCCTGTCATGTGTCATCAGGGCTTGTGGGAAGCTAGAACTGTGGTCCCCTGATTCTCCAAAGCAAATCGAGTTGGCTTCCATTTCTTGGAACACTGGATGTTCCTGCTTTGATTGTTCTCATGCTCCCCATGGCCGGGAGCTCACTCCTGCTTTGGGCTGTGAAGCTAAAATGTAGCTTAGAGTTAACATGATTTGTTCCTCCTCATGTTGTTGAACATCTAAACAGAAGGGCCAGTCATATTTATTTCCTTAGAGCATCGAATTTGCTTTCATGGCTAAGTAGCACATTAGGTGCGTCTTAAAATACTGCCAGTGATGCAAAACCCATGCTTAAAGCCTCTTGGGTTGAACAAAACAAAATGAGCAGAAATGCTCTCTAAGGCAAGCCTTAAATAGGAGAGGCTTCTAGTTCTGTTAAGCCAAGCACCATATCCTTGTGGGTGGCACTATGTATCAGAAAAGAAAATTCAAAAAACCAGAGCACATGGTTGATTATTTCAGTGGGTTGAAGATGCTATTTTGTTACATATCCGTGTGGTTTGGTATGTCCTCACCTTTTATATTTCCTTGGGTCTCCTTGAGCAGACTTGTGACCGCTTTGAAAAGCAAACCAAGGACCTGGAAAGCAGATTGCAAGAGCTAAAGGAGAAAGTAAAAGATCCACTCCCTGTTGAACATGAAGAGCTCCACAAAACCAAGGAACATATTAAGGTATGAACAGCCATATTGTATTTAAATTGATGTAGTCTTTGCACAACACCTTATCCCTGTAAAATCAGTTTTCCCTCTTACCTGCTCTTCAGTGACACTGAATTTCTTTCCTTTACACCATCCTGATTGCTGCCAATCTCCAAAGTCCAGCTGACCAAGATTATGAGCAGTAGTAGTGTTTGGATTTTTTTTCCTGCTTCTGTTCCCTTTACAATCTGAATTTATAAAATAAGTAGTTTCTCAAACAAAAGGGAAAAAGCTCCCCTCTCCCAGCTCAGTTGGCTGCTATCCCTATGACTGAATCTCCCTTTTTGTTTCCCAATCCATTTTGCCCATGGAGTTCCTCAGGCAAGAGACCTTGTAATTCTGCAAAGCACCATACATACCTGCAGGATCTGGTAATAATTAAAGAGAAGGAAAATTAGGAGTAAGGGAGTGGCAAAATTCCTTGCAGCCCATAGTGCACCATGAAAATTAAATGGCAAGAAAAGCATTTCCAAGGGATAGGAGACATTTTGTCTGGAGTGGTCAGTCTTTCATCATCCTTTTATGAAGTGAATTGTTGACCTATGTAGTGGGAACAAATAAGCTTATTAACAAGCCAAGGCTTTGAACTCATTATCAGCTGTCTGAAATCTTCTTTGTGAGTGCTGGCTGCCTTTCCCACGGCAGCAGCCTTGCTGTAGCCCTGAATTCTCTGTGAGATGGGAGCACACAGCTTCTGCCTCTTATCCCAGCAAGAGAAATTCAGCTGTAGAGGCATCAGGGTCAGACGGTGCCAGTGCAAGTGCTGCTAGCAGGTGTCATAATACAATAAAGGACTAAAATGGCACTGAGGAGAAGGGACGTCCTTTCCTCTCCCTGCTTTTCACTTCTATATGGAATAAAGCTATTTTTCTTTTAGTCCTGGACCTTATACGAGGCTAGCAAAGTCCCATGAAACTCCATATAGGTAGGTCTTTTAATGCAGGGATTTGTCCCTTGTTAGGAGATATAACTTCATGTGTGCACATCTGTAGGAGTACTGTGATCTCAGGTAAATTTTAGAGTCAGGTTTGTTTGGTTTTTTCCTCTAGCATTGAAGCTGGGTCCAAGACCTGTGAAAATCCTCACAGGGTTTGGACCCAGCACACTTCTGACACAAACACTCACAGGTTTTTTTTCCTTTTAAAATGAGACAAACTGGATTCTCTCAAAAAGGTTTTTTTTGTTAGATGAACCAGTGACCCTTCCCAGCAGCCTTTTTGCAAAATGGGACCTAGGACCTTGTGTGTAGAGTGTCATATTCCCCAGCTGCATGCAGTGGGACCTCTGCCTCTTTGGTGACAGTTTTAACAGTGTTAAGAAAAATGTGTAACTTACAATAAAGGGGAGCAAAGCAGAAAAGAGAACCTGTTTTCTGTGAACAAGCAGTTTAAAAGCTCCACATTCCTGACAAATCTGAGGAAGAGCCTATGAAATCATTCATTAGAGAAGGGAACTGATTTAATTTCTTTTTGTGTTTAAAAAAATAACCTGAAACTGGAGCAAATGCAGGTGGAAAGCAACTTGTCCAAAATAATTATAACAGGAAAGAAGGAAATCCTGAAGAAGCAGGCATGTGCCAGCCTGGGTGTGAGACCCCAAACGCTGCCCTGGAGCATGGGGAGTTGCTGGGGCCAGGCTGCGTTCCGGCACTTTGGGATGCAGTGATGGTACCAGTAGCTCAGCTGGGGCACTGCCATGGGTTCCAGTGGGCTCCAGTGGGTTCTGCTGGGGGTCCAGTGGGGTTCCAGCGATCTCCCGGGGACCCTGGCCAGCCCAGCCCCACTGGAGAGCACAGGCACAGGCGGCTGCACGTTCCCTGCTCTCCTCCCCCACAGGCCAGGCAGCGGATTAGCGAGCAGGTTTGGAAAGCCGAGGAGCTTAGTGCCAAGGCTTGTGCCGGGTGCGTTTCCATGCAGGAGCTGGAGCAGTCGCTGGCAGACTGGGCCCACGACATGAAGGAGTTGCAGGCCATGAAGGCGGAGCTGGCGCACCTCATCCTCACCGAGGACATGATGGTGCTCAAGGAGCAAGTGGAACATTTGCACAGGCAGTGGGAAGAGCTCTGCTTGCGGGTAAGTGTTCACCTCGGGGGTTTGTAGCGGGATGATGGCCACGGGGCCTGGCAGGGAAGGGGGAGCGAGTCAGCACAGGGGTTTCTGCGGGGCTCGGCTCGCTTCGGCAGTTCTGGGTGGGAACGGGGCTGCTCCTGGCGCAGCATCCCCTGACCCGGGATGGAGCTCGCCCTTTGTGTCCTGGACGGGCTGCTGAGGGTTGTGTTGCAAACCCTTTGTAAGAAGTGAGTGTGGAACTGCACAGAGCCCAGATGCAGCTGTTTACTGGAATAGGTGCCTTTGTTCCGGGCTGCCAAAGGGAGGGAGGGAGGGAGGGCTGGGGGGAGGGATGAGCACAGGAATTGCCGGAGGGCATGGAGCAGGCAAAGGAAGAGGGAAGTTAAAATGCCAGCAGAAAGAAAACTTAAATGTGTTTAAATACTGACTCTTTTGTCAGTATTTGAACGCATTGAGAACTGACTTGTCTTTTTTCTAGCAGTAAAATGCTATGAAACATTTACATTCTTTGCGGCTTGTTGCTGTATTACACTTAATTTAGTGTTGCATGTAAAATTGCTGGGGAACATTTACAGCAAAGTCACATGGACTTGATTCACTAGGTTATTATGCAGTTTGAATGTGTGTTTACTTTGCCCTATTAACAGGACTGGAAGAGTTTACTGGGCCTTAAGTTACTCTGGGGGGCTCTACACACCAGCAAGCCAAAAACTCTTGCCTCTCTTTACTCACAAGTAAACAGCTTGTATTTTACAGTTTGTAAAGAAGTATTGAAGCCAGTTAGTATTTTGTTTTTAACCCTTACACAGGCTGAGGTAAAGCAGTCTTGGTGGGGATGTTGTCAGAGTAATGAACAGCTGTGCTTATTTCACAAACCGTGTTGTGATGAAATAGTTATTTGGGTTAATTTTTTCTTGCATTGCAATGAGAAAGAAGAATTTAATCTCTTTGCCTTAACCTGGACAGTTGTTCTACAACCAGTGTTTTCTCTGTTATTTTTTCTGAACTCTGAAAAAAATTCCAGAGACATCCTCTCCCCTCCTGAGAAATACAAGCCATTATTTTTTAAATGAAAATGCCTGAACCATTTTCCTAATTGAAATCTGTAGTTAAGCCCATAAATGAGAGAACTTTGTTGTTTTTCATTTTTTGGGTGAGCTGCTGAAGCCTGCTGTCCCATCTGTGTTGAATAACCCTGAAAATTAAGCTGATTTTTATATATGCTCCACTACAGTTTATCCAAGTAGTAATTTCCTGTAGTAATTTAAGTTCAGATTTTATTCAAAATTTCCATTTTAATTTCCTGAGGGAACAATGTTTAGTTAAGTCTGTCTTGGAGGGAGGAAAGAGGTGACAGTAATGTGACTGTGTTAGGCACACAAAATCTGTAGCAGGAAGAATCTGTTCAGTGCTGTAGTGGAGGGAGATCCTGAAATGTTTGCACAGCCCTAATGAGCCTCAGGAGAGCCCACACCAATGCTCACACCAGGGTAGGAAAGCAGACTTTATCAGCTCTGCCTGTTGACATGACTGCTTCGTTTTGGATAACAAACCAGAGTCAAGATGTATTGTGTGGAGCAAAGCCCGCAGAATAAATGCAGGGAGGTGAAAGAGCAGGACAGGCTGCAGCTGTCACGGCCTTGGGGCAGCCAGATGCCTGTGCTCAACTGGGCAGGGGCAGACACGCGGAGGGAGCAGATGCACTCAGGGGATTAGCATTTACAGAGCTGCCCTTGCAAGGTGCACGTAGGTCACAGATTTAACCATTCATCCCAGCCAGCATCCCATCGGGCCTTGATGTTATTTTAGCCTCCCTCGGGAATGCACATGATGTTCACACTGCGGGTGCAAAGTGGGGATGGTGCCAGGGCAGCTGGGCAGAGGAGAAAGTGCTCAAAGCAATGGCTTGAAGGGTTCATGTTCCTAGAAACTCATCTGGGATTTTTTGGGTCATTCCTGTTTTTTACCCCCAGCCTGTATTGCTTAGCCAGCCAAAAGGTGCTTCTTGCTCTTAAAATCCTGCCTTGCCCTGTGCTTAGCAGGCAAAAATGGAGTCAGAATCCTGTCAGGATTTAGCGATTGTTTTGCTGACAAGCATAGTCTGTTCTTCCACTGACCAAGTAAACCCATCTCCACACATGGGAGATGCTACAAGGGGTAAGGAAGGATGAAGGGTTCACCCTCCAAACCTCTGAGGTTGAGGGTACAAGGGAGTATCCCAGAGCAGAGACACTCTTTAGAAACTTTCTGAGGTCCCTGTCATCTCCAGACTTTTTCCTATGGAGGATTTTGGAGACTGTTTCCCTATGTCCCAAGACAGTGCTTTCATCCTCATCTCTTGGCTTAGATTGTCATGAAGGATTCAGAAATCACTCTCACCTCTCCATCCCATCCTTGAAAACAAGCCAGAATTTAAAGAACAAAAGCAATATAGTGGGAGATGGCTTGGTGCCTTCTGTTTTGATCCTGGTGTTACAAGGAGCTGGTCTTATTTCCACACTACACAATTAAACTTCACTAGGGGGTACAAAATAGTGTTAGAGATTAGTCTAGAAGGATCAATAATGGAATTTCCAGGAGTCATATGCTATATGAAGTGCACGTGAGACATGAAGAAGGAATGTTTCCTGCCATGGGGAGATATTTAGAATGGCCATTTACAGCCAAGGCAAGCAAAATGTTCACACAGTCTTTAGACAAAGTTTATTGGTGAGAGTGAGGGGTTACTTGTTTCTCTTGCTTCAGTAGAGCTTGAACCATTTTTCACTTCATTTGTCCCATATATCTTAGTACAGGAATCCATCAAGGTAAATAAATCAATACATATTTAAGAGCCCTAGGCTAGAGACAGGTGCTGTTAGCTAGTTAGAAGAGTGACCCTGGTTCTTTCTGAGATATTGGAGCAATGATAATAACTCTGCTTTTTCAGGCAGTATCAGACCTTAATTTCCCTGTCTAGACAATTTGTTTATCCATCCTGGAAAATGTATTTTTGATGGGGGAAAAAAAATCCATAGTTTTCAATGAGAAGGATAGATTCTTGATGCTGATTTTTTGGAATTTCTCCAGTTACTGGTGGGCAAATGGAAAGAAAAGAGGGAGGCTTTTATAGAGATAAAATAATTGCAGTCACTAGGTGCAAAGTTTCTCTTAGAGTGGCAGAAAAAGAACTTACCTAGGTGTTATTTCTCTTGTATTATATATGGGGCATAAACAGTATGTAGTAATTATGTATTTTATATTCCTTCTGTGTTTGACATTTTCAGGGTTTCACTGAGTAACATTTAAATAATTATATAAGCGCATTATTTATAAAGCTGTCACTCAGTTTCATTCTTCTGAGGGGGAGAATCTGATATTTGCTAGTCAGCTTTTGGCCCTTCTATCCAAAATAAGATGCAATAACAATCTGCTTGCTGGCTTTGAAAAGGAAAGTAGAATACTTGATAACTGCTCCTGCAAAATGGAATAAGATCAAATGCAGACTAGAAATTAGAAGGCTCACAGTTCCTGGTTTCTTTCCTGAGGAAACTGTTGCTGGAATTAAATGTGTGTGCTTTTCCATAGGTGTCCCTGCGGAAGCAGGAGATCGAGGACAGGCTCAATGCCTGGATCGTGTTCAATGAGAAGAATAAGGAGCTGTGCTCCTGGCTGGTACAGATGGAAAGCAAAGTGTTGCAGACTGCAGATGTTAGCATTGAAGACATGATAGACAAATTGCAGAAGGTAAGTAGTAATGCCACTTTTCTTCTATTGCAGTCAGGTAACTCATTATAGAGGCACCATTCCTCATGTATTCCTTGCTTCTTGGAAAGAAGGAATACAGGCTCCACATACAGGCTTTTGTGAGATGAGCTTTTCTGTCATTAGCTCTCCTTGGTGTTCAGACTTGGAAAGACTTAAAGCAGAACAGAAATGCCACCTGACTGCATTTAGTCATGGAGTGTGATCTGTGTGAGCTGGGGTTTTGGGGCACATGTGCACACCCAGCACTGCTCAGAGTGGTGTCCTGGGAGCAGCTCACTGCTCTCACCACCTCCATCATCTACACAGCTGGTAGGCAGAGGGCAAAGAAAAGACTGAAGGATGGGGTAGGTCTTATGCCAGGCAAGCAAGAAGTTACCACAAACAAAAATAAAACCTAATTCTGCCCCTTCCCCCATGGTAGTTGGTGCTTTCTCATACTTCTGTATTAGTTTGATTTTAAAGACAACCATTATTGTTCTGCTGTGTTCCTCCCCATGGCTAAAATGTCTCAGTATCTAATCCCAGATCTCCTCTGGATAAGAATACCAGGAAAATAAAGCCATCCTAGACTTGAATTTCGGTTCTTTTGAGGTAGCTTCATTGAAAAATTACATTAAATCAGGAAAACAAGATAAAATTAGAACGTTCATTTGCTATTTTTGGGAATACTTACTCCTGGCACTTGTAAGTCTTTAAGCTGCTTATTTTTTCATAGATTGTGAGAGGGCTTCTTCATTGAGGTTTTCTTTTTGTTTTAAGTGAGAGTTCTACATGCTAATGTAGAAACCTCAGCCAAACCTGACTTCACATCACACATGTGGGAAAATAAACAGATAGTTTTGTTTTGGTATTACTGTTTTGTTTTGCCCTGTAATTAAAGCAATGTTTGTGTATGTTTATCAGGACTGCATGGAAGAAATAAACCTGTTCAGTGAAAATAAGCTTCACTTGAAACAAATGGGTGATCAGCTAATCAAGACTAGCAACAAGAGCCGAGTTGCAGAAATAGATGATAAACTCAACAAAATCAATGATCGCTGGCAGCACCTCTTCGATGTCATTGGAGCAAGGTAAGAAAATGATTTTCAATGTGAGGTAAAAGTCAGAGGCTTGTGTCCTTGACCATCAGAAACAGAGTGACATGACTTTTCAGTTAAGCTGGAATTTATTATTGAGAGTCAAGCTGAAGGGAATGCTTTTTGTTGTAACTTACTGCTGTATTATGACACCAAATGTCTTAATTTATCCAATGGTAGAGGGCAGGGTGTAAGAATTCATATAAAATATCATTTTAATGATGGGAGCTTTGTAAAAGGAAGAGTCAAAGTAATCTCTCTGTTGCATGTGTTGAATTACAACTTAATTTTAAGGCAGTATGGTATGAGTTCATTTGGGCTTTTTAGGAGAGCTTCCTATTTTAACACAAGCCTCTCTTTCACCCTATGTCTAAATGCACAGAATTTAGGAATAGAGTCTATTCTGTCTCTGCAGACAGTCAGATTTATATAATAATAATGTTCCTTTTTTACTTCCAAAAGTGTTTGAAATGTCATTTAATACCAGTGCTATTACTTTACTCCATCTCCCTCCTAAAAACAACTGAAAGACCGCATAAGTTTCTTTTAAATTCAGGATCTTCTGTATGATGGTGAAGTAGAAAATACTATCAGTTGAAATTAAAACAAAAACCTGCATAGTCTAGGAAACGACGTCTTCTTAACGGATTAAGCATCTTCATTATACTTGACAGAGTTAAGAACATCATGATCATTTCAATATTAGCCTTACTGAGATGATCCCATTTCATTATTATCTCTGAGTTTCTGCCACAGCTTGGGAGGAGGATGCTGGGCTGGTCTCACCTCCTGCCGAGTTTATTAGTAATCCAGAAATAATAAGGCTAACACCAAATTAGTATTGGTCTCAACTTCCCTCCCAAGGTTTTCTTCTGCCTGTGATCCCCCTCTCTGGGCTCTCAGCAGCTCTGTTGCTCAGTTAAATTTGGGACAGATAATGGAGGTGGTTGTGCTGTGACAATGTAGGGCTAAGTGTGCTGGGCCTTAATCAGGAATGAGATCTGAATTAATGGTGACACACTAGCCGTGAATGATTAAGCAGAAACTGCCTTCTTAAGGTCTGACACTGCAGATGGACTTGCAATGGATGTCTCAAGGTGTCTTTGTTTTTAATCTGGTGTAGGAAAGCAAGCTTCACTTTAGAAATAGCACTTTTTCTGTTCTCATCTGATACTACTGTGTCACTTTTACAGCACTTTTATGATAATTTTTTGTTCCGTGCATTGGTTTTGAATTGCAGCAATTTTTTAAATGCAGATTAAAATGCACTGTTTTAAAAGTGAGGTAAGCATGGCACATTTCTGGTAATCTTTAGGAAAATATGCCAAAGAACTGATGGGGCATTTAGAGAGAGATCTGGCAAACTTACTCCCGTACACTGTGACAAGGACTTCTTTGTCTACCTGCTCTGTCTCAAATGTTTACCTTCAGGCAAGTGTACAGTGGTGCTTTGAGGTACATTAATGTGGATTTGTCTAGAGCAATCAACAAGGCTCCCAGTATTTGGTATCTAAGTGGATATTGCAGCTACTGGGGAATGGGTGTGATGCTTTATGATTGTTCCTGTGTTCTCAATTCCAAATTGTTTGTGATATGCTAGTTTCTACTTGTGATTTCCACCAACTTGGTGCTCAGGACCAGGGTAATGAACTGGAAGGGCCTGGAAAAATGTGATTTTAAGCAGCTCCCTTGGTGGTCCAAGATTATCAGGCAGACCTGTAGGCTCTGCTGGTCCCCTTGGAGTTAATACTAAGAGAGGTTCAGCATATGGCAGTGTTTTGCAGCACCTCTCCTCCCTCACCTAATCCACCTTGCTTGGGCTTGGCTCTCAGCTGCTCAGTCATAAGTAACCACCAGACCAGACACTCACAACAGACTCTGAGTACACTCCTAAGAGTTCATTTTGCCCTGCTATAACCTTCCAGCTTTCTGCTTTGAGTTTGCTGCTATGGTGCTGGCTTGCCACTGAGATTTGATGTCTGAGGGAATTAAATTAGACATCAGTTGACTGAACTGTCCACCTCACTCACAGGTGAGCTTTGGGGCACTCAAGATGAGGTTCCTCCTGTGCTTTTGAGTAGCCTCCGTTAAGCTCAGGTGATGGTGGGGAGGCAGCAGTTCGATCTGTCACCAGTGTGACACAAATTGGGCATCTTTGAGGGAGAGCAGAGAGGAGCAAAGAGCCTTGGGCTGGAGGCGAGGTGACCTGCGAGTGTGGGTTGTGATGGTCCGTGCTGATAGACTGTCTCCTTCCTTTTCAGTTTGCTTTTGTAGAAACTGTTAAAAATTTTTTTTATTGAAGCTGTGTTGAAAGAACACATGAAAAGGATGGTGGCAGAATTTTGTTGTCCCTGCTGGATTAAGCCATCACAGTCCAGACATCCTCTCACAGTCTGTGGAGACTGGAGGGAATGGCTGTGCATCCACTGCAGCCCTGCAGAAGGGACTGGAGCACTGCACAGGTGATGCCATGTTAGCAGACCTGTGCAAAGCCCTTTTTATTGGGCACTGCTTCATGGCTTGGGGAAAATTAGGGGAATGGGAAGGAGTGCCAGAGGACTCTGGGGGTTTGAGGGTAGGGGAATGCTCCTGGAGAGAAGTGACAAATTTTGAGTGTGGTGCAGATAAAGTCTTTCTCCTGAAAAAGAGTTACTTGTAGGAACTTATTTTCACAGCACCTCCATGAAATGAGGAGGTGGTTTTGCTCCTGTCTTTTCAGATGAGTAGCTGTGGCAAGTAAAATTGAAGTGAAAATTTTCCTGAGATTTTGGGTGCCAAACCTGTAATCACTTGAAGCTTTTTTTTTTGGACAAATATTACAACTTCAGCCATTTCTGTTAAACACACAATGACCTTCCTTTATTTGTACTTGAACTGCTGCCTTTATTTGTACTTGAACCTGGCTTCCAGTGGCCTACCCACCATCACAGGAGCAAGGACTAAATTCCACTGTGTCTTCATGGCAGGCCAAGGTTTGGGAAGGAAGTGACCTACAGAGCCAGGCACGGAGCAGGAAGAGAAAATGCATATTGAGTAGCTATGTGTTCAAAGCCAGTTCTTCATTTTTGGGCACTGACTCTTTCTTGTAAATGGGCGCTTTTTGATCCTGTGGTTCAAAACTGAAAAATAACCTGTATCCACAAAGGAATCTAACTGAGATATATTGCCAGCTTCAGTTCTGTGGTTGCTAGTGTCCCCATGGCTGTCCCTGCAACCTGAGTAACATTTTACCTTCTCTGTAGTGCAGTGTATGGCTGTATGATACCAACATGAAACCAAACCAGCCTGGAAGCCAGTGTATCAATGCAGAGCATTCCTCCTGATAGCTTATTTCACCTTTTTAAACCAATAAATGTCCTGGGACAGATGGGCAAATTAGGTGAGCTCCCCATTTAGTCCTTGAAGTGATTCTCTTAGTTTGTGGTGACAAGCTGAGATTTGCCATATGGCTGCACTTGCAGGACTTAACTCTTTCATTATCTGCCTGCGCTCAGCCTGTGTGGTGACAAAAGCTTTGCCTCGTGTGTTGCACCAAGCCACCGTCTGGCTGCAAACTTGGAAAAGTCTCAAAATGTTAATTTTCATGGGATAAAGTAACCATCAAGGCATTAGCATGCCTGGAAAGGAGAACAAATGAATTCTGTTCAGCTCAGAAGATACTCTTACCATGGGAGGTTTGTGCTGAAGTCTTTGTTGAGGGATGGGAATACAAACATAGTAATAGGCAGGAAGGGAGTGTTGTGCTGGCTGTAAAGACGGACACAGAAAAGCTCTTGCTTTTGTTACTGAAGCAGTAGGAGGAGGAGTGCACAGGCTGCATGAGGGTGGTAGACAACCAAAAACCCATGGAGTGGGATTTACATCCTCAGTACGCTCTGGAGCAGCACTCCTTGGCCATGCATTACCAGGCAAGAACTGGCAAGGAACTGTGTTGTGCACAGCCATGTTCCTCAGTGCCCTTTCCTGGGCCATCCACCACTGCTTCTAACCCCAGGCTTTGCTTCCCAGCCCACTGAGGAAATGTCTTCCTTCTGCGTTGCTCTCTGCTTAGTGCCTGCTGTCAGGCTGGAGGAGCACCCCCGTGTCACTGGAGGGTGTCTGCACTCCCTGGGACTGTGCAAAGCATTTGGATGCTGCTTGAGCCTTCATTAAAGCCACCAGCTTCAGCAGGGGCTGCCTCCAGCAGTTTTGGGTCTGCAGACCAGTCTCTGCAGTAACTGATGTTGCATTTCTGTACCTCTGGGCATCCTGCAGCTCTTGCCACTTGCTGCCAAGCTGTGGAAGGGGGATGCCATTTCTCAGTTTTTCTGGCTATGGGCACACTGATGTGTTTTCTTATTTGGTGGATCTGGTCCATGTTTTCAGCCTTGTGGAGAAAGGCAAAGTTTTTGTATATGTAGCAGGAATGGGTTCAAATGACTGCGACCTTTAAAGCAAGCATGAAAATACTGGGAACCTAGCAAGGTCAAATGTGCCTTCTCATTCTTTTAAATGCAACTGCCCTTGGCAACTGGGCCTTTTCCCTGTGTTTGCAAGCTCTCAGCATCATTGCATCGTCCAGGAATCTTAAACTGCCACACTCAAAGTCAGCCCTTTTCTTCCTTCATCGAACTTGGGAGATTCAAGGTGTTTTCAGCTCGTTTCCTGCATACCCTGAGGGGCTGAAATTCCCAAACAGACAGAAACTTCTCAGGTTGCAAAAAAAATGGGAAGGAGTTGAAGCTCTCCGTGACACCACTTTGTGGTGTGCTGGGGGTCCACGGAGCTTTTACGGGGAGTTCCAGTGAGCTGCCAATTCCCTCTCCTCCCTTGCACCCTCACTGTGGTTGGGTTGCCCCAAAAGTTGCTCCGGAAGCAGCAGGCCCCAGGTGGTGGGTTTGGGGAGCGAGTTCACAGCACCCCTCAGCTGGTCTCTATTTATTTTCCACCACATTGGTCACCCTTTGGCAGGGCAGACAATCAGGCACCACGTGTTGGTGTGCTGTCCTACCCCGTGGTAACCCACAGTGTGGATGCACTCTGGGTTCAAAGGTCTTTTTAAATTGCTGCAGATCAATACTGCATGGCAAGGGAAGCAAAATACGCTGCAGAGAGGCCTCCCCAGGTAAACAAGACAGCAATGTCCAGCGGAATTGTGCTGGTTCGTGGCAATACCCCTGTAAAATCTCATTCTTGGGGTTTTTTTTTTTTGGTATACAAAATATGTGGATGGTTGAAATCTCACTCACAAAGTGCCTGCTTTCTTTCCATGTTCTCTCTGTCCTTTGAGGATTATGCTTCTCTCCAGTGTAAAAGCTGTGACAGAATTCATTATTGTCTCAGGCATGATGGTTGGGCTTATTTTGGTTATGCAATGTGTGCAGGGAGCAGGGGGAGCTGGCAGTGCAAGGGGAGTCCTTTTCTTCTGCACACCATCTTCATTCCCAATGTCTGCCTGCAAAGCTGGGGGTTGTTTCCCCATTTTCTCAGATTTACCATTTCAAATGTGGTTTTGAACCACCCTGGACAATAAACTGTGGAGGTGACTGGGCATGATTTACCTGTGCAAATGTCCAAAGCCCTCTCACAGTGTGCTGTGTCCTCCCAGGCACTGTGTGTTCTGCCATGTGAGCCATCAGCAAGTCAGTACAGGTCTGCGGAAAATTACCTGAACATTGAAAAACGTTTGATTTCAAAATCATTCTTTGCATTTTTGGTGGGATTATCACAACTTATTTATTTTTTTCCTGATATTGGCTGGGTGGGGAATGACTTGTAACCCAAGGTTCTCCGACTTCCGCCTTTTTTTCCCACCCCGTGATCTCTGGCAGTCATAACACACAGAAATCATGACGGTGTGTTTTTCCACAAACGAATGATATCATAAATGAAGATTAGGGGTTATTTTGTCCTCAGGCATAACAGGCTATTTGCACTGGAGGCCTTCTGCCTGCTCTGGAAGGTTAAAGAGAGGACAGGTTAGTGTGTGGGGGATTTAATTCGTACTTAAATACCTGGGATATAATGGTAAAGGCGAGAAAGCAGAACGCAGGGGAAGTAAGGATACATCTTTGAGCGTGGTGCCTGTGCGTGGACGTACGTGTGCCCGTTTTTTTGGGCTCGCTTCAGACTGACTCTGCTGCAAATCATCCGGGTCTGAGGCTCCAATCCCTTTCTCCCAAGAAATGAGCACCGCATCCACCTTTCTCGGTACCGGAGGCTGCAGCCCGCAACCTTTTTGTCGCCAGCCGCGGGCAGCCGCCCGGCGTGCGCTTCCTCACGTGCTAATCATTCTCTTGTGTCAGAATAAAGCCCTCGTGGTTTTGTTCTGAGGAGGGATGCGGCCGTTCGCCAGGTAAAAATCCCAACGCAAAACGCAGGGGTTAAAATAAGGGGGAGAGAGAGCTCCGGTGTCTCCCCAGCTCGGGGTCGGGGAGGAGGAGGACGGGCGAGCCTCCCCCCCCCCCCCCCCCCCGGGAGCNCCCCCCCCCCCCCCCCCCCAACACGCGGGATGCTAAAGCGGCGAATAAATAGGGCATCTGTGGAGGAGGGGTTTCCTCTTCCATGCCTGCCTGGTCGCACAGACGGTTCCCCCTTGCAGCTTGGGATTTGCAAGCTGAGGAATGGTTTTCTCGTGCGAACCGTAAGTGCCGTGTGGGTGCGCGGCCGCGGGCGCGGTGCCGGTGGGTTCTGGAGGAGCGGCGGGACCCGGCGGCCGCGGGGGGGGAGCGATGGATGCGAGGGATGCGCTGCGCCAGTGCCTCGCCGCAGCTCGCCTTGGACAAGTGGATGAGTGGGAAGTGCGGCACGTTAGCAGCAGGAATAGTGCTCAGGGGCCCGTCGCTTGCAATCAGCTGTGCTCGGGGGCTGGCACCCGAGGCGGTGGAGAGCCGTGGTGACAACCTTTGGGCTCGCCGGCGGGGTGACGCGAGAAAAGCCTCCCCCAAAGCCTCCTCCGGCGCGCCCGCCGCCTGTCCCTGCGCGCACACACCCACGGGCCCGGGGCGGCTGGCACGGCACCAGCACGGACCGAGAAATGGCCTTGCCTTTCAAAAGAAAGGCCTAAGACCTGCCTTTGGCATCACCTCTCCAAACCGCGTCTTTTGTCCCTCACACGGTTAAGCTCCCCCTGCGACTCACTGAACAAAGGTTTCCTGGGCTGTGCATCTCATTTGCTTTGCCGCTGGTAAACAATCCTGTCAGCTGGCAGGGCCATTTCAGCCCCTCCTCCTCCTCCGAAAGACATGTATGGTAGTCGCTTTTTCTTATGACATTTGTGCTTGTGAAAGGAGAGTTTAGAATATACGTCAGGATGTTTTTCATTCTTTCAGACACTAAAATTTGAATGCTACTATTTACCTTATTTGAGCTTCCCCCGTACCTTTTCCTGCAGCATTTTGACAGCTAAAGCAATGCAACTGGCATGCATTTTGTAATTGTTTTTGTTTGTGTGAATACATTTCAATCAACCTGGAAGCTCCTCCTACTGCTAGGTAACTCCTGAGTAGTTACTACAAATACACTGTGTATTTCTGGGGCCATTCGATGATTCAGCCTGAGACAGCTTAATGATTTTCTCATGTAACCCAATGCTGCCAAGTACATTGGGGGTATTAAGACCCAAATCCAATCTCGAGTCAGGTCAGTTAGTCCTTCTGTTCACGTTTGCAGACAGCTTTTAGTTGTAATCTCCTAGTTTTGTTCTTTTTCTGCTACTTCTATTGTGGTGTAAAGATTAAAATATTTAAAAACTGGCTTTGTTTGGCTTATCCCAGGCAACGTATGCATGTGTCTAAGTGCTAATCAGGATGGTTTTTTAGCTTGGCCCATTGCAAAGCACAAGACAAGTCTGAATTTGTTGGGGCTTTTTTAGATTAGTGGTGATATTTTAATTGGATTTTTTAATATTATTATCTTTTCTTTTCCTTCTGGAGGCATGTTGAATTGTGCCAGGTGAGTTCTCAGTGGGAAGTGAACAATGGATAAGTAGGCCTTTTTTCTATAAACAGTAAGTTTTTCCTGTTTGACCAATCTCAACCTGAGAATCACGTTTCACAGAGGAAGAACTCAATCAGCAGTGGTGGCACCTTCCATCCTCTGGACGAAGCTGGTTTTCTTTGCTGCACTTGAACTTCTAGTGCTGTTAATTGACTGTGTGTTGGGTGATTGATCACCTGGACCTGGTGGGAAGCTTTTGCCCCCAGGCTTGGAGGCTTGCACTGTGCACCCCCACCCCGCTCCCAGAAGGGCTGTGTTTACCCAGAAATGGTTGGGATGCATCTCAAAAGAGTTCATGAAGTTTCCTTCATGCAAAGAGCAGGTGATGTGTAAGAATATTTTCAGTGTGCAGATATGCATCTGACAATGGTGGTTGCAAATTAAGACTTTTATGGATGTAATTAGTCTGTTTCACTCTTTTCTTTGAGCTGTAGCCAGGGAAATGGCAGTTGCCTGTGACTTCTGTGCAAGCTGAGGATGCTCATGTTTTTCATCATTTTACCTCTTGCTTCAGTGTAGAACCCTGCCCTTTTCCTTGGGCTCTGTGTCTGCTGACAGGAGCACATCAGCCAATGTGAATATCTGGACAAGACTGCCCTCCCATTTATGCACTGCACTAGTGTGAAATTTTGTTAGGTTTTTTATTCTTTGGCTGCTTAGCTCAAGTTTGAGATTAATGACTTAGTGCATTAAGGGTGTTAAAATGACTGGCAAATGCCAAATTCTACCCAGAATATATAACAGATTAAATTACTTAATTACAATGGTGTATCTAGTGGCAATCACTAGAAAGTAAACACAAGCTCTCAGTACCACAATGATGCTGTCTTTGAGACTGTTGCTTCTGGTAACACTAGAAGATAAAGATCCTTATACTTATGGTGGTATTCATCATTTGAAATTCAGAGTGATTTCTAGTCCAAAACAATATTGGAGTAGTGGTGCAAAAAGGCATGCTTGGATTCTAAAACTGTTGCTTCTTAAATTTATTGAATGTGCTTTCAGCCATACAGGCATTTATTTACGATGCAATATCGTTTGGTTTTGCTTTGGACTTCCTTGTCTGTGTTCATCTATCCACTATGCAGACTGAAGAAAGATGCTTTGCAACCTGTGAATTTTTCTGTAATGCAGCTTAGGGATGGGAAGGAGGTGGATACAGGCAGAGAAGGGAGCACAGGCAGGCAGAGATGATCCTGAGCAGCACAGTAAGCTGTGCTTTCAGCAGGTCAGCTGTGCCATCAGATGGTCCCAACATGTGCATGTCTCCAGAGCAGTTGTGGGAAGCATCACAGAGTATGCAGGAAGTAAATTGCCACGGAATACAGTCAGGGACAGGGCAGAGATCAAGCCTTGCTTTCCTCCTGACTGGCCTGAAGTCATGCAGAGTTAATAATGCAACAGCGTAGATGTTTAGCTGTGACTCTTCCGTTCTGTGCTCAACACAGAGCCTGTATTGTCCATCTCTCCAGGAAAAGGGTTCCTGAGTCACCTGCCTTTGGAGGACTGCATGCCTTGGGAGTCTGCTGAGCATCATCACCAGCCAGATCCAAATTGACTTGTGGGAGTAGAGCAGAGCAAGAGTTAGTTCTCCTGGGTAAATAACTGCCAGCCCATGACAGCACAAGAAAATACTGCAATGACATGTTCATTGAGTACCATTTAATTGAAGCAAAACCAGGAGCAGGAAGATTTAAACAGCAGCCATTTGCTTGGGAGCCAGATGCTGTCTGCATACAGGGTTGAACTTGGGAGCAGAGTTCTGAAAGAAAGCTCGTTAAGAAAAGCAAGAGCGGCTAAATGCTTTTGTCATGCACTGGTTTCATCTCAATCAGCTCCAGCAGTGGAAAGCAGAGTCAGTGTAAAGGGGCAGAGGCAGGTGCTTTGCACTTTGCACCTGTATCAGCAGCTTTGTGGGTGCAAGGCAAGAACAAGGTGGACCATGGACTTGGGCCAAATCCTTCAGGCTGGTTTGCAGGGTTACATCAGTCAGACAATACTAATTTTACTTTGGGAGAGTGCAGAGTTGCTAAATACCTGCCAGAAAGGCTTTAGTGTAGGACTGTGTTCTTCACACCCTCACAAAACAACTGAAAGTACTGCCTGGTGCTTTTGGGACAAGAGGTAGGGGAAGCTTTCCATGCTACTCATCCATATGAGACCCTAAATTTTCTGGCCTTACTCTGTACCTTCACACTAAACAACAGGACTGCACAAATCCAGCAGGATCGTTCCAATATCTCCTCCATAAGTGCTTTACCTTGAATCAAGTGTCTAGCTGACATGTGTATCCCCTTTGGTTACCTTAAGGTTGTTAATACGATCAGTTGTTGCTTACAGGGTGGCATATTCATTATGGATTAGGTGTCCTGCATATCTTCTGTCATTGTACCATCAGGCAGCTGCAAATCCCACTCATTACCAGCAGTTTGGACCACTCTCCTCTAAAACTTGGCGGGATGGTTTGGCAGCAGGCAGGACAGTGGGCCAGGAAACTGTCCAGGTACCCTGTCTGGGCACTTCTGCCTTGGGACAATCTGTCCCTGCCTGCACTGCATGACATTACATCCGTCACCCTGCCCCAGTCCCAGCTTGCACAACGCTGGTGTTGCCAAGTACATCAGGGTTCATGTCAGACCCATCAACAGTCCCCTGCATTTGGGGACACACAGTGAACCCCTTGTAGAAGATGCCCTTGCAGACCCACTGCTGGTTTTGTTTGTATTGTGACAGTTCCCAGCCACTGTGGCCAATGAATAGGAAATGTTTCAGCCTTTTCACAGTACATACTTTAACTTTTTGTGCTGCACTTGACTTAAATAATGAGGCTTATTTGTTAGTTGCTAGAGCAGGCAGTAGCTGTAGGTTTAATTCGTAAATTTGCGTTTTAGAAATCACATGCAAGGTTCAAAAAATCGTCCTAAGGCACAAGAATTTAACTAGAGATCAGGAGACCAGTACAGGGGAGCAATGCTGGCTAAGAAGTGGGCTCTGCTAGGACATGGGTTGGATGATTTCACCCGACCTTAGAGTCTGCAGTGTTGATGTTTATAGTACTGCAGGGTAGACCATTGCAGTTCATGGGGAGAAGAGCATGTTTTTTGGTACAGTTCATCTCATCTTGTGATCTGGATGTTTAAGATAGGTCTGATACAGATAATGATTTTTTTTTTTTTCTCCATTAACTACCAAGATCTAGATGACAAGCTTTATAATAAGTCTGAAGAGATAAGTGGCACCCTGGTGTTGCCTTTTTAGTAATTTTTTGTTGGGAATTGCAATAAACAAGAATTTCAAGAAGGATTTGAGAGCAGTGAGGTAGTTTACCAGATATTCCTCCAACACATGGAGACTAATTTGCCAAAATACAAAAGCATGCTACTTGGGTAATTTGAGCGGCTGATACGGGGTTTTGACATGGGAGTATGCTTTTAAGGCTGGAAATAAAAAAAAGTTTGTCTGCAGTTTGAGAGCTGTGCTACAAACAGCTGTAAGAAAAGTAAATGGTCTCAATGGTTCATTTGCTTGTCCGCTGCACAAGTCTCCCTGGCCATTTGCTATTCTCCCCCCTCAGGATTGTTTTCTTAATTTTTCACCCCTCAGGAGAGTCTGGCCTATCTCTACACATTCGTGTGGTGTTTAGAAGAGCTTTTAGTGTTGTGGTGCTGCAAGTTATATAGCAGCTGTTGTTCAGGCCTTCTCCTCTCCTGTCAGCATCCAGAGGGTGGTGAGGCCCTGGCACAGGTTGCCCAGAGAAGCTGTGGATGCCCCATCCCTGGAAGTGTTCAAGGCCAGGTTGGATGGAGCTTTGAGCAACCTGGAATAGTGGAAGCTGTCCCTTCCCGTGGCAGGTTGGAAAAAGGTGATCTTTCAGGCCCTTCCAACCCAAACCGTTCTGTGATTCTGTGGTTTTCCCAGGTGGACTGGTGGTTTGTGCAGATTCTGCCTCTCTTGGCAAAGTGGTACCTTGTTGATTAGTGTGGGCCTGTTGGTTGCTGAAGAAGACACTGAGCATAATTCACAGCAGGAAAATCAGACCATAGATACCCATTTTAGTTTAACTGTGGCAAATTCTGGTACATATTCCCACTTAGACGAATGTCCAGTGCTCCCTAGCAGATGAAAATTCACCTTGCTTATACAGTTTCGTTAAAGCCTTCACCCAAGACCTGCTTGCAGCTGTAGAGCAGGGGCCTGCTGAGCCAGTTTAGGTAGGTTTTGACTAAAACATGGCTCTGATTTACAGGCAGCAGTTTGATGCGACATGGCTTCATAAAGCCATGCCTGTCATCACCTCCTCCTGCTAACAGCCTTTCCACTGATTGACCATCTGTGTAACAAAATGTTCTTCCTGGTTTGCTTAGGGTGAAGAAACTGAAGGAAACATTTGCTTTTATACAACTATTGGACAAAAACATGAGTAACCTTCGCACCTGGTTGGCCCGGATTGAGTCTGAGCTTTCCAAGCCTGTTGTTTATGACATCTGTGATGACCAAGAAATCCAGAAGAGACTGGCAGAACAGCAGGTGGGAAATAGCAGCAGCCAGAGTAAATGAGCTAAAATGCTGCTGATTGGTCCTGGTATGAAATCACCTGTTTCTTTTCTTGAGTGAGCCCTTCTGTTTGCTTTGCATGGCGTGTTCCTGCCAAGATGCGCTACATGGAAAATTTGTATTTGCTTGCAGTAATTTCAGTATTGTGTTGAATTACCCCCACTTCTCCCTCTCCCCCTTCACCCAAGGAAAACATGCAAAATACAAACAAAAGCAAATTTGCTCAGTTCAGTACAGCAGACTTCCTGAGGACTAGGCAGGGCACAGACAGTGGGCAGAGTACATGAGGATGACTTAGACTGACAAGGCATGAATGCTGCTGTCCACAAAGTGGTCGTGACAGATCCAAGTGCTGCGATTTGATGCATTGCCCCCACTGGTTCCAGTTCTCATCCCTTCCTTGCAGACAGCAGAGCAAGCTTGGTGGAGCAGGATGCTTGAGCTTTGGAGGGTGGACTTGTGCAGACACACCTTTGGCTGAGGTTTGATCCAGAGGCAGGCTCTGAAGATCCCTCAGGGGTGGGGGAGCTGGCACGTGAATGCTGCTGAGACAGGCGTGAACCAACCTCACGCTGCTGGGTGTTGGTGGGCATTTATCCAAGGCACTGGCTTACCAGGAGCATCTTCGGAGAGGAGTTGGATAGTCCTGGAATAAATTTCTCTAGCCAGCAGCCAGTCAAGGAAAAGGAACTTCTCCAAAGCGCAGACTTGCTGGTGGAGTTATCCTTTGGTCAGGGCTGTGCTATAAGCCTGCCCAGGTTCTAAGTGCTTGGCTGTCATCTGGCCTTTGTGTTAAACAACAATATTTGCCCAAAAACTGAAGATCAAGAATAAGTCTGTCAAGTTTGGAAGCTTGGAAGCTTTATGGCACCTGTCTTTAGGAGCACTTAACTGGTGTCCTTCCCATCCTTTCCATCTTTTCTCTCTGGCTTCTGCTTTCATGTCTAAGAATCCCTGAGTGACCCAGACCTGGGGACTCTGTTCTACGCTGGTTGGGGTGGCTGTCCTTGCACTCATGTCCCAGATGTCACGGGAAGGGCCAGCTCCTCTGTGACAGGAGTGGAGGTGGCTCCCACTGACTCCACTGCAGGAGCTAGTCAAGCACCAGAAGCCTTGGCCCAGTGCCTCTGGTGGTTTCATCTGAATTGTGAATGGCCATGTAAACAACAAGGAAATATTTTCTTCTCATCCAAACCTTTTGCATTCTCAAAGGCCATGATAAACTGCCAGGCAGAGCAGAGCACGGAGCACAAAGGAATTGTGTCCAAACTAATTTGTTTTTATTATGATCATTCAAGCTTCAGCTAGCTCTAAGAGCCATCATTTGCTGCTCAGAGCTACTTAACTGCTTTATTTTTTTTGATGCTGTTTTACATACAGACCTCTAGGCACCTCTAGACTCCTTCTGTAGCTTTTTAGCAGGCTGAGTATGAGAAGACCGTGTTGACTAAAGAGACCACAGTGAAAAGAAAAGCTGCTTTTGCTCTGCATTAGTGGAACATTTATCTGAATAGTACAAGTAAAAAGATCTTTTCTGGTTTTATCTGAACAATTATTTCAGCAAAAGCAGAGTAATGGTGAGAAATATGCCCTACAGGCTTCCTTTATCTGACATCCATGACTGGAAAAGCTTTACCTGTGCAGTCTTGAATAATGAAATTTAAAAGCCTTGTGTATCCACAGAGGTGTTTTATGGCATGTTTGTTCAATTAAAGGATGACGATTACAACATGAATAATATTAATTTTAAGATTGCAAAGGTGTTTCACTAATGCAAAAATCTAGTAGTGTGTAGTCCCTTTAAGCTCTCTGGGCAATGCAATGCAGAGCTGAAGGAATGGTACCTTGTGGGGCTCAGTGTATGTTCCTCACCCTCTCACTTAGTTTGTTGTGTTTGTCTCACTTAATGCAGCTAGATCATTTGGAAAACAGCAAGGATTCTGCCTGGGCTATTCTATGAACCCAGGCATGGCCTGAAGTAATGAGATCATGTCAGCAACATTACCAATAGTGCAAGTTAGAATTAATGTGTAATCTGTGGTCAAAATTCTCATTTTCACAAATACACCGGTAAATCCAGTGGAATGTAATGAATTCAGAAGAGACTCTTCAGGTAGCAGTGATGAGGTAGAGCCTGTTCCCAGCTGTAGAGATTGTGTTGAAAAGAGACGGATGCATCTTGCTCAGTGAATAGCTGTGAATCCTTAGTAACCTGTAAAAATTTCTGTTGGGCCTCCTTCTGGCAGTCTCTCATCCATCTAAAGCTTTTTGCTCCTACATTCCTTAAAGCTGTTCATTACTACAAATCCCACAAGCCATATTTTGACCATTTATGGCTCAGGCCTTGATTCAGGTACCCATGTAACCACTGAGGAGTGCCACTGAGTGATACTCAACTCCTTGCAGCTTGTTGTCTTCAAATCCTTTTGTATTTGCTACAAGCTATGTCTCTTTCCAGGGGTTGTATTTGTTTTATTTTGTTTGGGGTTTTTTTTACGTCTAGAGCAAAACCAATTCTGGTTCATCTGTTGACTGAAATCAGTAAATACCATTTAATGGGAACTTCAGGTCACTTTTGTCAGGAAAATACTCATTTGTGTTTGTTGCTCTAGTGTTATTCAAGCAAAAGTCTCTGTATCCTTCATTAGAACAGCCAGAAATGGGTTGAAAAACTGGAATTGTAGTGGCTGTTACAATTTTATTAATATTTAAAGTTGGTAGCATAGTACAGATCTACCTTTTCAATAAGAAATATTTGGGTAAGACCTTTTTTCTGTCTTTCAATTACACTGACTTTGGGAGTAGTGATGGGTACAGGATGAGAGTCTGGACTATCATGGAGATGCAGGCTCTGGAAAAGAAACCTGTAGCGTAGATTAGACAAAAGGTCTTTGCCAGACCCTTTAAAACAGTCTGTCAGAACAGAAGCCCTATGAGAGAGAATAAGAAAAGTAGTGTAACACCAGGTGCTTGTGTTTGTGTTTCATGCTGCAGCCTGTGATCAGTCACTAAAATGCACGTACTGCACTAGAAGTTCTCTGACAAGACTTTCAGTGTAGTAAACTGATATGAGACAGTCATCTCATGCTGTCAAAATTAGTAAGAACTTATTTATGGTGTAGGTAAGGTTTGGATTTTGAATGCACATTAAAATTGTCCAGACTGTTAATGAGAAGATTGAGTTTAGACTGAGACACCAAGGATGGACAACCTTTTTTTTGCATAGCATTTCTCTCCTGACCTGTGTCATCTGCACAGCTCATCCTGCAAGTCTTTTCTAAAGCTAAATAAGCTTTTCCTGACACAGGAGTTGCTCTTTCCCATCCTCTGCAGCGTTTTGAAAAGGCATGGCTGAAATGTAGCTACGCACGTTTCCTTCCACTGACACTGTTCTTTTGCCAATGGCAGGATCTGCAGAGAGACATAGAGCAGCACACGGCGGGCGTGGAGTCCGTGTTTAACATCTGTGAAGTCCTGCTACACGACTCAGATGCATGTGCTAATGACACAGAGTGTGACTCCATCCAGCAAACCACCAGGAGCTTGGACAGACGGTGGAGAAACATCTGTGCCATGTCTATGGAAAGGCGAATGAAGTACGTCTCTCTTCCTACCCTGCAGAAGTCTGTGGCAGCATTTGGAGGAACGGCTGTGGCTGCTGCCACAAGCTGAAATTTGAGGAGGAAGAAATAATCCAAAGTTGATAGTTAGCTTGTGATAAAACCTTTCTGTTCTTGCTCTCTCAGAATCGAGGAAACCTGGCGTCTGTGGCAGAGGTTTTTGGATGACTATTCTCGCTTTGAAGGTTGGCTAAAAGCATCTGAAAATATAGCAGCTAAGCCTAATTCTTCAGAGGTTTTGTACACACATGCGAAAGAGGAGCTGAAGAAATTTGAGGTGAATTTTTTAACTTCCTTTTTTATGCTTAGCATCAGGCTGCTGAATACTTATTGTCTGTGCAAAGTGCCTGGGTTGCTGGAAAACACTACTTTGGCATTGGTAGTATAGAGAACATAAATAGTTTGGGGAGTGTGCAGCTGCTAGATGTCTGTTTGTCTCCAGAATTTTTTTTAATGTGGAGAATACAATGCTCTGAACAGACACAAGTTGAAGCCTTGCATTTTATAGGCAAGAGACTTTTGTAGTTTGATATTTATTTTTTTCTTTCATTTCTCAGTGAGCTAAGTCTGAGCAGATGGTTTAAAATACGGGTTTTAAAGTCTGGATTTAGTTTTGCTGTTGGAAGGCCTGTTTTCAAGGGAGAGGGCATCATCTCTCTTGATGGGTAATATCCACATCCTGACTCTTACCAGGGAATGAGCTCCTCGCTTTGCCTTGCAGGCCTTCCAGCGGCAGATCCACGAGCGCCTCACGCAGCTGGAGCTGATCAACAAGCAGTACCGGCGCCTGGCCCGCGAGAACCGCACCGACTCCGCCAGCAAGCTCAAACAGATGGTGCACGAGGGCAACCAGCGCTGGGATAACCTCCAGAAACGAGTCGCTTCCATTCTCAGGAGACTCAAGGTAATGGCACGGTGGGGTGAGGGAGTGAGGAGCACTCAGAGGTTTCTGCAGGAATTACCCAAGAGCAAAGCCTACATCAGAGCAACTCTCTGTGTGTCCTGAGCTACCAACATAGCAGAGGAGCTCTGGAAGGATCACCGAGTACATGGCATAAACCTGACCTTGGGAGATGGGTTCTTGGTAGCTGAAGAAGAGCTTAAAGCAAATTTTGGGAGGTCAGTTGCAGTACTCACTGCTCCTATCACACTTTCCCCTTACCTGCTTGTAATGGGTGGATGTGTTCATGCACTTGCACCTTTCCATAGGTAAGAGGCAGAGAGACAAAAAGACCCCAAGTGCAGATATGGTTTGGAGTTTCCAAATCAGCTCTACTGTGTGCCAAGTTGTGATTCACCAACAAGGCATTAAACATGGAGATGTGATGGAAAGGCACAGCTCCTGCTGTGCTGCCTACCTGATGAGGAATGTTGTTGAAGAGTGTATTTGTGACACTTCAAAGAAGTATCTTGCCCATCAGTTAAACTGATCTCTGGGCAGATACTCTGTGCTGTGCCCTGGGGGAAACTTGTCACTGCCAGATTTTTAAATATAGCAGTGCTGCAAGCAACTGACAGGGAAAACTGTTAGCTCCCAGAAGTCAGTGGATGAGGCAGTGAGAGCAGTGATGGGGTTTGATCTGTGCAGCTACGAGTTGTTATGTTTGGGATGTTACGTGATCCCCTTCCTGAACAGTAAATCCACCCATGAGAACAGGCAAGCTGCATGTCTGTTAGCAGCTTCTGTGGGGCGTGCCATGCCAAAGAGTGCATTAATTACACTGGCGTGGTCATCCATGATCCAGCCTCTCCATTGTAAACTCAGTAAAAACTGATTTTAATTTCATCACCTTAATTACTTTAATTAGAGATGGGATTTGCTTCCTTTGTTTATCTCTGTTTTAAGTTTAGAACAAATTAGATGTTAAGCCTCAGTCCAAGTAACTATCACTGGTATAATGGTGTGGGAGAAGGAATGTGTGGAATCAAGAATATAATTTTATAGAAACATCTTGAACTGCTAAAATTTTGCTCCCTCCTTTGTACAAATAGTGTACTAGTGTAGGGCACTGTTCTAGCATCACTAAAGGAAGAGCACAGGTTTTATACATGGCATGCTGCTGTTTGTGTCCTGATGGCCTTTAAGGTGAAGAGGAGTTTTTAAATAAAATACTGATTTCAGAGAGCTCCTGTGACCTGTCTCTTCCAGTAGCAGAAGTCACGTAACACTGGTTCGTTTTTTCCTGTCCAGCACTTCACCAATCGGAGAGATGAGTTTGAGGGGACGAGGGAAAGCATCCTTGTCTGGCTCACAGAAATGGACCTACAGCTGACAAACGTGGAGCACTTCTCAAAAAGTAACTTTGATGACAAAATGCGCCAGTTAAATGTACGTATCCTCATGAAGCAGTTGTTTACTACAGCCCAGTGATCCTCTTGGTCCGCCCTTGCCTGACAGAATCTCCTGCTTTTCTGTAACTTCACAATAGCCACCAGATCTCTGTAGGACTATATTTGTTTGAAGACAGCAGTAAATTGTTAAGACGTATTGTCTGAATCAAGATTAAGCTGTGCAGTATTTAATTCAGATTCAGTGTTCAAGCTCATTTCTGCCCTGCCATTTTCTCCTGACAATGTATCAGTGACAGTGGTACCTGGCCTGGAAAGCAGCAGATGCTGGTTAATAGTAAGAGCTATATTCCTAAATTCAGGCATTATTTTCTGGCATTATAGTACAATCTCTTCTAGGAGCTCATAGTTTGTAGCTGGAAATTTCAACAGAAACTAGACATCAGGAATGTGCAGTGATTCTGAGGAATATACTAGTTCTTTGCTACATCATATGCTCATTTTTCCTTTCTCCCTGCACTGTTACTCCTTTGGGATGTAGATTTATTGTTGTATAGGCTGGAGGCCCAAGCAACCAAAGAAACTTCTTGGCTACTGAGAAAAAGATAGTGTGTACCCAACAGAAAAATGAACTCTGATTAGCTGAACTCTCATATCATGATCCCCTGCAGGCTCAGGACACTGCAGCCTTATTGATGTACACGTGGGTGGGAAATGCCACTTTATTTGGAACTGTAATTCTGCTGATAAAGCAAACCTTTGGACCTCTTGAGTAAAAAGATATTTGCCAAATTAAATTAGATGTCAATTGCTGCTTGTCTTTCACTACAGTGAGCTAGAAAACAGGGACAAACCTTAGGCTGGAAAGGGCCAATGGAGAAGTAATTATTTTTCTTGTATGTTCCAAATAGGGTTTCCAACAGGAAATAACGTTAAACACCAATAAGATTGACCAGCTAATCGTTTTTGGGGAGCAGTTGATTCAGAAGAGTGAGCCTTTGGATGCCATCCTGATTGAAGATGAATTGGAAGAACTTCATCGATACTGTCAGGAAGTGTTTGGGCGAGTTGCCCGGTTCCATCAAAGACTGACTTCAAGGGATCCTGTAAGAAGCAACAGTTGTTTCAGTGCTTTGACAAGATTTTGGTGCTTGAATTGCGATGGTTATTTTCGTTTTTGAATTACAATTGCTTATTCTTCGCAGCTTGACTGAGTGGTTTGGGCTCCAAGGGGTTGGGAGCTCTGCAGTAGATGTGCCAGCCTTGCTAAATCTTTGTTGCCAATCCTTTCATGCCTCTCCATCTGGTGAATAACATGGAGGTAGTTCATAAGGTTCAGAATTATGTAGTTGTGGCTTGAAGGCTTCAAAATCTTTTTAGGTGTTTTTAATATCACTTTGTTTTCTTTAATATCAATAGTGTGGTTATAATATCTCTTTATGTCTTTGTCCACTCCATCTGTCCACTTGTGTTGTGAAAATCCTGAATGGGGAACAGCATGTGCTTTGTTTTTCCCTGGGAACTTTCAGATGATTCTCAGTTTTCTTGGCCTCAAAAAGAAAGAACATGTGTTAGAAAGCCAGGTAAAGGAAGAAACATGAACAACTAAAAGTGGCTGAGCATGATTTCCTTACTGACCTGTTAAGTCCATGTGGAACTCGGTACTCCTCCTGCAAGCTGGAGAGTTATTGTGGTGGTGGTTGAGTGCCTTGAAAGAGGGGAGGTAGCTGCTGATGTGAGGGTTGGATTTGGCAAAAGAGGAAGAAGGCAGAAATTACGTCTCCCTTTAATTTTAGGCACGTGGTCTTTGGTTGGTGCATCTCACCACAAAACTGTCTCCAGTAGTACTGTGCGGCTCAATCATTAGCTCATTAAGATCTCTAGTAAATCTTATTAATAGGCAGTAATTGTTACTTATTTGTAGGGATTGGATGATGAAAAAGATAACTCTGAAAATGAGACAGATCAAGAAGACTCCAGAGAAATCCAGAATGATCCCTGGCATAAGAAGGCCATCACCGAGGGGCCCTCATCCACACAGTCCCTTTGCCACCTTGTGCCCCCTACTCAAGGCCATGAGAGATCAGGCTGTGAGACCCCTGTCAGCGTTGACTCCATCCCACTGGAGTGGGATCACACAGGTGATGTGGGAGGTTCTTCCTCTCATGAAGATGATGAAGCAGCAACATACTACAGTGCTCTGTCAGGTGAGAACCAATGTCCAGCAGTTTGGCTTGACATGGACAGCTGGAGGATGTCCCTGTGTGGGAAGGGAGGGGGATTGAAGTCTTTCTCCCACATTGTTGGTTGGTTTTCAAGTACATTAATAGATGTGAGCAGACTCATCTCTTAGATGTCTTGATGAAGGAAATGATACTGTCTAAACCAGGCTTTTAGTTTTAGAAACATAAGGTTTTAGAAGCCTTACTGTTTAAGAATGTTTGAAAATGGTACCAGCCACTTACACTGTTCTTTGTCTTTGCTGTCCCTCATTGTTTCAGTTGTTTTTAATAGTTAGAAAATATTGAATAGTGAGGAAAATGACATTATTCTTTTTTCAGATGTAGAAATCACTGAAAACCCTGAGGCATATCTTAAAATGACCACAAAAACTTTGAAAGCATCTTCTGGTAGGCACCTGCTAATGCATGTGTCTGAACATGGCAATCTCCCTGTGCTGCACGCTATATTCCTCAACCTCTCTCATACGTAATGTCTGACTTCCTGCCTTGTGTGGACACCATGTCTCATCCTGTCATGGTGTTCTTACGCTGCAGTATCCACATGGACATTAAAAGCAGTCAAGAACACACCATTTAGATTTTGCCTGGTAAATGCCAAGGTGGTTAATGTGCATTTCACTGTACTGATCCAAAGTCTTTTGGTTCTTTCTCGGTGGTTTGCTCTGGGTAGTAGCAATTTTTGGTTGGTTCTAATTTTGGTCGCGTAATTACTGAGGGCCGTAGCTCCAATTCTGCAAGTATTTTTCTGTGGTTTGTGCATGACAGAACTATGTGTGTCCTGTCTGTTAAATCCAGAACAAACATTCTCCAAACCAGGACATGTCTAACTTGTTCCCACTGACATGTTGCAGATGTGTGATAGTTATTGTTGGGATGCAAACTTTCGAAACCACAGTGCAGCCTTGTCTTTTGGTTTTTTTGAATACTCATACCTGTATTCAAGCATTTTCCAGAAGAAAACAGAATGTCCCATAACTGCATGGCTCTCATCTCATTACCTTTGAAACACTGTTGATGTTTTGCAAATGTGCATGCTTTGCAAGGAAAGCTGCAAAACTGTCATTTTTATGCCATAACTTGATGCCATTTTATTCAAAGCGCTTTCTAACTTAATACAAAGCAGCAGCTTCTTCATGGAGGTGGGATCTTCTGCTCATGGTGTGTGATTTTTGGTTTTATTTGTTTCAGGAAAGTCTGTTTCAGAAGCTCATCCTTGGCATTCTCCGGGTAGCCCAGTCTGCAGGAAACACAGATACAACCAGGCAGAGATGGTTGGAAATGTGTTGTCTGGACCAGAGACAAGTACTCCCTATAAACCAGACTATGTGAGTTGAAGGCTTTGTGGGCACTGAACCTGTTCTACACTGTTTGTTTGTTTGTTTGTTTGTTTGTTGTTCTGGGTAACTCCATCCACTCCCCTTCTCCAGCATCAAGGAAAAGAACAGCTGGGGGGGAGTTTTCACTTCATGCAAACTTAGACATTATTTCTGGTGGCTCAGGTTGGACTCCTGGTCAGTCAGTGTCTGGAGGAGCTTCCTTCCTTTGTTGTCACAGGATAAGTCTAGGAGAATTTAACCCCCACAAAGGAGAGGGTGTGAATCTCTTGATACTTACTGATACATCTCCCTTTCCTAAACAAATTTGAAGGGTCCTTTTCTAACATGCAACACACCATTTAATCAGCTTCCAAGTATTGAAAAATGTGCCAAAATGGCTTATTGTCCATTGGTACCTCAGCCTTGGTGGCTGTTTGCCAGCCATGGCTTCACCAGCAGCTGCCAGGCTCAGTGGACCTGGACCTGTTGTCAGCACTCTTCCAGACAGGGTGGTACTGGTATCTGGCTGCTTTTGTCATCATTAATCCAGTCTCAAAGCCTTAGAGTCAATATTGCCAAGACCCACAATCCAACAAAGAGCATCAGCAAATGTACATTGTCTGGTACATGTTGTGCAAAAGCAGTTAATTTGCCATGTCCACTCTTGTAGTAATTGGCATCACCATGGTGTGTGTTTATTTACTGGAAAGGCACAGAGAGCCAGTGTAAACTGTTAGCAAAGCTGCAGAAGCCAAGTGCTAAATCTCATATGCAAGAGCTCAGCAGCAGTCCAGCCACCCCAAAACCCCAAATTAGGCTGGGCCTTTGAGATCCTGTTAACCTGCAGGGCTCACCCACCAAAATGTCATTCCAGGTGAAGCAGCTCAGCTCTACAAGCAGCAGCAGCAGCAAGGAGAAAATTCCATCTGCCAACATGAGCGATGAGGAGCCCCAGGATGACCAAGAACTTTTGAATATAGCAGCAGCAGAGAAGCAGTCAGGTACAGAGCAATAGGAGTGGCTTCGGGGCCGTGGTGTTTGTCCTGTGGCTCTGGAGGGACAAAGCAGAGATGGCACAAAGGCAGCACATTGGGGAACAAAAAAAAATTAATGTATTTTGCCAAGTTTCACTGAGCTGCCTTCTCACCTGCTTCTGTCCAACCCATGTGTGCTGTTCTAAGCTTTCACATTTTCTGCCAGAATTGAGATTTTTCTCTCTCATAATATACTTCTGTCTCTTTGCTTGTTGCAATAAATGGGAACAGTTTCGCTTTTGTGTGATGCTGAACACTTCAGAGACTTTTAATCAGAATTCAAACCAAAGTCTGTGTCTAAAATAAGATTGCTATGTGGAGTTATTGGCACTCAATAGAACAAGATGCTACAGCTCCCATTAGCAGAAATGTTTTGTCAAAGCTGGTGATGTATTCTGTTCTCCAGTGCCTTTACAGTGGTCCTTTCTTGCAAACAGACCAGGTCTCTTGACCTTTTAGGACCTCATTCCTGGCTTCAGGTGCTTGAGATTGTAACAACACATTGTACTGCAACCACAAAAGCAAATAATGTGCTAAAAAGAAGGGTGCAGCTACATGCACCAGCTTACTTAGTTTGTGTCTCTGGTCTCACAAACGGTCCCAGGTTGTGTCCCATACCTGGGATGAATAGGAAAAGCCTGAGAATGGTTTAGATGTGCTTTCAGAAAGTGTTAGTGATCAAAAAGGTGGCATCTCCATGCCCTTTAGCACTGAATTGGTGAAACATAGAGTCATTAGAATGGTTTGGGTTGGAAGAGACCTTAAAGTTATCTAGATCCAGCCCCCCTGCCTTGGGCAGGGACACCTTCCACCAGACCAGGTTGCTCAAAGCCCCATCCTGCCTGGCCTTGAAGACTTCCAGGGATGTGGCATCCACAGCTTCTCTGGGCAACTTGTGCCAGGGCCTCAGCACCCTCACAGTCAAGAATTTCTTCCTAAGATCCGATATAAACCTGCCCTCCACCAGTGTAAAGCCATTATCCCTTCTCCTATCACTCCATGCCTTTGTCAAAAGTCCCTCTCCAGCTGTCTTGGAGCCCCTATAGGCACTAGAAGTTGCTCATAGTTCTCCCCAGAGCCTTCTCTTCTCCAGGCTGAACAGCCCCAACTCTCTCAGCCTGTCTTGACAGGAGAGGTGTTCTAGCCCTCTCATCATCTTTGTGGCTGCCTCTGGGCTCTCTCCAGCAGCTCCACGTAGACATAAAACACAAACCCAAGTCCTAACTGCTGGATCGTATTTGTCCCTTGATGGATTTTGGTATTCACCAAATCACAGCTAGGCTCATTGAATTCTGTCTGCTTTGATTTGGTCTGTTCTTCCAAGTGAATTAAAACATCTCCAATTAATGTGATTAAGATTAAGCATTGCTACGTGGATAACTTGACCAGCAGTATGAAATTTAGACACTGCAGGATCTCAAGAAAAGATGTGGCTGAATAAGAGTAATACATTACACCAGTTATTTGGTCTCAAGCAGAATGGTGAAAAATTTACTTGCAAAACTTCTTGCATCTGTTTTACATACTCCTTCCTTTACCTAAGATTTAAATGTTTGGTTTTTTATTATTTGCAGGCATTATTGATAGGTGGGAGCTCATCCAAGCTCAAGACCTCAGAAATAAACTTAGGATGAAACAGAAATTGCAGCAGTGGCAGCAGCTGGACTCAGACCTCAGTGACATCTCTGCTTGGCTTGATAAAACTGAGCAAGAGCTGGAAGAGCTGCAGAAAGTGAAGCTTCCAACCAGCATGCAGGCATTAGAACAAAAGGTCAAGAAATTGAAAGTAAGTTACAGCATACTGAGAAGAGGGATTTCAAGATGCTGATGTTTTTTATCATTGTATGCTCCTGGGATGAGCTGGCAGCATGGATGCCAATAGCAACGTTCCTGTGCCACAGGGGAGCTGAACTGCTCTCAGCTAAGAGGACTAAAGAGGGTCTTAGGCAAGGTGCTTCTGTCTTCATATACAGAGATTGGCAGGCAGAAGTAAAAACCTCTCCACCTCTCCCTTTCTGTTTTCTTGCACAGTGGTATCGGTGTCTTTTCCTTGTGCCATTCCCCTTTATGCAAGCCAGAAACAGATTGAAAATTAGCCAGGTTGTAGTCCAAACCAGCACACAGGTCAACAGGCTGCAAAGTCTAGGTTGATTTTGTTAAATTGAATTAAAGGTGGGGTGTAATTCCAGCAGGAGACTGACAAAGATCTGCTCTGAAGCTGTGGTTTCTGCAAGTTGAGCCAGCAGGGTACCGGGGCACATGTAAGTGCTGGAGCCCTGGGACTCAGGTAATGAAATGCCTCAGGTTGAAGTCTTAAGAGAGCAAGTGTTCCTAAAATCTGTGGAAGTGCAAAATCCCTTTGTGCTCACCCCTCACCAGCTGCCCCATGTGGAGTCAGGCTGAGGCTGCTGGTCAGTGTGGTGTCACCCTGGTGGTGATGCTCACAAACAGGACACTGCAGGACAGTGGAGGGATTTCTTAGGCATGCTGAGAGTGCGTTTAAGCCTACATGTCCTGGAGTAGTTATTAGGCCAGGGACAATGACTCTGCACTCCAGTAAGATTGACTCAGACTCCTTCAGCCAGGCTGGATTAGGCACCAAGCACTAGGAAAGGTTTGGTGGTGCCTCCTGAGTGTAGGGAGGTATTTCCCTTGAGCCTGGAGTTGGGTGTCTGACCTCCTCAAGGGGCAGAGCTTCACTTCTGTTTTCTGCATCTGGTTAAGAGGAGTCCAGCTGGCTGTAAATCCTCTTTTCAGACAGTTTGGCTTTATAGGGGTGTTAAAAGAGCCAGTGTGCTCTAAGAAGTGAATTTCATGAGGTGTCAGGACATCCTGATTGCCTGGGATAAGGATAAAGCCAGTCTGCCTACAGACTGGCTTACTGGTGTTCAGAAGTCTGTGGTGGACTCTTTGCTTTGTCTGATATTATAAGAAACTTTATTGCCTGGAGGAGGGGGACAGGATCCTTTGATGGGTGAAAAGTAATTTAGACCAGCAGTTTTCAACAAGTGGGACTCAGATCCTGAGAATATAAAGATTGACACTCGGGTAGAAAGGCTGCTGAGAAAAGCAATCTGGGCTGTGTAGCTTGTGGGATTCATCCTGCAGCTCTTACTTTCCCTGCTTCAAGAGCAGCCTGGAAAAGATTGAGTACCCTTGATTCAAACTGTAAACTGGAGGGTACAAGGAAGGTATTGTTTGGCATTCTTTTTTAAAAAAATACTTCAGTGGTTTTTTTTTTAATTAATAAAAAAAACCCTACAGGCTCAGCCTTAACGTAAAGGTGGTTAGATGGTATTACCTTGGCTTTGCAAATTCCATATTATTGCCCCTGCAATTCTAAGGGAGAGGAGGAAAGCAGGCAGGACTGCCTTTGGACCTTGACAAGACAGAGAAATGGGCTGACAGAAACTCAGACCAGAGAGAAGAAAAATAATTTCTCACAATGGGGTGGTCTGGTGTGGGATCAGGGGCCCAGAGGGCGTGGGGAATCTCCATCCTGCAAGATACTGAAAATATGAGTGGATGAGGCCCTCAGCATCCTGCTCAGAGCTTGAAGTTGGTCCTATTTGAAACAGGAGAATGGAGCACAGACCTCCAGATGTCCCTGTCAGCATTATTCTAGGATTCTAGGGTGGCAAAACCTTTATCAATTAGGAGAAAATACCATGTGATGACCTATGGGAGTGTTTGTCCAAATGTCAGGGAAAGAGGAAGCTCAGAGGAATTGAAAGGGAGGTGTGGATTAAGTCTTAATGCCTGTAACTTAGGGAGAAGCACAAGTCCAGTTACACTTATTTTCTTCAAAGTGAAGGTTTTGGCTTTAAAAAAAACCCAAACATAAACCTACCTTAATGTGTTTCTTAGCAGTATTGAAAAGCCACCAGATTCAAACATCTTCCCCAATACCTGTGACACTTTTGAGTGCATGGTTTTATTGTAAATCAACAACATGGTTTTCATAATTCATAAAAGCTCCTAATCTTCTTTTTCTACCAGGACATGCTTAAAGCATTTGACAACTACAAAGCAGTGTTGCTTTCTGCTAACCTGAGCAGCAAAGTGTTCCAGAAAGCAGACAGCACAGAGTTCAAGGAGCTGCAGAACAGGCTTCGGAAGGTCAACTTGCATTGGGAGAAAGCAAGTCGTGCACTGGACAACTGGAGGAAGGGTTTACAGCAAGCCTTACTGCACTGCCAGGTGCATATCACATGCCAGCTTGTAAGGGAAAACTCTTTGGGATGCTGCTGAGGGGTAGATAAGGGGAGAGGGCAGATTGGGTAAATTCTGCACATCAGTGGAATGGTCACTCACAATCCAAGACATTTTGTTTCCTTATAAAGTTGCCTCTGATGGATTGAAACAGTTTGGTAAAACACCTTTCAAGTGGGTCATACCCTTTTACAACATAGGTGGAATGGTTTAACAAGGTTTCTGTACCCTCACTGACTTTGTGGTGGCTCCGTCTAATCTGGGCTGGGCATTTTGTTGATAGATGAAGGCACTGCAAAGGTGTTTTCTCTCTTATGTGCCAATATTTTTGTTTCTCCAGGATTTCCATGACCAGAGCCAAAAACTAATCCTGTGGTTAGCAAGTGCTGAAAGCCGGAGGAATGAAGCACAAATCACAGATCCCAATGCTGATCTCAATACAATACTGGAATGCCAAAAGGAGCTAATGGTAAGTGTAGTCTTAACTGCAGCACCTCAGCTCTCACCACACAGTGAAGAGCAGGATGTTTGTTTCACTGTGTCTACAGCCTGTCCTCAAACCTGCTGTACTCAGGCATGTGGGTGGTTTTTGAAATGGACCAAGATATTGCCTGTACAAGGCACTTTTTCCATAATTACATATCATAATTAAGTTTCTTATGAGCAGTCTTTACGCTGGAGTAAGACTTCCAATTTCCAAAATTTAATGTTCTCTCTATATGAATTACCTGCTGCTAGAACTATTTTTAAATGTTAGTTCCAGCAGGTACAACCAGTCTCTTCAAGAGAAGTTCATTTCCTGTATAGCTCTAATAACCATTCCTGCGCCTTGTGGATTCTCAGGCGGGTTGTGTTGTTCTTTAAAGCCTTCCAGAGTTCCTCCTTTTGGGAGTATGTCTGTAAAGTTGAGGGTAACAGTCTGTTGTGCTGTTTTTTGTTTGTTTGTTCTCAGCAACTGGAGAAAGAGCTGCTGGAGCAACAGCTTAATGTAAACTCCCTCCAGGAGCTCACTGCTTACCTGCTGCTGAAATCAGATGGTGATTACATTGAAGAGGAAGAGAAGGTACATGTAATTGGAACGAAACTGAAACAGCTGATTGAACAAGTCTCTCATGACTTAAAAACAATACAAGGGAATCTGGTGAGTTGGAATTCAAATACTCGTTCGTGGATCTTCTTTACTGAAAAGAAACAGCAAATTAAGAGTGAAGGTGTTCATAAAAAACTGACTTAAAGCTTAAGTACTTCCACCTTCAGAAGATGAAAAAAGAACAGTTCTGGCTGTAGGAAAGACTCCAGCACCACAAGGCTAGTACAGTATTGTAACAGAGGGGTTGTGCTGCTCTGTTCTGGAGGGGTTTGAAGAGCAGAGAGGATAAAGCTCTGAGTAAGGCTTTTGGTCAGGTCTCATAGCTGGCCTTGCTTTGAGCAGGAGGTTGGACTAGATGAACTCCCTTAAGTCCCTTCCAACCTGAATTTCTGCGATCCAAGCCAGGTATCGGGCTAGGAGTGTGGAAAGAACACGTAGGAGCTGAAGTTCCTAGCAATAGGTTGCTCATCCTGATGCCTGTCAGAGAGAGAGATTTTCAAGTTAATACCTGTGTGCACCCATTCCATTGTAATTCCTTCAGGCTGGGCACTGTAAAACATTTCTTTATTCTGGGGAACTGGTTATGCTTATGTAAAGGGGCAGTGGGCTGTGCACCTACAGAGGCAGTGAAAGGTGGTTCTTTGCACTTCGTTTGTTGTCAGTTTTGAATGTGCATTTTAAAGAGGAAGGTGCCGTTATCTTTTAGGATACCAAAACATTCCTGCTAGTTCCAGATGACTTGGACTCAGGAGTCTATAACCCAGAAGAAGAGAAATCCAGCCCTGCTGTGAAGAAGGCAAGTATTTTTTTTCTAATATTTTGCTGTCAGCATATATTGTATTTTGCCACATTTGCTGTGGAAGTTCCTCAAATATAATCATTTTAGCTTTTAGGTCCATGTACCTTATTACAGCATATATAATCAGACCTTAAAGTCTACAGCTCTCTTTTCTGAGAAAGAGAAATTCCTGGTAGTTTCTGAAATCTGGAGACTAAAAGCTATTTCTCTCAACAGATGGCCCTCAGGAGAACTGCTGATGGCAGAAATGGCAGCAGCACAAGGTAATATTTTATACTTGCCTGATCTTTTGAAAAATAGTGAATATGGTAGAGATGAGCTGTGTGCCAGCAGAAACCTGGGCAACTGTTCCTTGTAGGTTGACGCATGGGTGGAGGTGATTTCTGCCTACCTGTAGTGTCCCCTCTACCTACCAGCTCTGGGCTGTTCTTTAGAGAATGGTTTCCTTTAGCACTCCTGCTCCAGGACCTCTGCAATGATGTGCAACCCTGGCTTGAAAAAGCAGTTTTTGTGGGGATGGGGGATATTTTATGTTTAAATCATCCTTTAATTCCACCAGCATGCTTGGAAAAAGAAACTTGCCACTGAGAGTCACTTAGTACAAACAGACCATGAAGGACAAAGGGAGGACTTAACCCCCAGTGCATTGGGCCTGTTCAAAGGGTAGATCTCAGTAATGCCAGGGCAGAGAAGAACCTCATCAGTGTGAACGATGTGTTTCCTTTGTGCTTCAACACCTATTTGGAATGGTCTGTTTGCCTCTTGGGAAAAGTTAAGTTTGCATCTGAAAATAGGGTAAAAAAACTTGTTTAACTCAAACCCTGAAGTGCCTGTTGTTCTTTGTTTCTCCTTTCCAGGAGCGAAAGCCATCCACAACCTGTGCAGGCAAACCCTCGGTCTCCCTCTTTCTTCTACCGAGTGTTACGAGCAGCTTTACCTCTCCAGTTGTTCTTCCTGCTGCTTTTGCTCCTGGCTTGCATGATCCCCTCCTCTGAGGAAGACTACAGCTGCACCCAGGCCAACAACTTCGCCCGCTCCTTCTACCCCATGCTGCGCTACACCAACGGCCCCCCCCCGACCTAGGGCACCCTGCAGTCACACCAAAACACTCTTGGGTGGTGCTTTTTTCTCCACGCTGCTCTAGCATCAATCAAGCAGTGAATTTCACATCTCAAAATGTATATCTTGACAAAATTTCTGTGGGTTTTTTTGTACGGAAAACAAAACTTTTTCTATAGATTTTTTTTTTTTTTAAACTGTAAGCGACACACTTTATACTTTGATGCAATAGATACACTATTTTATAGGGGCAGTGCTCTTAAGCTTGCAAGGTGTTTGGATACTGAGTTCTTAGATGCAGAAACGACATCACAGTAATCTTAAACATAGCGGTCTGTCTTGGGTTAGCATGACAAACAAGCAGGTGCAGAGGGACTTCATTTAACATGATTTCTGCACACACTTCACGTTACTTGTATCTTTTGGTACTGTAGTCACTTGGTGGAAACAAAAAATTACATATTTTTGAATCTTTGTTATTGTATTTTATTCATCTAACACGTTCAGTATCATGATGCACATTTGTTTTGTTTGACATAAAGTGTTCTAGTGGTTAGGACTGCTGTGTTGTCTTTTTATACCACCTTTGAAATAAGGAATTGCTGCATTGCATGGAAATGGTTTATAATGCACATATTTTCTAGATGAACATGATTATGTAGACTATCCCTGATGTATACAAATAGTGCAATGACTTTTTTAATGAAAGATTTTTTTCAGTTTTTAACCTGCTGAATAGTGTACAGTACCTTGGGAGAGAATTGTGCATTTTTATAAGCTTTGTTTTTAAAATGAAACTGGCGCTTGGGCAGTGGCTGGAGAAACACTGTGTACAGTCAGCATTGCCACTGCCCCTCGGTTGTACAGTTTGAGTACTCTCATTAAAATTTTGCCAATGTCTGCAGGACTGTGGGTGTGTCTAGTGGGGGGGACCAGCTTTATGTTTCAGCAGTGCTGCCCCTTCCACTCCTGGAAGAGTCAATTTCTTTGCCTGCCAACAGAGTGGTGCTGGAAGAAGCACAACCACTCCCTTGCTTGTCAGAGCAAGAGATCACAAATCCAGCAGTGGGACCTGTGTTCCATGGCACAGATCCTTTCCTTTGCTACTCTCTTGGTGATTTCCTGGAGGAAAAACAGAAAGTTGAATGAATTAATGCTTATTACTAGTTTGAAATGCTGAACTATTTCCTACCCTGGAACTGACTTTTTATAGTGGGAGTGGGGAAATGCACTTGGAGGAGAGCTCAGTGCAGTAGTAAGGGTTTTGGTCAAATGCTTTTTGTGTGTTGTAGTGAAAGTCACCCAGGAATTAGCCACTTTCTGCAGTGCCTACCCACAGAAAATAAGGTCTCTGATTAGCCTGTGAGAGTTCTCCCACCTCTTCTATGCTTGTCACCACTGGTGGCTGCTGATTCCCCATCCTCTGGCAGGGGGAGTTACAAAGCAAACTGCTTTGTCCTGTTGTTCAGAGAATGGCCAAAACAACAGCTTTTTCCCAGCCATGGTGGCAAACCCACTGTGGTTTATTTCCAGGATAGTGAACTAAACTCCATAAGCTGTGTTGAGGTGCCAGACTTGTGCTCCAGCACCACCAGCTCTCACACTGGTGGTGTATCCAGAGATGGATCCCCCTCACAGCTCACTGCACACAGGCACACACACTCTCCTCTCTCCCTCTGCCATCATTATTTGATATTTTCAAAGCAATTACTTTAAGACAGAGCTCATTTAAGTTTCTTACTCTGTAGAAGTGAGCCAACTCTAACCATTATTTCATTGCCAGGTTGTCACAAATACCCATACTGACCTTTCTGCCAAGAAGTAATAGTCAGTTGCTGACATGATACTCAGTTCTTCTTCCATTAAAGAACCTGTGCAGGGGAGAAAAATTGAACAGTGTTAAAAGGTCTAAGGAAAATTTCATAGCCTACAATTTCCTTTCATTATGAACAGTTACATAAAATTGTTGAGCTGATGTAATATATAAAAAGAGGAGCTTTCAAGAAATTACCTCAAAATGTCACCAAAAAAAAAGTCTGGGAAATAGCTTAAATCTTTTTTCTTCCAAACCTATTTTAAATAGTTTTATTTCCAGTTGATTATAATCACTGCACTGTAGGCTGACACTGATGTCTGCTTTAAACAAGTCATTTTATATCCCCACCCACTTCTTCATGTCATCCTCTCACTCAGGACTGGATTGTTAGTGGCCAGGGAAGGAAAAAAGAATATTTAAAAGAGAGGGCAGATGCAGTAGTGAGAGCAAGCACAACCCCATTGTGGTTGTGCACATGCATTGTAGGAATCAAGCCAAGCCAAAACTAGTTTTGAGTTGAAGTCTTATTTTTTGGCAGTGAGATGAGGCCTCAGTCTGTTTTCAGCTATACCTACCTCCCTTCCAGCATAGTCAACAGCAGTAAGAAGGCTCCAGGGAGACGTAAGAGCAACTTCTGGTATCCAAAGGGGACCTAAACAGGACTAGAGAGCTGGAGATGGGCTTTTTACAAGGGGATGTAGTGGTAGGATAGAGGGTGATGGCTCTAAATTGACAAAGGGCAAGTTTGGATGAGATGTTAGGAAGAAATTCCTTGCTGTGAGGGTGGTGAAGTGCTGGAATAAATTGTCCAGAGAAGCTGTGGCTGCCCCATCCCTGGAAGCATTTTAGGCCAAGGTGGATGGGGCTTGGAGCAACCTGGACTGGTGGAAGGTGTCCCTCAGACACTGAGCACACACATTACATGCTCATGAGACCAGGCTGAGCTCAGCTACAGGAGAGAAATGAACAAAAAGCTGTATATTTACATTTTGTGATGCCTGGTTGGTCAGCTGCACCAATCCACAACTGAATGAAACACAACATCAGACAAATACCATCAGTCCACAGAAGTAAAGACAGCTGGGGGAAAGGGAGGGGCTAGGGTGTTGTGGAGTTGTTTTCACATTACCATAACATACATAAAGTGCTTTAAAAGGCACCCCTTTCAGTCAGGAACCCATTTCCATTACAAACTTGTGGAGAGAGTGAAATGTTGGTAAACTAAAATGACAGGACTCAGAACAAAAAATTTGTGGAAAACAGGCATAGGAGATGCCGAGTAAGCACTGGTAGTGGCTGTGCCAGCTCCTGTGTGACACTGTGATGAGTGAAGAAGGTTTTGGCTGTTGAGGCAGTAGCAGCAGATGTTGGCATTTTTATAGTGTAGCAATCTCATTTTCTTTGGGCACTTAAAATCGCTGGCACTCAATGCATGAGGAGTGTAGGTGACTCTTGGATGTAAAGATGGAGTTAAACAATACACAGGTCATAAATTGACGTCTTAGCTATGGAAGTGTGCCATTTAATGCACTACACTTCAGTTCAGTAGTAAAATACTGTGAAAAATCAATGTAAATTATACTTTCATTCTATATTGTAGCAATCCACTTGCTTTTCGTACTCCCATTTGCAGCAGCCTCTTTAGAATTGGTTTAGGCACTGGGTCAGCACAACAGATGACCACACCTTAACTGCTTTTCTGACTCATTACCTCACAGGACCTAAGTAATGCCAAACCATTTTTTCTGAGCTGGATGGTGATGGTAGCAAAGGTGTTTCCATGGCTTCCAGCTCCAAGTGTATGGAAGTGGGAAAAGATGGCCTGGGGTAAAATTAGGGGGAACTGAGAAGTTATGTTCATATCCCAACAGTACAGAAATTATGGGGTGGAAATGCAGCTGCTGCTCCCTGGGTGGAACATGGTTGGCATGTTCAAAACTATTCCACGATGAGTCCCCACACCCACAATCTGCAGCCAGCACCTGCTAAGGGGGATGGAATGGAGGGTGGGGTGGAGTGGAGACACCTGGCCAGGCTCTGTAGAAACCCTTGCAGGGAGGGGAGCCCTTCAAGGAGACTTAGAGCAGCTTCCAGTACCTGAAAGGGCTACAACAGAGATGGAGAGGGATTTCTGACAAGGGCTTGGAGTGACAGGACACTTAGAGGGTGTTGAGACACTGAAACAGGTCACCCAAAGAAGTTGTGGATACTCCTTTCCTGGAAATGTCCAAGGCCAGGTTGGATGGAGCTCTGAGCAACCTGGTCTGGTGGAAGGTGTCCCTGCCCGTGGCAGGGGAGGTGATCTTTAAGGTCCCTTCCAACCCAAACCATGCCATGATTTTATGATAAAAGTCCAAACAAGACAAAATTTCTTACCTCAAAAGAGGATGATCGCTGGTGACAGCTCAAATAGGATCAACAGGCAGCTTTCTGGGGCTCACTGCATTTTATGCTCTGCTAAACCACAGTAATGATGCAAATATAACAGATGCCTTTCATACTCCCCAAGTCATCAAGAATAAAATAAAAAAATTCCAGCACTTAAAAGGATGCTCTCCTTTTACCACGATGATCCCTGTATAGATCTGTCATTCAGTCAGCAAGGAATTAACATAATATGACTATGGAAATACACATATTTATTTTTAAAAAATCTTCAAGTGCTACCTGTCTTAGTTTGCTATTTTATAGGAGCACTTACCCTGTTGGGCACTATCTCAAGGGAGAATGTTTCAACACATCTACATATCTTTCCCCCACAGTCTCTTCTCTGTCTGGAAACATGACAGCACTGAAAATGGGTAATTTGAAGGAAGACAGAGGTGTGAAAAAGGTCTCACATTGCTGGAGACAAAGCATTTCACCTGTCTGAAACCATGTTTCTTAAAAAAAAAAAAGAGGAAAAAAAAGGAAAAACAGCCAAGGTTGTTTTACCATCTGGTTCCAGTTCCAGACTTCAGAGAGGAAGCTCAGGATGTTTTCCTTATGTGTGCTGTTAAGAAGTTTGGCCTGCCTCCCTTCCTTCCTTTTGTCATTCCCATTTTCTTTTTTTTTAACCCACGGCAACTGTCCCTCCTGCCTGAGCCAGGTTTGCTCACCTCTGTGAACATCCCAGAACTGCAGCACGGCTTCTCCAAGTAGCAGCAGCACCTCTGCCAGGTCCCAGCAGAAGCTGAGTTACAGCCAAGCAGTGAAGGAAAGCGAGGAAACAGCCCCTCCTCAGAGCCCCTGCAGGTCCTGAGGGCTCCACTTGTTCACACTGAGAGTGGAAAAGCCCCCGATGTCCAAATGGAAGCGCAGCCTGACAGCTCTGCTCAGGGCTAGCAGGGACAGGGATGTGCTCCACACCAGGAGTGCAGCATCTGAGAGAGTCTGGGGGATCCAGACCCGAGACAAACCCGGCACACCTCTCTCAAGAGACCCAGGCAACCTTGTTCAGCCACTGCCACACCCCTCCGTGTGCTGTTGGAGATGTGCATCTTCTCCTTACCCCAATATGAACACAGCTACATTAATCCAGACTCCACAGCTGTTGGCTTTCACTCATTTTAAAACACTGTTAGTAACTTTTAATAAAATTATGTTCAACAAGACAAAAAGTAGGTTAAAATCACATCATTTTCCTGTTTGCACTGTGCTAGCAACAACATACATGAACAACAACCACCTGGCACAAAACTGCAGTATCGCCCTTTTACAGAGCCAATCCACAGCAAATTTCTATTTAGAAGGTAATTTCATGATTTATATGCAGTCTTTCCCATTTTCTCTTCAAAAGGTTTGTTCCAAGATTGTACATAAATTCAGCACTTTTAAAGCAAAACAAACAAACAAATCACTTAAACATTTATTTGAAAAATTGTATTAAACCAAAAGATTACACAGGATAAGGAAAATCAGAGAAAGAACAACACAACAGGCAATGAGGCCAAAACACAATCAAGCCCAAGAAATACTGAGACAGGTTTGTTTCACAGCAAAACATCTCTCAAAATGAAAGTACCAATAAATTCCAGACCGTACTCACATTTTTTTTTCCTTTTTTTCATTGTAAATAATACACTTCTTTAGAAGGACACTGCTGTATTACAGTTTCTTAAAAACAATAAAAAGGCAGAGAGTAAAAATTTAGATCAGCAGCAGCATCTGGTATAGTACAAGATCAAACAGACAATAGATTTGTGTAACTCACTGAAAACTCTTTATGCACCTCCTATAAAAAATACTGTCCTTGGTTTTAAAAAAACACCAAGATTAATGGTTTGACTAATATTCAAAATATGCAAATGGCATACTAATCAAAGTCCCTACTGCAAAAGACTTATTGGCTCAAAATAGACTTTTGGTGTTATCCCAATTTATTTCACCATAATGCCCAGAACATGCATGTGCTATATTTGAATGTTTCCATTTAGAGAGACAGTTGCCAGAATGAATGATGCCACCCTGCTGATCTCTGGGGTCATCAGCCAGGCCATTTAATCAGTTTTTTTTTTTTACTCAGTGCAGCTTAAACACATGCAGAAATCAGCACAAAAAGGAAGTTTAAACCACTACATCTTCAGTGTAATTCAAACAAGTCATCACACCTGCAAAACAAAGTACTGCTTTGCATTATCCCCATCTTTACATTATCTTTACATTTACCATTATCCCCATCCTCGCTCTTTGAGGGCTCCTATAAAGATATGAAGACCACAGCACAAGGTGCCATGCATGCTGAGAACAAGCAAGCAGCAAACCTCAGGGCAGCAGACAAAAACAGATCCCCATCCATGTTCCCATCCAGTGCCTCACCCCCTGCAAGAGGTTTTGGGTGGGCAGGACGTAATTCCACACACCAGTCAAAGGGGTGGGAAGATTTTGTTTCTAGCTGGTTTCACAAGGCCTGATCAGCAGATCATATACAAATACAAACAGTTAATATTCACACAGCAACCTCTTGTACCTAATTATTAGAATAGATATTAATCATTAATAAATATATAAAACAACATGTTAATGTCACAGACAAAACACATTTCAAAGGTCAGCATTGGCTGAGATATCCAGACAATTTGGTCGTTGTTTAAAGCACTGAAGAATTATAAGCAGAGAATAATGTGAGTGTTAAGAACAGGCTCAAAATACAAATACAAAATACAAACTTAAGCTCAGTTTAAAGTTTCTGCAGAGGCTCTGAACTGACCCTAGAAGCTATTTCAAATGACCTCTGAATGGAGGCCCTTGCAGCCATTGCATATTTGAGAATAAGCTCCTTTACACTGTTGTCTGTATCTCGGCACTTCATCTAGATCAGCTGCAGAGCAGGCATTCCCCAGGGACCAGCACACAGAGGTAAACATCTGTCCCAAACGATGCTGTTCTACATTTCACACCATCCCGTGCTGAAAGAGGACATTGTCCAGTCAGTGCTTAGAAGTCTTGCTCGGGGAGACAGAGACCAAGGTGCTCTCTCCAAGCTCTGGCACAGGCTTCTTCTGCCATTTCAAACCTGTCCCTTTACCTCTCCCTCTCAATTCTGCCTCTGAGAAGGAGAGGCAGCAATTCCCTGTCCCACAGTGCTGTTCTGAGGCTTGATTCCATAAGGTGCTTTTGCAGAGTCTCAGAAAAGGCACTATAGCAGTGCAGCTGTTACAAGGTCAGAAATGCGGACAGAGGCGAGCGCCCCACGGCCTCTCCCGAGACACTGATGTGCAAATCCAGAAGGGATGAGAGCCCACACGTGGGCACGCTTCTGCAGCCCCATCACAGCAGTTCTGTTTTCTCCCATAGCTCTGAAAAAGCCTCACATTTCCAGGTCTCAAGACAATTACTGGGGTGCCCCGTTCCTCAGGCTGTCCCCAGGCTCCATTTGCTCCAGCGGGCCAAACTCAGGGTGTGTGGCCGGGGACTTCCTTTGGCCTCGGAGGGTGTGAGCATTCAACATCTCCAGCAGCAAGTCATACACTGGCACCACGTTTTTACACTTCATGCTCAGGAGATGCTCCATTCCTTTGTTACTGTGCAGGAGAAAAGAAAATACCTCAGCAATCTGGTTCCAACCGTGCAGAGAAGAAAAACATGCTCATGGTCTCAAGAGAGTTCCTTTTTTTAAATTTGGCCTTTAGCTGCTGTGGTCCCTGAGATCACCTAGCACTATCAACAGTAACAACACCCCAATACTTGTTCACAGAACACCAAAACAGCTCCTGCAAAGCTGTGATGTGGAGTCACATCACAGAGCACAATCCAGGTGATGGCAGAGATCGGAGCCATGAGACAGGTTCGGCTCTGGCTGGTGCTGGAGCTTCTGCAAGGCCAGCTCTCAAACTCACCCCCAGTTCACAGACTGACTGTTAAAGCTGCCTTTCAGCAGTGTCAGGGCCCTGCTGCTTCCATCTGCTCTCCCAGGAAGCTTATTGCAAAGGTGGCCATCCTCTTTTCAGTGTCCCTATAGATATGCCCAGCTCTCCTTTGGGCACTCCAGCCCGCTCCCAGGACATCTTCCCTGGACACTCAGTTTAAAGTCAAGCCATGAGACAGCTTAGTGAATAGCTGGCCTCTGGGTAAGAATTTAAAATGAAATTTAAAGCCTCTGTCTCTAGGACCCTGTGTTTCCCTCTGCTGTCCCACAAGCACAGATGAGCAGCTCAAGGAGGTCCAGGAACCAGCAGGGAGCAGAGGAGCCACTTCCCGTGGGGAAAAGAGGAGCCTGAGATTGCTGCAGCATGAGTCATTTGGCAAAAACCCTGTGGCTCCACATAAAGAGCTTTTGGTCTGGGAGAAACATGGCCCCCAAAATCCACTGTGCTCTACCAAAGCCCACACTGCAGATCAGTTTTGGAAGAGGTTTTCATTTTGAATGGAAGAGTTTTGATGGCTGGGTGGGGTGTTTTTTTGAAAGGCTCAATTTGTGTTATTGTTAAACATTTCAGGCAGACATATAACGAATAATTCAATGTACTAAGGTTAAGACAGTAGTTTAATATCATCACATCATTGAGTGCCAGCAAGCACTTGAGTTTACTGCCTGTTTTGTGGTGCTAGGAAGCAAAGCCTCACGGTGACAGAGGTGAAGAGCAGCATCAGGATTCCCTCAGGAGCGCTCTGCAGTTCCAGCCAGAGGAATTATTTGTGCTGCAATAAACAAACACTAACATAACACAAGTGTTATGCACACTCTGTAAACTGTACCTGGCATGTCTGACGTGAGAGAGGAGCATCAGCAAATTGGCCAGGCGAGTTGTCTGCTGCTGTGAGGGGATCCCGCTCTTGGCAATAACCCACACCAAAGCCTCCGTGACCACGTTGAGCAAGTGGTGCAATTTCCTGTTGCTTTCAGGTTCCTCTGCTGACAAGGGGAACACGCCTAACCGGTGAAGAGAAAGAAATATTTGCTGCTAATGCCGAAGAAAAAAAATAGCTATGACTGTGGATTTTTTAATGTAATATTTCAACACAATTAGAGAACATACATTCCCTGACACCCCCCTCAAGACTGTACAAATGATGCTCCATATGCCACATCAAGCTTGAATTTGATGGCCCCACCATTTGCAAAGTGAGCAATTCTTCCCAAATCCTCCCAAGATGTGTTGCACACAGACCCTTCAGTCAGGTGAATGGAGGTGTTCTCCATTCTCCAGGGTTTTTTTCCCCTGTACCTTGTTTTTTAACTATTATTAACTGTAGTATTATGCTTGTTCTAATCCCTTCTTGTTGAAAAAAACCCTCTTTCCCTGAGTATATGGTAGGAAGGGAGGAGAACATGTCAGTGACACTGCTCATAATGACCCAGCTGGTCATGGTCTCCCTCCAGATCACTAAGGGTGTCGTAATACAGCACATGTCTGCAGTGAGAAACCTTAAAAGTCAGCAACCCCCCCCTCCCCCCCAAAAAAAAAAGAAGAGGTTTGGGGGTATGGACAAGGAAGAAAATAAATCATCACTATGAAGGACTGGAAACACACAATAACATTATTGATAAAGCTAAAGAGATGTGGGAAAAGGGAAAGGAAATACCACATCAGTCCCTCCAGAGATACCTATGGAAGAACAGAGCTCCAGAACACCTTGAAAATTCGGAATCAATTATTAATTTTGTCAAGGAAGGGGAGTAGGAGAAGTGAAAGGAGAGATCTTTTCAGATATGAACTTTGAAGAAGAATGTGGGGTTTTGTTGGGGTTTTTTGGCTGTTTTGTTTTGTAGATATTTTCAGGGAAAAACCCCTGGTTTTGTTGTCTGTTGAAATAGTGTTATCCACAGATTCATAGAATCATCTAGGCTGAAAAAACCTTTAAGATCACCAAGTCCTACCTTTGATCCAGCACTACCAAGGCCATCACTAAACCATGTCCCCAAGTGCCACATCTCCACCCCTTTTAAATCCCTCCGGGGATGATGACTCCACCCCTTCCCCGGGCAGCCTGTTCCAATGCCTGACCATCCTTTTGGTGAAGAAATTGTTCCTAATATCCAACCTAAACCACCCCCGGTGCAGCTTGGGGCCATTTCCTATCATCATCATGAAATCTCATTTCCTCTCATCATCATCATGGTGTTTTAGCCACTCTTCCCCCAGCCTGTGTCACTGCAGGAGGTTTTTGTGGCCAAAGCACAGGACCCAGCACCTGGTCCTGTTGAACCTCATGTTGTTGGTCTTGACCTATCAATCCAGCCTGTCCAGATCCCTCTGCAGAGCCTCCCTACCCTCCAGCAGATCAACACTCCAACCCAAACAAGTGGGCGGACAAGTGGGATTGCAGCTGGACTGTTCCCCTTCAACACAGGACTGAGAATTATGCAGCAGCTTCTAGCTGAAAGCAGTAGATGTAAATAGTTTAGCTGCTATTTTGTTGTTGGATTTTTTTTTGTCAACGCTAACTACAAAATGTTCTGGGGGAAAAAAACCCTCATTTTACTGCAGGCTACCCTGAACCAGCAAACACTCACCTGGTGTAAGAGGCTGCAAAGCAAAGCTCCCATCCTGAAACTCATCTTGCAGAACTGTTAAATACTTTCAATCATTTCTAACCAACTCATTACCATTAAATAGCAACATTTAAGTCCCATTAATCATCACTCAGTTGAGTAACTAGTATTATTAGAATTAGTAGAATTAAGAAGTAAGGACAGGTTTTTAGAGCTGTACAGCAACTTTACACATGACCGGGATCCACAGAGATAGGAGCAAAAGATCCCATTGAAAAGGACAGATCCACAGCCTGAGCCACAAGCCCCACCTCGTGAGAAGCTTTCAGACCTGGGGTCTTTCATGCATTTCTTACAACAGGACATTGCCCTAAATCCAGCAAATTACACAGCTTAGAAGTTTCTTGAGCAAAAATCTTCACAATCTATCAGACAGAACTCCTTTCCTATTATTCCCTTCCAACAGTTTTTTTATCATTTGATATTTTGGGGTTTTCGAGGTTGATTTCCCAGCCACCCTCAAAATAAAAGGTACAGTTTGGTGAGTATTAGAGCCAAGCACATACTCACTGGAATTGAGGAGGATCATTGCCTTGACACACAGATACTCCTTGTGCTGCAGTTTCAGCTCTCGGAACCTCGAGGTCATGGCCAGGAGCATATCAAAGATCTCCAAAATTCCCTCTACGCATTTCCCCTCATCCCTATGGAAACACGTTCAAAATGTTACCCAAAGAGTAGAATTAAGAAACTGACTCAGACAGATAAAAGTCAAAGCATGAAGGAGGCTGCAAAAGGCCTATCTATCTCATCCTTAGGAGAATTTAAAAGCCTCTATCATGAAATCTAAATTGAAAATTACACTGGTATGAAAGGTCAGCATTTATAAGAAGCTGATTTTCTCTTTAAAGTGCAAGCAGGACCATAAGTATGATGATATTTCTGTATCCTCTCAGCCTGTATAATTCTGGATAATCAGTTTGAAATGCTGTAGTGAAGGGCACAGTACCATCTTGAATACTTTTCCAGATTCATTTCACAAGGAGTTACCACAACCAATAACATTGTGTTTGTACCTAATGGAGGCCTCAGGACTAGGTGAAAAAGAAAGACTTGCTAAAATCAGTTGCTTGAAATAATAAAACTTTTTAAAGAATAAAACAAGTCTTGTCCTTATCTCCTAGCATGTTTTTCTGTGTAGGTATTGAAAGGTATTTGGGGTTTTGGTGGTTTTGTAGTTTGGTTATTTTTATGTTTTGCAAGTTTTTACAGAATGCAACTTTCTCCATTTTGGATATTAGAAGTGGTCCTGCTTTCTGATCTGAAGAACACCCCAAACAAGTCATTCCAATGTGTTTAAAATTCAGCAGCGGCAAATTTCAAACCACTGAAGTTCCTGCTCCACTTTTTGTGTTAATTTTGTTTTACATGTACTGGACTAAAAAAGTGATTAGGCTCTGCAACACAGTATTCAAAGGGAGGCTTTTTATACTATTCGTAATAGCAGATTTTTTTTCTCTGTGATGTTTTTAAGATGAGACAGATTTATGCACAGCAGTGCAGGAGAATTAAAGAAATTTACTGGATCCCAAGAGAAAGGTGCTGGGCCTTCAGGCTGGAGGCAGGCACATGCAGGTACCACCACCCAGGGGAAACAGGTTCTGCCTGCAAAAAAGTATTTTTTATTTGCCCAATTTCCTCTGTTCTTCATAGCAAAGAGGAATATTAAGCTTTGGAGAAGGACAGGCAGCTGCCAGATTCAAAACAAGGACAGAGGTACCAGGGAAGAAGTATTGCCTGCAAAGATTATGTAGGAAATGTATCTGAAGGCTCCAGGGAGACCTTAGGGCCCCTTCCAGTGCCTAAAGGGACTCTAAGAGAGCCAGAGAGGGGCTTTGGATGAGGACATGGAGGGACAGGACAAGTGGGAATGACTTCAAATGGAAAGAGAGTAGGTTTAGATAAGATATTAGGAAGAAATTCTTGACTGTGAGGGTGCTGAGGCCCTGGCACAGGTTTCCCAGAGAAGCTGCGGCTGCCCCATCCCTGCGACTGTTCCAGGCCAGGTTGGATGGGACCTGGAGCAGCCTGGTCTGGTGGAAGGTGTCCCTGCCCATGGCAGGGTGGTGGAATGAGATGATCTTTAAGGTTCCTTCCAACCCAAACCATTCCAGGGTTCTAAGTTCAACTAAGATAAAAACAATCATGTTGCAGACCAGGTTCATATGAGGATGTCCTAAATAAAATTACAGCATGCCCAGACACTTGTAAGCTCCTATTCTGCCCTGTCTTGAGGAAATGAAGAAATGCATCAAATGTTCTTACTCTACTCAGCACATATTAACTCCTGAACAATTGAATGTATCATACATTTTCAGTAATTTCTCATCATCGAACAAAATAGTGAAGCATGTCCTTGCATTGAATTTCATATGAGCAAATAATATTTATTTCCTCTGTTTTATAAATTAAATGTATTTCTCTTATTTGCCATTTTTGCCTATCCGTATCTACAATGATAATTATTGATTCCAAGCCACAGAACTGGTGCAAATTTGAATTTTCCCAGGTTGAAGAGGCTAAAAGACATTTTGAGACTACCCAAGAGAGTAGATTGTTTCCCTGACTTTTTACCAATGTGAAGCTCAGATCAAATCCTTCTAAGGTTCCGTAGAAAAACATCCTTACTAATCCATATTCTTCCTTCCTGGTACACGATACCATGGGGAAATAATCTTTAAACAGGAAACACCCTGCTTTACCTTGAAAAAATATTCTCAGTATCCAACAGCAAGCTAGGGGTCTTCAAATCTCTCTTGGCTAGTGCTCCAATGTTCATTGTTATAGCTAACTATGAAGTCTGCTGTAGTGGCAGGAACAAAACAGGTGGGAAACCTATTTAAAATAATTAAAATACTGCCTGACACTGTATCTTCTTTTTAATGAGGGGCATAGGGACGCATGGACAATGTAGTGCATTTTGTTGCTGTATCTACAGTTTCAGCATCTAGAGACCTGGAACAAAGGGAACAAAACCAGCAAAAGATGTGAAAAATGCACAGAAACGTCATACTCAGTGCCACAGGAGTTCAGGAATTTGCAAGTTCAACAATGCTTAGTGTTCCTTAAGCCCCTGTAAGGATGTGGAACCGCAGGACATTATTGTTACAAGCACAAGCAAATGATAATGTTAGATGAAATATTAATAACATCTGCCATGTTTAATCCTCTTCCTCTTACAATTCACCCACCTTCAAACATGCTAATACGAAGTGTTCTCAAGAAATGTTTTCCTCTTACCTGTCTAATACAAGGTCTGGTGCAAAAATCAGTTTCCCAGGATGGTCGATCGATCTCCACATCAAACCAATCATTAGAACTTCCATCCAGCAGCTCTCCAAGAGTCTTACTTGGTCATAGAGGCTGAGATCAATGAAGCCTAAAGTGATGAAAATAGCATAAAATTAATCAACTCGTTAAATTCTCTGTTTTGATAAAGAAGAATGAGTATATGAGAAACAAAAAGAACCAGGAAGAACTACAGGTTGTGAGGACAAGGGAGCACTGACATCCAAAGTCCCAGGCTGCCATTAAAAATAGGAACAAAACCATTTGCTATTATCATTGCCAAATCTTCCACAAAATGTTTGGAATGAAGCAGAGTGGTGTTCTAGTGCAATTAATCCAATACATCTGGTAAATCTCAAATGACTGCAGAGTCACCTGCTTTGTGTTCTCGCCCTAAAAGAGGAGAGGTGTTAGAAAAAATATCGTGAGGGCAAGGCCCTGGCACAGGTTTCCCAGAGCAGCTGTGGCTGCCCCATCCCTGGGAGTGTTCAAGGCCAGGCTGGATGGGGCTCTGAGCAACCTGATCTAGGGGAAAGTGTCCCTGCCCAAGGCAGGGGGTTGGAATGAAGTGATCTTTAAGGTCCCTTCCAACCCAGCTCATTCCATGATTTTATGATGTATTTCTCTCCAGAACTTATAGCAAGGCCTCAGATAACACCACAGCACAGGCAGAAGGCAGAGACAGTCACAGCCCACCTTTTCTATTCCCCTGCAAAAAAAAAAAAAAAAAAAAAAAAAAAAAAAGAGGGGGAAAAAAAGGACTGATATACAGATTTGGAGAATGTTGCCAGCCATCTTGATTTTGGATTCANAAAAAAAAAAAAAAAAATTTACACACTCCAAACCAGAAGGTCAGAAGTCTAAATTCTAAAAATACAAGTGGGAAAACAGACTGTTTAGTCAAGGAAGAAAATACAGGTACAATGAAGAGTTGCTCAGTGATCAAAACCAAGATCAGGCCACAGTTTTCAAAGCTGGGCTCCTTTAGCTCGGGCCCTTGGCAAAGGTGTTCCATTTTCAGATGAGTTGACATCTCTGGCACTGCATGGTGACAAAGCCTTACAGCCTGACCACGGTAGACAGGTTTCCTGAAGTTCTTCTCAGTTGTCTGAGGTCTTAAAATACACACAGGACATTTGGGCTGCCAAAGAATCTCTCTGTCAGTAATTTATACAAATGTTCCATGTATTTTAATCTTATTACACTCCTCAGCTGGAAGACAGTCAGTGACAGCCAGGGGCTGACATGAACTGGGCAATGCTCACTTTTGTCATCACGTGTCATGAACGTGCTGCCTTTCAAAACTGGTCCAGCCTTGCCTCTGATTTTATAAGAAGGGTAAACAGGAGCCTGGGAGTGGTACCTTCCCTCCTGGATTCCACCATCACAGAATTTACTACAGAATGCACAGCCAACAATAGATTATCTGCCACACACACTCATCATTTAAAACTGCTTTTAGGAAAATATTCATGAATGTGTGAAATAGTACAAGAACTGACAATGTCAGTTTCCTGGGAAACAACAGCCCAAAGGCACTTCAGATTGCCTTATATATTACAGATTGCCTTACATATTCAAATAAACATTTACACTGGTCTGTACTGATTTCTCTAGCATAAACAAGGAATTATCAGGTTCAAAAACTCTCTCAGCCGAGTGAGACGTCAGACCATGTCCCAGCATTCAGCCTACAGGTTCTTGAAGATACAGATTTATCACAGATGTCATCAGCTAAACTCACGTTAGCAGCAGCAGCAGTAGGAGCTATGGCCATTGAGCACAGCTGTTAGAAGGACTCTACTTCTCCTTTTCTTAACAATCTCATGCTCCAAAGATCCAGGACAGCAAACAACCACCTGCGGCATCAGGAGCCCCATTTAATTTCCTCCCGAGTACATTAAGCCACTACTCTTTATATAACTGTATTACACATCCTTTAAATTTTGAGCTCCATACCTCATCATTTAATTAAAAATTGCTAAGACAGACAAGAAAAAAAAAGCTTGTACTGGATGTGTAAAAACTAGAAAAAGACAGACTGCTCTGGTCAGCAACACACTAGGTTGCATAATGAATCCAAATTTCGATATTGTGACAACATCTTATTGATTTGCAATACAGGTTCAGCAATGAACCATGTTAAACTCCTTTAGGCTAGGTCAACAAAGCAAAAGGCAATTATAAAAGCTGTGTTCTCCTGCCTGACAACCAAGAATTAAAATACTTGGAATTCGGGAGGAAAAAATCCAGATGTCTGTTTTACTGAGCAACAAAAAATACAATCCATTAGGCTGAAAGTACAGACAAAAATACAGCCACGGGGTAAAACTCATAACAAAAGACTCTCATTAAATATTAAATATGAAAACCCCACAAAATATAAGCATGTTTTTTTCCTATTTAGACAAAAAGTTACTGTTAATGGAATAAGGAATGCTTTTTTTTCACCCCCAGTGAGTGTTAAAATAATACCCATAACTTAGAGATGAAAATGGGCTTCTAACCCAGGTGCACAGAAGCAAATATTCAGCTTTTCAGAAAGTAAAATTACTGCTCACTGGGCCATTCGTCGAGAACTCTCTATTTTTGCCTAAGGCTTTACCTCCAGGAACCAGGCAGGGATCGACATGATTACCTTCAGGCAAGAGATTTTGAAAAATCAAAAATTCCATGTCCTGTGCTTTAGTCATCACAGTTTTTTAAACAAAAAACAAAAGATCAATCCACATTGAGGTAAATGCTCCAACTGCCATGTAATGTGACAGTGTCACTTACAAAGAGGGGCATTTTAAACATCACATCTATTTTTGTCATTGCTCTAAAATGCTGTTTATTTCTGTTCTCTGTAACAGGAGTGATCAGAAAAAATAAACAGAGATGACAAAGTGTCAGCATTCCCAGGAACTATTTTGAAGGGGTTTGATTGCTTCAATGGGTTTTCTTCATACAGTTCTCCTACTACCAAGAAAAAGTTTTTATTTCTGACATATGTTGAAAATAAACTAAAAGCGACCAATGCCAAAACTGGGGTTGGTTTGGAAACTGATCTTGTAAAAAATAAAAATAATTAATCTTAACTGGTTGAGGTTTGGGGTTTGTGAGTTTGTTTAAAAAAAAAAAAAGCTGTCAGAGTTAAAAAATAGAAATTAATAATAATCAGAACATGGAAAAGGTTGGGTTGGGGTTTTTTTTCCCACTGAAATGTTGGTTAAAATGAGGTAATTTTCTAAGACCGTTCTTCCTTCACAATTCACTTCCTACCAGATAAGCATAACTGTGTGGAGTCCTCTGAAATGGCACCCCTTAATCAAGGTTTTATGATTAGACAAGAAATTATATCAACAGATACCATTTAACCCCTTATGGTTATTTACTTCACAGTTATTTTCAGAGTTTCTTAAGCCAGGAAAAATAAGGATGAAGGATTTGGGCTCTCTGTTTAAAACACCCCACATTAACTGCAAAACTATCATCACTTTGCAGATGTCCGGCGTGGTTTGAGATGTTCTGGGGTGCAAACATCTCCTCCCCAGCAGCTCAGCAGCTGGCCTGGAATCTGCACACCCCAAAACCATCACACCTGGACCCTCCAGCACAGTGGCTGAGACTGCTCTACCCCTGGGAGCTGTGTTCAGCAGCTGGAGCTGGAAGCACAGCAGCCACTCGGCCTGGACCTGAAACAGGATGTGCCTCCCTGACGCTGCATTCCTAATCTAAGGATTATATGAAATATTCTCCTCTGAGTTTGCTTCCTGCACTGTGCACACACTGTGTTTCTGGGGGGAAGGGCTCCTGACATGTTTCCCCATGTGAGTGCTCCAGCAGCAGCAGCTGGACAGGGGCAGGGCACACACCAGCACGCTCTGAATGCCTTCAGCACCAAATCCAGGAGAGGATCCATGGAGTGCTGGCTCCCAGCAGTGCACTCCATCTGAAGCTTAGGATCAAGCCCCACACTGCTATGAGTCCACCAATTATTCCATGCTTTTGGTGCCTTTTCCTGGTCTTAAAATCAAGAGTCAAACACAGTTAGAAGGGAAAAAGGGATTTTACCTTAGGTGCACTACGTCTAGGTCGAATGCACTTCAGTGTACACTGCAAAAAGCTTCCCCCTCCCCCCAAAAATCTGGTATAACATAGGTTTTACTAATTAGCATATCTATCATAAATTCCCCAATGAGAGGCTAAAATGAGCCCCTCACCCCGAGGAACCTTCCCCTGGATGGTTCCATCTGGGTTTACAAAATGTGTTCTGGAGAGGACCTTGGGGTCTGGGGCATATTGATCTTTAACTATGAAACCTCTAAAATGTTTGGTCTCCCAGCTTAACAAACAAGCCCAAGAATGCAGGCAAAAAGCACTAAGGAATACAGAAACTGCAAAAAGGCACAAAAGGGGTTTAAAAGAAAAGGCAAAAAATCATCATGGCATCACTTTTAGCTCAATTTTAAATTTTTATTCTGCCTGTTTTAGTCAGGGGTGATTCATGGAGAAGGAACTGCAAATGCTCACCATTTCTGGTTTGTGAGAAGTTGAATGGTTCATTGCCATGATGCCACGGACACACTTGAGACATTCCAGGCGCTAACACAGACAGTTGTACTGCAGTGCATGTTCTTGCTGTTGCCAACAACCAAAAGAACCCTTATTGATTTTTGTCTTGGAAGAGTGCACATGATAAATCTGAGGCCAATACTGTGCTTCACTGATGTTTTTCTGTAGCAGCGCTGTCAAGTGAAACTATTTCAGACCCAGGACTTGGACACCTTCAGTTACCACTAACTGTACCAGAAACTTTCAATCAGGACTCAAGGAAAGAATGTGGTATGAAATGAACCTTCTAAATCAGCTTAATCAGGTATTTGTAGCTGATGAGGTAGAAATTACATACAACACCAGCTCTGCTTTACAGTAAAATGAACAAGTATTTGAGTAAGAACAGACAGCAAGTTCTGGGTTATACTGTGTATAAATCAAAATATGTCCACGTTAATTACTGAGAGAAATAAACTCTCCACAACTTTACAGGACAGAAAGCTTGACTTTCATACCACGTACCTACAGTGCTTCTGTCTTTCCAGAGTAGAGAAGGACACACTGACAGTAAAAACATTGCCTGAAACAAACGAAAACAATGAATTTCTTACCAGGAATTTTCTTGGCCCAGCCAATCATGTGCACCAGCTCTTTGTCCGCCAGCTTTGTCAGGGACATCATCATGGAGGCCTCGGTGAAGGGTTTGCTGGGCCGGCTGACCAGCACGTGGGGCGGCTCCGCTTCCAGCAGCGTCAGCACGAACTGCTCCGGGCTGACGGCGCTCAGCAGGATCTCCTTCACCCGCGTTGCCGCCTCGTTGTACTTCTTGGCTCTGCCAAGGCAATGCGCCCGATCCTCGGAACTGCGGTGGCTCCGCAGGATTCGGTACCCGCAGCGTTCTCTCCTTGAGCCTGGCGTGAGAGGCACGTGGTTGCATTGGAGAGTTTTTCCCTCAGGTTGCATTATATAAACCCAAATACTTGGGGAAGAGGGCGAAAACCCTTTAATATTGGATGTTGTAATACTGAACATTAAGTTTCGAGGACATTCAGCACGGACTTAACTTTGTTCCCACTGACTTCAGCTGAGGGGTTTTGTTTATTCTACTAAACAAAAATAAAGTTAAAAAATGTTTGGTTTTGAACTCTGGTTAACTCGATTTAAAAGTCCAGTGGGAAACTCCCATTGACATCAAAAAGGTATAAATCAGATCTTTAAAGGCAAATAAAGATAGCTGATTGTAAATTCTGCTTTATATGTAAACTGGGGGAATAAAAGACTTGAAAGCCTGGACCAAGTTACAGATTAAATGCCTCAGGAACAAGCACAGCTGGGCCTCAGAGTTGGCTGGATGTTCAGCCAGTGATTCACAAGACTCAACCCATTTTCTCCCCATGCTCCAGAAAGCCATCAGAAGTTTCTCCAAAGGGAGTTCAGATACCTACAACTAAGAGCAAACACCCTGTTTGGAGCTCTGTCTGCAGAAGGCTATTTCTGTTGCAAAGAGCAGTCCTCTACATTCCTGGACTTAATTAATTGTTCATTCTGACAAAACTAAGCATTGTCCAATTCTTGGTCAGTGTTATTGGTAGCATCACTAGTACCTGTTTTTGCATAGCTGCCAAGGAAAGAGTCTAAAAGCTTCTCCAAAACCTCAGTATTCATAAAATACTCAGTTATAGTTCCACTTCAGTTAGCAAAGAGGTCCAAGCATAAGCCAAATTAAAAACAAGGGCAGTGGGGACACACAAAATTGATTTCAGATACTGTTGACAAGGCTTTGTCTTGCTCTATAAGATGCTGGGTGAATGCAGAGTCAGGCTCATGTGGCAGAGGGACCTCAGGTGGAAGTGGCTTTTCAGGTCATAGTCCTGTCACATCTTCAGCAGCTGTCAAACAGCATTTGGGTCAGTCTGTGAGAGGGGTGAATGCAAAGGCCAGTCAGGTACAACCTGACTGAATAAAGACCAACAGAGTCTTCCAGGACTTTTAGGATGTGGACCTTTCAGTTGTACGTGGCTCTCACTCGCTGCCTGTTCAGTAAACCATGTTGGATGTAGAAGAAAGTTAAAAAGGTACTCATTAGAGAAGTTCTCAATATTAGAGGACATGCTTTCCCTGGAAATCCAAGAGAGTGGAGAAGACCAACAAGTAAAGCTGGTTCGATGAACAGACCTCAGACACAGAGCTATCCAAGTGGGATAAGCCTTTTGGAACTGGAAGTATTTTTCAGCTGGAATTCCAGCTTAAGGCCTGCACCATTTGGAGCAAAGATGGTTTTGCAACTTTGAAAGGGATGTGGGTATGATGAAATGGGCTGAGTGCAGACAGGATATTTGCACAAATAATGGATTGAAGGAAATAAATAATTTGTAGAACCAAATGCTTAGCCAAATGACAACTAGCTAGAAGTTTCCAGAGCAGATGAACAGCAGTTAAGGAAAGGTTACACACCAGCAGAGACAGTCAGAGCATGAGACACTATTTTATGTAGATTCATGGAATAAGACTTGATGAAAATACCCCAAAATGTTTCCTGCAGAACTACAAAAGTAACAGAGCAATTTCTTCCACCATCTGCCTGGGAAAAGCCTTCCTGAAGAGAGTCAAAGGCCACCAATGCATAGACTATTTTCTACAAAGACATCCGGATAATGCAGTGAACTCTGTGCTAAGCCTCATTTCTTGACTAATGCACGAAGGTCAAGAGGAAAATCTTGAAGTGGTTTGTCAGCTACCAAAAAACACTAGAACGGCACAGTGGGCTGCAGACTGTTCTGAAATCCTGTAATGCACAGAAAGTATGTATTTTCCATCAGGGAAGACAAAAAGGAAAGGCTGACAGTGAAGTAGGCAAATGAAACAATACTACAGCTGGAGAGAGATGAGGAGGTGCCCAGGGCACTCTCTCTAGAGAGATCCATGGCTCTGATCTCCATGGGATGGGAGAGACCATAACCACCAGGAAACATGGCACATTGTTTTCACTGTTTAGGAAGCTGAAGCACATTTCCCATGGGCACCTTGAAATACAGAACAAGAAAAATAGCATAGGGAATAGAAGCCACAGGCAGGGTAGAGTAATGCTCTGTGAAATGAAGAGTCTTTGTTCTCCAGTATCTGGTGGAGCTGTGAAACAACCCAAAAGAAGATGCAAGAGCATCAGTCTTTGCACACATGGAAAGTTGTTCAGTTGGGGACCTTATCTAAAGTGATAATGTCAGAAAAACTACTGGCTTAAGAGGGAACTGGAGAGAGGAGCCTGATGTGCCTGATGACACAATAAGGAAGAAATTCTGACAGTTTTAACACACCTGCCAGAAGTAACGTGTTCAAGGAAGCACTTGCAGCCAGCTTACTGACTCTAGTTCAGAGTCTGGCACTGAAGTGAACCAAGTGTGCTCTTGGGGGGCTCTGTCATGCTGTCACCCAAACTTCTCTGTGGCACTGAAGATATCAGTCCTTTGGTGCCACGATCTGAGTCATCCTCTCCAAGTCACTGTTTTAAAGTTCTTTAACATTTTGTAGCCTATAAATATAAATTTAAGCTTGTAGAAAATATAAACACACAGGGAATCAAACAGATACTTTAATGAAGATCACAGAAATCAAATTTAAAAACAATTTAAGAAGTAGTCCAGCATTCTGTTCTAACTGACAAAATCTTGAATAATTTCCATCTGCACAGCTGCACTCCATACTCCATCTGAAGATAATTCATTCAGGTTATGATTTTGAGAATATTAAAAGTCTCAATACTTGGGGAGGGTCCTTACTGGAAACTAGTAAACCCCTTTAAATTACTTTAGGTTATTTAACTGAATCAAGTTTCTTATACAACCAGTTCTCGTTATAAAAATATGCTCCATTTAAAACACAAACCAAATTTCTTTAATCCCATTACCAGTGCAGAAAGCCAGATTAGGAGTACTACATTTCTGCATTAAAAACTTGCTACTAAAGAAAATACAACTGATGACAAAAACAAGGTGGGAAAAAACCCAACCAAAACAGATTCTGAGTTATTCATGGTGGTTTTTATTCACCATCTATTGCCAAAGCAGAACTAGGCTGAATCACTGAGCCGTGTACATAAAAGGTACTTAAAAGAGATACCATTTATTAACACTTTCTATTCTTTTCTGCTTGCATTTAAAGAAGAAGAAAACTATATTTAAGCTTGCTAGTCAACTGACACGGCAGAAAACATCAGTCTTTCCAAATAAAACAACAACTTTCAGTGACATAAAGGAGCTTCTTTACTTTCTATTAAAATCCAAAGTTTAGGCAGGACTGAGAAATTCTACCTATACGTCTAGTAGCATGCAACAGACATGTATAAGTGTTTCTTAAACTATATATTATAATTATCAACCAGCCTAATGTTTTGCTTAAGTAGACACAGAGATGTGGATCAATGTGTGCAAAGGCAGAGCAATAAAACACAGCTTCCCAGATTAGGGACTATCTTCGACTTTACCACAAACTCCCTAACTGTACTTAATAGCTTATATTCATTTCTATAAAGGTAATTCAGGCAATTGCAGAAGTGCAAAATGATCAAATCCCTCATTCTTCCTACCACGCTCTCCTTATTTAGAGCTATTTTGTGCAAGAAAATTGCTGTATTCAGCTGAGAATGCTGGACCAAGGGCAAGACCTTAAGCTACAGCACCACAGACCACATGAGTAAACGACCCCAAGACATAAGAAATAAGGCACATTGAAAAAAAGGTCATTAAAATGAGCCTGTTGTTCACTCAGCCGTGAATGAGCCACAGCAGGTATTACTGGCAGTAAAACACATTATTTTTCAAGCTTTGCAAATTCTCTGAAAATCACAAATGCTGTCTGATATGGTGGGCAGTTACATGGCATGTTGCCCTTCATGCTGATTTTGGTCCCTTGCAATGGCTTATATAACTAACCAATTCTGTAGCAACTGCAGATTCTACCATTGAATAGATTATAATCAGTTTTTGAAAGTGTTTGAGCTTAAAACTGGCTCCAATTCACATTAGTAAATCATTATCACTCCAGTCACCTTTGAAAGCAAATGCAAATGTTCTGGTGAGTACATATTCCAGAGCAGAGCTACTGACAAAGGAGCTGCCTCTGCCTGTGTGCATATGAAAACAGGAGCCGAAATTATAGTGATTGCTATAAAAGCTAAAATTCAATTAATACATCTGATGTCCACAGAACATCTTGAAACATTTTGTCACCACTTATTTTCTGTGTGAAAAGTACTCTACAGTATTTCAACTGCACACAGCAGCCACATGCAGGAGAAAGAGCCAAATCCTGAAGCAGCCCACAGAGAAATCTGTTTCCCTTCCTGCAGACTTGTCGAATGATTCCAGGACTCAAGAGCAGCATCTCTCCAGCACTTTTGAGTGTGGCCTCTCAGCCTCCTCACTTGGGGCTGAAAGGAGCTTTATCTCTGGAACAACTTCAACATGTTGAGAAGTGACACATGGGGGAAAAGATATAGGAGCAGGGCATAGGAGGGAAACAAAAGTTAGGGAAACTGAAAACTCCCTATGAAAGAAGGTCTACTTGAGCTGCAGAAAGCAAACAAAAAGCAAAGCAGGGCACAGCTGCTCCAAGAGTGCAAAGTGATGAAGCAACTGCCCTCTTCTTCACTGCTTTTGACAAAAAGTCCAAATCCATTTCAGCTCCCCAGGTAAACATCAGAAAGTTCCAAGAGAAAATCGGTTTTATCCTGATCTATTTTATTCAAGTTTGCTGGGCAGAGTTTACTGCAGTTTTTCTGTTTTTGTTGTTCCTGATGACAGTGCAATTCTTCTGGTAATTATTTTTCTACCACTGTTAGCAGTCCTAGTGCCAAACTTTAGCAGTAGCTTCCTTGTTTGAAACAGCACAGAACATGGACTTCCTGCAGAGGAATTGGCAGATGCTGTGTCTAAGACCCTCATGCTTTTGGCAATGATGGTATATTTTGTAAGAAAATCCATTATGACCTTAGTACAAGGCACCCCTAAGCTGGCCTCCACCAAAATACCTTTGGCTTGTTGGGCTGACTTCTGAACATTTCTGAAGGTGATGACATCCTAAAGAATTTCAGACCAGGAAACTCCAGAGCAACGCTTTTCTACTGTCTCCTGCTGCACTGAAGATGGCATGTACTGCTGAATCACATTTAGACACAGAAACACATGATTTAAACACACAGGTACCTATGAGTGTGGTTTTTCTCAAGATGTCTATTGATAATATGCAAAGGGAGGATTTAAAGATACCATGGGAATGGTGCCAAGATTTTAAGAAGAGCTCTCATAAACTACAAAGTGGTAATTGAATTTCTTTTATCACTTCTGCTGGACAGAAGTCTCCACTGAACAAAAATGCACTCACAAACCATTCTATCCCATTCAGGGCTTTAGCAGATGTGAACCAATCCATTCACTAAGTGACCTCAGAAAGGTGCAGAGATGCAGAAAAGCCTTCATTAAAAACAAAGTGTTCTCTTTTATGGCTTTCTACAATAAAAATTTTTTATTAAAGCCCAGTTCTAGTGAGAAAACGTTTGAGAGATAATTGCTGTGGTCTGCAGGAAATGGCATTTACATTTCATGCAAGAAATACTGTCTTAAAATCTGTCTGGTTTAAATGTCTGTCACCATGTGTCCATACATCAGCATTACTCACAGGTGCCACTTAACTCATCAGGTGACTCAGACAGTTCTGAGTAATTTTTATGTTCTTTTTTCTGAGATTAAATTGTTCAAACTCTCAAATTCTTGAGAGTTTCAAGCTTCAGTGCTACTATTTTAAAAACTGATTATTTAAAAATAGAGTTCCTTTTTTTTTTCAGTTACAGTTTCAATCTGTCATTTTTTGTCTGGCATAGTCATCAATGTCCTGCAGACAATCATTACTGTAGGAAAACATGTTTGTGAATATGTGACAAGATTCAAAGGAACACAGGCTTGGACATAAGTGTATGCTATAATTTTTTACTTGTGATACCACAGTGCCTATGAGGTATAATCTCACACCAGGACTTTCTGGGCAGCTAGAATAAAATGATTAATTTAAGGCAAGCATTGTGGAGGTCTATCTTACAATATCATTCTGGATTTAGTCTTGATAAAGCCTTTCCAACTCCAGAACTGGGGCTTGGCTGAAAACTCCATTGGAAAAAGTTTGAGCAAAATTCTCAGTCATAAAGATGACCAGTAGCACCATTAAGAAAGTAAGGTTCTGAAAGGAGTCTTATTTGCAGGTGTAAGGCTTTCCTTTCTGGAGGTAAAACCAAGCACCAATAAAGTTGAGATCCATCATCACTGCAGGAAAAGACAGGAGCTTCACATAGAAAGAACCATCTGACTTGAGCAAAAGAAACTAAATGTACTTTAGGAGTACAAAAATAATACAAGGAACAGTTGAAATTTCAGTTCTACACTGGGAGTTATCAGCTAGGAATGAACAGGGAGGCTGCAATCATAACAGATCGTGGTGTGATTATGAACTGCTGCCAGCATCATGTTACCTTGAAAAAGGCAAATAGGATCCTGGGTTGTGAGCAGAGAAAAGCTCCTGCAGCAATAGAAATGTATTGCTGCTACTGCAGTGAGGAGAGTCACTGGAATGCTGTCCATGATTCTGGGCACCCAAGTGCTAACTGGGTTATCTCTGCCTGGAGCAGGTGGAGGGACAAGATACTCTGATGATTTCCAGGTTCTGTCTACTTTCCTATTTTGCAAGAGGAGAAGTTTTCTTGGTTTATTTAGCCAAAAAACAAAGGTTGTGAGGGGATATGATGCGGTCCTTAAAAAAACCAGGCCATTAACAACAAAGAGAAGAGGAGCCTCTAAGCTAAAAGACAATGTTGTCACAAGAAAAAATGGACATTAATTGTCCAGCAATAAATGCAGGCTGGAATTCTAAAGAATGTTCCTAATGAAAGAAGTTATATTTTACAAACAGTCTTCAGATCAAAGCTGTGGGAGGATGAAAACAGTGTCTAGTTTTGAAACAGAAATCGGTATCTACATTAAATGGGATGAAACGAGATGCATGCCTGCAAATCATGGAGAGCCAAGCACAGTGACCTCCTCCTTTCCACTCCAGTGTTCTTATGGGATATTTTCCCAACCTTTTTCTATTACTTACATTGGGGAATCTGTAAGAAACAGCAAACCTTGACTGTAAACATACGTTAGACTGAAACATCTTTCAAAATATTTTCTTCTTAAAAGCACCTTTTAAAATATCATCTATAAATGCACAACTACATTGAAGTCACATCATTGTAAGTATGAGATGGGGATGAGAGAAAAGGCTGGATAATTCTGAGTGGTGCAGTGACAAACAGTGGTTGTTCACTATTTCTTTTGGTGGAAGAGCTGTGGGTCATCATCTGAAGACAGCTTGTTCAAAAAAAAGAACTGCCCTCCCACTGCCTTCCCCTCGCTGCCCCACCAAAGCCCCACACAAAAGCCCAGCAACCTGAGAGCTGGGATTAAAAAAAGGGACAATGGAAAATCTGTCATTCTGCTAATGTCCCCAACTGCTAATTTTTGGAAGCTGAGAGCTGACAGCATTATTATTATTCTTATACTCCTCCCGAGGCACCCACCCTTGCCACTTCCAGAGGTGGAATACTGGGTGAATTAACTGCTGCTGCCATGTGACACTGCTGGTCCTGCAGTGCATCCAAGCAGCAGAGCACAGCACAGGCTCCTTTACCTCACATTAGCAGAGATTGCAGCAGCTCTTGAGTTCCCATTCTGCATGGAAGTCACCTGCCTCCCCGAAGCTCTGCAGAGGTTATATGGTTTTCACAAGTTTAACCTACACCTTGCCCCTTCCCACAGGTTTTCTTCTGAAAATGACAAGTCTTCCTCAGCTTTAAGAATCAGTTAATTCCTTCCTATAAAACCGGCTTAAGCCTTGCCTCAATTGTTGTGCCTTCTTAGGATTCCAAGGGAAAAAAAGATACAGAATTGGCTGAAGGGAAGAAAGAAAAAGCCAGCAAAACCCAAGCTAAGAACATGGACGTGCCAAACTCACCACATTTCATCATCCCCACTTCATAGCATTTCCGTAGCCGGCAGGCCTGGCAGCTCTTGCGCCGGTTTTTGTCGATTGTGCATTGATTGGTGGCTGGGCAGATGTAATCGTTGTGTCCTGCAAGAAGGGAAAATTCAACATTTCCAACCAACTTGGTCATTTCCCAAATCAGGAATGCTCCTGACTGTAAACAGCTCAACTTTTTCATGTGCGTATATCTAAGCTCCATTAACTGATGCAAAAATGTGTATTTATTTGATATTATAAACATCAACCTGTGGCCTCATAATTGACCAGACAGTATAGCTCAGCTTTATAGTGGTGACTGTCAGATAACCAACCACCTTCTAAAACCAACTAATTTTTTGAAAATGGAACAATGGAACATATGCTCTTGTGGAAATTTGCTCCCAATCTCCAATTTCTTACTGTATATTGGGAGCCTATAGCTGGCAGATACCAGATATTTTTTTTTTTTTCCTCAGCAGAGTTGAAAAGAGCAGCTTCAGTACTGCAAAGATTTAAGTAAACTACAGCTCTATTTACTGAACTCTGATGTGGTGAGTTCCAGGAATGAAGAAGCCTTTGGAGGATTGACCCCAGACNACCAAACCAAAACAAAAAAAGCCAAGATAGAAAGCAGAGTGGTATGAAATAATGCATCCTGTAACTGCAAAGAAAAGCACAAGCAGAGGGTGTAAGTTTTAGGTATTCTGGACAAGTGTTTATCTTATTTTCATCAATTTTCACTGCAGGCTCTTTTGTTCTCTTCTTATTCTTTCCCATCTCACCCCATTCCCACTCAAATCCCTTTACGTTACTGTATTTCATTAATCAATAATCTGGTCCAAAGGTTTATTGCTGTAAACTGGACTTGCGTATGCTCCTGCTGTAAATACAGTTGAATCATCTTCTGCCAAATACTGGGACTTTCTCTTGCAGCAATTACCAAAGGATGCAAAAAATATTCGCTCATTTACTTTTCTTAATGTCTTTTCTCCCAGGCTGCTTTTTAAGTTGGTTTGGGTATTTTTTCCCCAACAAAGAATAAGATCAGGCAAAAAAATACTGCTACTTGAGTGAATTTTTTTTCACTTGGTGCAAATCCAAGAGTTCATGTCCCCAAGAGTAATTATTTAACTGAACCATTGTGACTATTTCTATGCAAAATTAGAATTATTTTAACCTTGAATTTTTGAACCAACAATTTTGAAAAGAAGAGATCAGGTTACAGTTTGTCCCATTTCCTTCTGGCAGATATGACTGAAAAACAAATTACTGTTTATCACTCTTCACACAACATGGGGGGAGAGGAGGAGGAAGCTCTCTGTTGCACACAGGAGTATAAAGTGATTTAAAACTTTTGGGGCCTTGGGATAACTTGCAGGCAGATGTTCAGTGATGTGGGACAAACACACTACACTACAAACTCAGACCACACACAGTTGCTCAGCCATACCTTCTAATTTTAATTAGACATGAGCCCAACATTTTGGCCTATGGCAGGCCCAGAAAGTCTTTTATTTTAACATAACAACTGTTGCAACTGAGTGCTTAATAGTGTTTTATGCCAAGAACTGGCTTTCTTTATTTGTCTTTTTTTATCCTTTTATTTGAATTACAAACGCCATTACCTGACAGGGTACACTGAGGTGTACAAAAGACCACAGTGGGTAACTTGCTGGTGGCTCAAGCACATGTGAGCAACACAGAGAAGGCAAACAATTTACTTGACAGAAAACACCTTGAGATCAAATTCAGTCTCCATTTGTGACACACTGGACACAGAGTTCTCTTCAATTATTTTAGAAATCAAAAGTACTTGCACCAGCTTGTAGAAATTGCTATTCACCTGTGCAGAATTTGCACAATGAAGTGAAAGGGCAAAACAAGTTCTGAATTAAATTTGATTCTCCTAGTGACACCAGCTCTGCCATATTGAGCCAAAAGAAAATATCTGAAGATTGCTAAAGGCTTTGCAGGCAGAAGAGGAAGGGGAACATTAAAGACCAAACAGCAGCAGGATTTTCTGCACTGGTGTCCATGTGTAGCAGCCAATGTCAATAGAAATGATTTTCCACTGAAAGATCCCAGATGAGGCCGAAGAACAGGATAACTAGGCCAAGGTTAAAGAAACCAAAGTGCCCCAAAGCTGCAATAGGGTGCCTAAGTGACTTCCACTGGCTGTGACAGCAAACACGGAGCCCGACATTTACTTCACACTGCAGCCACACAGCAAGCTTGAACTAAACACCAAATATTTAAGAATTTAAACATGGAAGTGAGAGTCTTAGAGAGATCTGACAGAGTAAGAGATACTGCAGTGCAGGCTCTGAGGGGTGGAGGCTGAGCATTAACAATAATCAGGTTAGTACCTGATACATGCCACACATATTTTTTTCATCCTACATAGTGTGCAGATATTATACACTGTGACTCAACAGCTCCAGGCAATAGACTCTTGTCAATAAGAGCTCCTGGCAAGCAAAGTCTCCACATAATTGCCTACTGTTACTGTGTCTATGAAAACTAATTCTCAATTACTACAGCTGAGCTGGGCCACAAACTCCCATCCGATTCACAGGTCTGCAGTGCCCTCCCACCCAGGCCTCTGCCGCAGGGCCTCACTGTGCTATGCATTCCACCTCTCCTCTAAAGAAATCCATTGCTCACTCTGTAATGTTTCCAGATCTTGATAACATCAGAGCCAAGAGATAAAACAGTCAAATCATGTGTTGCTCTATTTTCAGCATGGAGCACCAGACACCAGGATTTCAGACCAACTCATTACTAGGTCAACTGCTGCAGCCCCTGGTCACATGAAACAATTTATTTAAGCAAAATTATCAAACCCTGTTTGTCCTACCTTGAATGCTTCTTTTAAAAAATGCTTTGCAGCCTTCACAGGACCAGACCCCATAGTGGTATCCTGAAGCATAGTCACTGCAGACTGCACAGAAGTGGGCGTCCTTTTTTGAGCCAGGATTATTTGCAATTGGGCTTGTACAGTCATTGCCATTAGTTTTTCTTTTTAGTGTTTCTCTGATAGAAAAGAAAAACATCTGTTATAAAAGAGGAAAATTTTAAACTGCACTGCAAGGAGTTCCATAATTTTTCATTGTCTTCTATTCTCTCTCTACAGAGTCTTCATGTTCCTGAACACAGAACAGTGTGAAACATTAAGCATTTTCTGACAAGATAATTTAAAGCATGCAGTCTGATCCCAGTGACGACACTTTAGAAAGATTTAAAATACTCAAAGGCATAAAACTGGACTGCTGCTGTATCAATCACATGAACCCTGGGAAAATCATATGAAATGCTGATGGGTCTTCAAGAATTATTGGGAATGTGGAAGTCCAGGGATTTGTGAACCAAGGGGATTTTGCCTCTTGGGAGCTTCACATGAAAAAGGAGAACTCAGACAGCTCAGACTGACATGATAAATGCTACAATGAACAGAGCCACAGTTGCTTTGTACTGGTAGTAAGGCAAAATTACAACACACATCCATTCTCAGGTATTTCCTCCTTTACATGAGGCTTCATTCATTCAATGACATTCTGGAGACAAATAACTGAGATGTGAATCTCAGCCCACAAGATCAGCTCATGATGTTAGACAAAGTTTTCTGTTCAAAGTGACATCCCATGTTGATCACCCTAATGCTAAACAAAAGGAAGCCTGAATACAAGAGGAATGGGGAAACACAACTAATAAAATACTTCCATACATTAAAACTTGGTGCTCTATATAAATTAGTAAGAGATACACATTTCTGAAGTGTTGCAAATAATTCCAACATACAGGAACTATTGTTCATGACTGGATTAAAATTAAAACAGGATAAAACCATGAAAAACAGCCAATTCCTGACACCAAGATCCTGTAAACAAACACAAGAGGAACGGAACTTAGATTATCAGTAATATTTGGTTTAGGTATAGGAAGTACATCCGTTGTATCCTTTTTATCTGGACCTAATTTTCTTGGTGGCTTTTGCACGCTGTGCTTCCAGGGTCAATACAAGTTCTAGACAGAGAGAAAGTAGTGTCATGTGCAAACTCTCAGCAGCTCAGAGTTTGAGAAAAGGACTGGTATATAGTCAACTTACACGTATAAACTTAAGCACAGAGGCAGAATTTAGGAACTCTAGGTTTTTCCTCATCCCACCTTCCAGAAGGATTAGGGAGGAGAAGAAAAATCACTTGGGATAAGACAGCAGGTAGCATGGTTTAAACAGAACAGTGGAAACATGCTGAAAATGCTGTCAAAGAGGCTTTAACTAATATATTAAAAGCAGATTTTGTGCTGGTTTCATGACAGGAGGTAAGGACAAACACACCCACATGCCAACTGAAAATCATCAAGTTCATAAGTTTTTAAGGAGAACGTGCTCCAATTTCCTGGTAAAAAATTTGGAAAGGAAGAAAAGGTGCTTCTCAGAGCAAATTTCAAAACAGAAAAATTAAGGTATTTGTTGTACAATTAAGTTCCTGAGAGATTTTTTTTTCTTAAATGTTAATTCACTCAGATAAAACAGAGCAGAGGAGTGTTTAGGTGTTTAACAAGCTCGGTCTTTGATTAGACACACACCTCGTTAATGGGTTGGTTAGGAATGAGTTATTTCCCTCTTTGCCATGCTGGGAAGACCAGCAAGGGGGAACTCTCCCCAAGAGTAAAGGGAGTGTCTCACATGTGCCTAATATGCTGCTAATGCAAGGAGGGAAAAGCATTGATATACCTTCCTATCCCCCTGTATTTGGAAGCAAAAGTAATTTGGTGTTTCACATTAGTAGAAGAGGTATATTTTTAAGCTTTACTTGGGAATCATTATCCAATTGTGAGGGTCAGAAGAGGCTCAAAATCAGCTGGAGAACCTCTCTGTGACTGATTGATATGCTGTGGAGAGCAGTGTTTATTGCCCTTGATAAAGCACCGAGGTTATGGATGAAAATAAAGAAAAAGCACACACTGTAATATCTCAGTGAGGATTGTTGGTTTTTACCTCCCAGTCATGACAAGTGTTTTTAAAAAGCACTTTTTCTTTCCTTGTTTAAAAGTTTAATGACAGCCACCCTGCACACATGGAAGCTGCAAGACTTCCTCAGACTTGTGGCCAACAGCTCGCACGCTGCGGAACCATCTGGAACAAATTCCTCCTGTGGGCCAAACAGCATCAGAGCCGCTCGTCTGTGACAGCTGCAGCCTCGCACCAGGAGGCCCAAACCCCATCAGTTTGTCACTGCTGTCTGTGAGGACAACAGACCCTGCAAACAGGCAGGGCTTTCAGGTAAACATCCCATACCCCGAGGCTCTCCTGCTCCGGCAGTGTTTGCACACAAAGGGCAATCCAGAGAGGGCAGCCCACATGTGGGTAGAGACCACATCCCAGCTGCTGTAGGACTGGGGCACTCCAGGATGCTCAGCACAGGAATGAGCTGCCAGGTCCTGCAGGTGAGCTGGAAGTGGCTGGATGGATGCCCACAATGCTCCTGGCACCAAAGGATGCAGGAAAATAGGGGATGTACCCTGGTGGCTACTGAGGAACCACATGGTGAAAGATTTATCTCTTTACACCTCCTAGTACTCCTCTCTATTTTATGATCGTGGTTTCTGTATTGGGTTACTACCTTTCTAAAAAAGAATTAATACTTCACTAAAAGTAACAAGTCAGTGATTTTCTCCTGGTCATCCCCCTACTCTGAGCAACCTGGTCTAGGGGAAGGTGTCCCTGACCACAGCAGGGAGGTTGGAACTAGATGGTCTTTAAGACCCCTTTCAATTCAAACCATTCTGTGAAAAAGAGGTTATACTCCAGATTTTCTTTGTTTCTCTTTATGTTATGTCATCATCAGCTGAGCAATAGTCCTTATGTATCTATACAAATAGCTGATGACTTATTTATTTAAACTCCAGTGGGACAGGTTTGGCTTCCCTTCTGTCTGTTGTAGAGAGGGCACTGCAGGGCATCAGACAGGGTGCTCGTGCTCCTGGGTTATTCCAGCTGCTGTCCCAACATCTGGACAGCTGGAAACACTAACCTTCCCAGAGCTGTCAAAGTTTTGGAACCCTAACCAAAGTGGAAAGAGTTTGGATGTTACCCCTGTTCACATCGAAGCTGCTTGGGAAATTCTTCTGTATGTAAGTGCTACCCAAAGAGTCTTTCCCAATCCACACACCTACACTGAAAGCATATTTGCACTCCAGAACTGCATAAAGCCCACCCGTCACAGAAGGAACGTGGGCAGTCTCAAAAATAGCACAAATCCTTTATTAACCATTGAAGTGAAACTGTTGCCAGGATGCACTATTTTTTATACTCCAAATGACTGCTGAAGTTAAATAAGGGGGCCTATGAATAAACATACAGCTGCTGAAGCAGGAACAGCACCTGCACACCCTGAGCTTTTATCCATCCAACAGGTGGTGTGCCCATGAACGGAGCAACTCCATCAGCTGATGATCCACATGCAGATTAGGGTTTGCAATACCAGTAAGAGTGCAGAACAAGAACGTGTTTTTGCAAACAGAGTTTCTTGCCAGCTGAAAATTTAGCCTGTGGCTCTGCTCTTCACAACAACTTTACAGAGTCAGTTTGGAACAGCAGCAAGAAACAAAGTCAGGCTTTTTCAGTAGCAGCCCCCTTTTAACATGATGTGACTGCTTATACTAAAACTACAAAGCAAAGAAAGTATTTCCCTTGAATTTCGAGTTAACAAAAAGCCTTCACATCTATTAGGAGCAGTAAAAAAATAATCTGGATAAAAAGGAATTCAAACAGCATTGTATGAAAAGGCAAAAAGAGTGAACCTTTACCTCTCTCCCTCAAAAGACTTAATCTGCCAGAGCAAAATTAATTTTACTACACATTAATTTTACTACAAAATTAATTTTACCTAGCAGTCTTGAACGTCTGTTTACACAATGTAAACTTTTCCCACACTGGAGGTATTTGTAACGCTTTTTGTTGGTGTATAGTACTCTCAGAAGGTATTGAAAAAAAATCTCATTTCAGAAGTTACATTAAAAACAAACAAACAAACCCCCCAGGACTGATTTGGTGTCTAGTGGAGTTTTTCTGGCATTGTTTTGTTTTTCAGAGGGACCAACACATAGAATTCAGATGTAAAAAGAAAAGACTTGAGCTAAGGAAACTGTAAATAATATTCAGCCAAGTTTTAAAGCAACAAGCAGCACTGACCTGCTCCCGGGCAGCACTGGCTCCATCGGTCGTGCCTCACACCACAGGCTCTTGGGCTGCTCTGCATACAGCAGGGAGGACTGGCAGTGCAGTGTCAGAGGGGACAGATGGCCAGGAGCAGACCACAGAGCACTGGGGCTGGAGGTTTGCCTTGCAGTCATGCCCTCTGGATCCCCAAAATTGCTGGCAATGTTGTAATTCACCACGGCAGGGCTGCAGAATGCCATTGTGGAATATTCGTGTCTGTTTTCCATGTAAGATGAGGGAATGTAGACTGGACTGTGTTCTGCTGTCAGCGTGGACTGATTGCAGCTGTAGGGAACTGGAGAGATGACACCAGCAGGTGAATTTTTAATTTCTGTTTTATTGCATCCAATATCCTGAAGTGGCAGCAACTGAGAAAAGTCCTTGTGAGAAGATGTGCACAGGGACATTTTGAAGCAAGATTGAAGAGTGCTGTTTAAATATTCATCCTAAGATGGTAAAAAATTAAAAAAAAAAAAAAAAGAAGTAAAATGTAAGAAAGCTGTGCATTAAGTCTTTTCTACAAAAGAAAAAAGGAACCAGCAAACCAGAAAACATAAAAATGTCTCCTTAAAACAGATTACATAGCAAATGCATTTAAATAGTCAATGTACAAATTTACTACCTTTAAGGAAAAGAAAGCTTTCTAGGATATCCTTGAAAATAAAGGCTAAAACACACATTGAGTTCAGACTCCCTTAAAAAATAATAATAATTTTAAGAAGAAAACTATTTGAGGCCTGCCTGAAACAAAGATGAAGGTGGCAACTTGGATCTTAATAGGAGTTACAACCAGGGAAAAACTGCTCTATATCAGAGACAAAATTACCCTGAGATCCACAGCTATGGAGGAGAAATCAATTCTCTTTATAACAACTCACCATCTCCTGCTGTAACTGCACTACAGTCTTCAGCCTTGTACTTCAGGGTGCTTTCCTTTTCCATCACAAACATGTCACAGCAGCTATTCTGAAAACAGACAAACACACACACATGCATATCCCCTATACCTTCCAAATCCAGAACTCCACTGCACATCCCTCTACACAGAGGAGGAAGACAGGCAGTGGATGTCAGCAAGCAGTGCAACTTCATCTCTGAGAGGTCCCTGGATACGGCACCTCTGAACAGAGCCATTACAAAAGTAGAAGTCATAAAATGCAGATATTTTCAAAGCTGACAACACAACTTGAGTGATTTCATAAGGTCCAGAAATTTTATAATTCCCACTCTCCATCCCCATCCCCATCCCAGCTACTCCCTGTCTTTTCTCCCATCTGACTCACTATCAAAACAAAGACCTTAAATTGCCCACAGTAAATACTCTTTGACAGATTTAGGGATTTAAGAGAGAAAAACATTCTGAAAAGAAAAGAAAAAAAAAAGCCCAGCAAAATTATCCTCCTAAGACAGACTCCTGTCCTAGAAGGATTATTTTACTGTAGTTTTACTGTTTAAAAACATTTTTTTCTTTATTCTTCACTAAGAGTTGCATCTGCAATCCATTCCAGCTCTGAAGACAGACCTAGTTTGCAATTCAAAACAATTCTGTATCCAAAATAGCAAGTCTCAGCCCCCTGAACTGATATTACAATGTACTTTTACATATGGTAATAAGATCCTAACATGAAAAACCACAGGATACCTAAACATCCACCCACAGCTTTGCTATTCCACAAGTGGCCAAGGTATAGATGCTAAATGTTCTTACCTTTTTTTGCCTCACATGGCCATAAAGCAAGATGAGGAAGATTCAAGCACAGGTTTGTTGAAGTACCAGCAGCCTCCCTGTCCCCAAAGTCCTCAGCCAGATGGCATTTCTAGTATGCCACCTTGGGGCATTGATATGTTTTTGTCCTCTACAGTGAGGACTGAGAGTAGAAGCATTAACCAAAAATGTAAGAAATAGTCTTTCTGACTGAAATGGATAGTTGAGAGTCCATCCTTCCTCCTCACTCTGCACCCTGGTGATGAAACTGAAGATAATACGTAGAAATAACCAGAAACTCATTTAAATCAGCTCAGGCATTTTACACCCAGCTGCTGTTTTTTCCTTTGTGGGAAACAGGAAAATGAGATATCTCAGCAGCTGTTTGTGTCCAGCAGGTCTTGGACTGGAACTCCAGAGCAGTCAAAGCAGGGGATTCTGACCTCACTCCTCACACAACCTACACGCTTCATCTGCCCCCACCAGATGCTTCACAACCCCCTCTAGGAAAAACCAGGCATTGTGCAAACTTCACTGCAAAAAGAACACTGAGAAAACCCAAAGGTGCTTTCACTCCCAGATTATGGGGTGGGTAATTTTTTAGAAGCAAATGATGGAACAAAAAAAATTATTTTAGGAGTATTTTCAGGGGTTACTACGAGCGGGCCCAATGAGTACACTGGATTCAACACACATTTAAAGATTCACTGTAAGCAAAGTTGTATTCCCCTTGCAATCTCAGAGGCTGCAGGTATTCAGGGTGAGCATGGACACTCTGCAGAGGATCTGGAATGTCCAGCAAAAGCTGTCTGTGCTCACTTTGTCCCTCTGCCTCCCCTGGAAGGGTGCACAGTGCAGGGGAGCCCCAAACCCTTCAGAGAGAAGGACCTGAGCAGCATTACAGCAACATCTCTGTTACAGTCAGCTAGAGGCATTCTGCTGTGACAGCTTTTGCAGCAGGAAACTGTTTGTGTAGTTTCCCTCAGCATTTAGCAAATAAATGCCTGTACACTGTAGAAACAGAGAGAGAACACAGAGCTGCTACTACGAAATTTTATGAACAGAAATCAGCTGAGATTTGAGTCACGTTTTTCTGCAGAGGGCATCCACTGATGTATGTGTGCAGGGTAACTGTCTGTTTAGCAGGAGATATTGCCTCCAAAGGGCAACACACAGTATTTAGAAACATACACAGAAGTTACCAGAAGCAAGAGTGAAGCTTGTTTTAGGGGTAGGAGTTCACACAAGCATAAGAAGTCAGTACAGCCTTCCTGGAAAACACACTGCTCGTAACTTATTTACAAAAGAAGGAGACCCTGGGGTCCAGCAGGTTAAAGAAAACTGTACTTATGGTCTTCAGCAAGCTGTAATGTAGTGAAAAAATAACAGCATTGACCTGAGATAATTAACCTGGGTAGCAGAAATAGTTTAGCCACAGTAGACTATGGATCTACACGAGATCACATTGATCACGTTTCTTTACACACAGAGAATTTAAAATGGGGAGCCCAGAGCCTCACAAATAAAGTGAAACTGCTGAAATTATCCATTGTTGCTCAGAAGGTCCTAAAAATTGGCTGCTGGACTGTGAAGTTGTGTGTCTTAAAGAAGGACTGAAGATTGAGGGAAACAGATCTCAAAATCTGAGATTCAAGAAAACAAACTCCACAAACACCAGTACCTCAGAAGGAAGCACGACCACATTTAATACAAGGATTATAGTAAGTAGTGCAATAGGCTAATAAATTTGTTCCATCCTGGTATAGTGTCCTCATATTTTAAAGACTACTCATTAAACAGAAATTAACTACTTCCTAAAGTGAACTTCTGTCCCAACACTCCCTCTTCCTCTGAAGAAAGATTTTAAAAGCAAGATTCAATGATAAATACATTATTTAGATGTAGTCTATCAACCCTGCACTAGATTTGTACCAAACACAGAAACAAAACAGGTGTCTATTATTTTTATACTCCGGTCTCCTGGGAGTCTGAAAATGTTTCAATCCACTGAAGTCAGTTTAGCTTAGCAAGATATTCAACAACTGAAATGCCATTATTAATAAACAACAGCCATTCTTGGCCAGTTCCTTGAGTAACACTTACCATTCACAAATCTAAGACACTACGGGCAGGATTCGCTTCTGACGTAAAACAGCTTCATTAGCGCCAGTACCCAGAGGATGACACCACTATCCATGAGGATGTAGGGAAAAAAAGGAATGTTATCAATGCTCTCCACCAAAAAAAAACAAACAAAAAAATTAGGTTTCTTGTCTTTGAATAACTCTACAACAACTGAATGTATCTTGAGAGCCACCATGCAAGACACACCAGATGAGGCACGAGGACTGGTTTAGATGTCATAGTCAAACAGACACATGGGTAAATAATTAAGCCATCTGACGTATTTCAACAAACTCAAAAGCCACTTATTGCACACCACCTGTACCAAGTACCTCTTTAAAAGGCTTGTGTGAAAAAAACTAATTTGATTTTTGTTTGGTTGTTTTTTGTTTTAGTTTTGGAAAGCGGGAAAATAGGTAGAGAGGGCAGGGTGCCTACTTGGGAACATCATACAATAGCTTTTCCTGGAAAAGTACAACACTTCAAAAAGCAAGGGAGTGATGGATGCTCTCAGGCACCCTTCCATCAACATGCACTACAACATGCTTAGAATTTTGTATCTATTTTTAGTAAAGATCTTTTGCAATAGAGAATCAAGATGACCCTTTTCTCTGCTAAGCTTAAGCTAAAGTGCAGTCACTCTGCCTTTGGGTTTAATAGAGGTGATTCAGCAAGCGTGCATTCCCCCGCCCCTCAGCCAAAGATCCTCAGTCATCTTGCAGAGCATGCTATTAATATTCTGTTAAGTTACATTTTACATGACTCACTGCAACAATAAACTGAATCATCTTCTGGAAGAGTGATTATTAAAGGAAAGTCATTCCTGATGCGTAAGGTGATACTTGTGCTTCGGGTTTTGTGAAAAACTTATTACTCATTAAACACAGCAGTGCCAGATATTGCCAACAGAAGGCAGACAAGTAAACAAGTTTATTATTGCCTGAGAAGGACTGGATGCAACAAGTAGGGGAGAGAAAGGGAAGCAAAATGCAAACACAGCTATCTGTCCAGACTTCAGATACTGTACTCATTCCTCCAAAATTAATAACCTCTCCTCAATGACATCAAGACCTTCTCTGAGGAAAGCAGTGCAGCTGTAAAGCACACGGGAAAGAATATTTTGAAACAAGCAAAGTGAGCACTCTTTAGCCTATGTCAGCCCTCGAGTTACTAAGGACGCTGACAACTCCTAGATGATTCCAAACATTTCTAAATACATTTCAGGGCTGAATGAATATGACATAGGGGCAGCAAAGGAACTGGATTTATTCCACTAGAGGAATTCACTACTTCAGTCTTCGACCCCCCTGAAGTGGAGTTACAAAGACAAGAAATCCAGACTCTTTGTACAGAAAGTGCACAAGTCAGGACAAGAAATCACAGTCACAAGCCAGTGCAAGGGAAATTACAGTAGAACATAGGGAAAATTCTCCACAGTGAGAATTAAGTGCAGGAATAGGATACCCAGAAAGGCTGTGAAATCCCTATCTTTGGAGAGATTAAATAAAGACTCACTTCGAGTAGGATGCTGGATTAGTTGCTCTCTGGATTTCCCTCCCCACCTTCCCATTACTGGGGAACGTAGCAGAGGAAATTCCATTTTACCTGTGCTGGAAAGAGTGAGGCATATCAAAGGATGATGGACACTGGCCAATTTGTCATCTTTGTTCAAGAAGGTGAGAGCTGTGGGTCCTGCCCAGAGACAACCAACTTTTAACACTTCATGATGCACAAAACCAGCTGGCTTGCATACACTACAATGGGATTAGTTCAACAGAAGGTATCCATAAAATTGGCAAATATTTTCAGATCTCCGTTCAAACTAGAGTTAAGGTTGACTTTACTAGTTTTTAGTCTTTGAATTTGTAGAGTATCAAAATGTTACCTGACATGAGAGTGGATTTAAGCTTCCTGTGATTTGCCTCTCTTAAGTATGTTTCATAGACTTAGGGTTTCAGACACCAGAAATGAAAAGCCACTGTCCTGCTCAAGAATATAAAAGCAAACTGGGACACTTCAGCTCCTTCACTCTCCATGTAATTATTTCAAAGCACAGTGTGGACTTTTTGATCAAAATGAATATTTATATTTCAGCATGAAAATGTTAGTGTGTTCCATTAGAAAAGAAACATTAAAACTATTAAAACTATTACATGAGCAACAATTACAAGGATCTATCTGAGGATTTTGTAATCCTGCTTCAATCCACAGCAGTATCGTGGCAGAAGACAATACACAGAACTGCAGCCTTGTCCAATGAGAACTCCATTATTAAAAAAATCCATCTCCGTCTGATGCAAGAAAGGGCAGGGAAGAACAGCACAGGGATTTAGATTTTCATGGAGCTGGGATGTGCATCTGTATCCAGGATCTCTGAAGCACACTTGGGTCTCTCAGCACACACCAATTAATGAAGCTAATTCTAAAAAAATTATTCTTGTTTTGATTGCCAGACCATAGCTCTGTCCCAACAGCATGGAATGCACCAGTGCCTTGGATCCTGGAGGAATTAATTCCTTCAATCACCATTTCTCTCTTAATGACAGTGTCCTAGAACAAATGTACATATGCCTTCCTCCACTCCATTCCTTTCTAGTCATATGCAAAGTGTGTATTCATAGAATCATAACTGAATCTATGAATGGTTTGGGTTGGAAGGGACCTTAAAGATCACCTAGTTCCAACCCCCCCCAGCCGTGGACATATTCCATGAGACCAGGCTCAGAACTCAATCCAGCCTGGCTTTGAACACTCCCAGGGATGGAACATCCACAGCTTCTCTAGGCAACCTGTGCCAGTGGCTCACCACCTCACAGTAAAGAATTTCTTCCTAATATCCAATCTAAACCTGCTCTCTTTCGGTTTGAAGGCATTCCCCTTCGTCCTATCACTACACATCCTCATAACAAGCCCCTCTCCAGCTCTCTTGGAGCTCCTTTAGGTACTGGAAGGTACCAGAGCTTTCTCTTCTCCAGGCTGAACAACCCCAGCTCTCTCAGCCTGTGTTCACATGAGACATGCTCCAGCCCTCTGATGAATTTCATGGCTTCCTCTGGACTCACTGAATCTTATGTTCTTCATCCTTCTTATGCTGGGGGTCCCAGAGATGGATGCAGCACTCCAGGTGGATTTTCACAAGGGCAGAACAGAGACTGCACCACAGGGCTTGGTGCTGTCAGCAACCTTGCTGAAGGGGCCCTAGATCCCACTGCCCATGTCACCAACAAAGGTGTTAGATAATTCTAGTCTGCTGAGAAGCAGAGTGCCACGCTCAGTCCTCTGCCCTCAACAAGGGAAAAAGCACATGGATAAAATGCCTCATTTTGCCCAGTAGAACTTTTACACAGCTTGGAGGGTTACTGATAAACTGTCTCTTGTTATTGGCAGGGTATAGACATGAGCTGGCACAGGGGCTGAGAAGTTTTGACTCAAGTCAAGTTCCTTCTCTTTACTCTTACAACAAATCCACATCTCTTGTATTATAAATAAATTGGGGACTGAAAATTCCACCTCATTTATTCCCTTCTTCCACAGCAGTTTCCCCAGTTAGGTCTGTGAGGATATACAGCAGCATGCAGAGAGCAGAGCCTGCAGCAATGCACTCCTGCCAGACAGAAATTTGAGAGGAAAGGGATGGTGGCTAAGAAAGTCAGTATGTGGAGAAAAACAAGTAAATCATGCAAGAGGGATAGAGCAGGAATTGAAAATTCCTACACTCTCAGGGGAGATACTATCTTGTTTTCTGATGAAAGCAGAGAGACTTTCCCTGGCAGCAGCTGTCCCTCACTAGGCATAAAGACCTGTGATAGATTAAAAGTCCTTTGGCCAATGGACAAAAGAGTAAAGTCATTACTGCCCCTAAAACCTGCCCCCTGGCAACCTATAGTCAACAAGTCTGATGTTGGGTAGACAGGTGTGACACACCCCCAATTGATGTGAACTCATTTATTTCTGCAGTTCATGCTCTACCACCCTGGCAGATCTGACCTGCCATAGCTCCAAAAGGCAGGGTGGGAGTTTCTGTTTGGCATGTATGTCAGGAAATGCAGGATTCGTTGCTCCTGGCTAAGCAGACATGAGGCATTGGCTTTCCATTGAGCATGCCATGCCTCAGGCTCCTCAAATGACCTGAGAAGCAATGGTGATAACCAGAGCTGTCTTTGGCAAAAGAAAACCTTCCTTGCAGAAATGTTGTCGGGGAATAATTTTTTCAGATCTCAGTGACCTAAAGAGTGAAGAAAAATCAGTGGACTTTTTCCTGTCAGACCAATTTGCAATATGCCTTATTCCACTTTCTCCTCCCCCAAATAAAATGGTGTTATTTACTGTGGGTTGTTTCCAGACAGCCTCTTTACTATGCAAATGATTCATGCTCTAGGGTCAATTTAGGTAGCCAAAGAGTAAATAAAACAGTGCAAAACTTTTGTCTTTTTAGTCATAAAATTTGAATAAGCAATCTTTTCTATAATGGTATAGAAATGAAATCTATGTATGAATATGTACGAAATGCAGAACTCATTTGGCTGCTTTTCTGGTTTTACCTATAGTAAATTGATTTTGTTACTGAAATTTCAGTAAAAGACCATTCCAATTGTATTAATTTTGTTGTGCATCTTCACATTAACAGCAAATTCAAGACTAAGTATCTTTGTCTCTGCAATTTTATTCTAACTTCTTTAAAATTAAGTTTTTTCGATGCAGATTTTTGATACCTGAGTTTTGGTGACTTAAAAGACTTACAAGCACCTAACAAATGAGTCATTTTGCCTTTACTTTTTCTCCACCATCACTAATTCACTGAAAGAGCACAGAAACCAAGGCATTGCTTGTTCCTGCCTTTCAAGCTGTGAAACACTCTTATAATGCTGCATGAAATCCCAATTCTGATATGTTTAACAAAATCCACAGGTAACAAAAGTTTGTGTAAATGTTTTAGTCCCTTAAACAGGGACAGCTGTTCTAGATTTTTCTCATCATTAACCTAGACATGAAAACCTGCCTTTTATTGTGAGTGAAATCCTGTCTCAGCTGAGTCAGTCAGAATTTTGTTTATGGTTCTCACAGATGGACATTTGTCTAACATACTAATTAAGACAAAACTGAATTGTCCTCCTAGTCTTATTAAAATGAAATCTGAGAAATTATCCTGGGATTTCTGCTTGCTGAGGTTCTTATGTCCCATCTCTCAAGGAGTGGACCAACAAACTCTTTTATGTGAATATTTCTTGCTGCTAGCAAAAGCATGCTGCAGAGAACTGAAGAAGAGCACGGTAAAATAGTGGATATAAAATCTGGTCAGCCCCCTGGGTCACCATCCCTTGTCACTGTGACCTCTTTGCTACTTTCCCCTTTAAGCCAATATTCAAGAACCAGAACTAAAACTAAGAGTATTTAAAGAGATCATATACTAACTGGATTTATAGCTGTTTTAATTAATATATTTTAATCCATTCTTTATCAGAACATCATTATAGACATTCACATTGTCTGACTTATTGAAGACAATTCTGCAGTTGCAACATTTTGAACACCTCTAAAACGATTAGCATTTTCTTCCTGCGATATTTAAAGTTTTTCAGGTTATCAGTCAACAAATTCTCAAGGATATAAAATAGTTTGTGTGTTTCCAGTTTCTCCAGCAATCCTTGAAGCTCCATTTACTGATTCTCATTTACAGCACTGAAGAGATAAACTGCAAAGAAGCATCAGATTTGCTCCATCCCTTTAGGTCCAAAATTTTTATTGTTATTTCTCCTTTAAAAGCCTGAGGAAGCTCAGCTGTTCACTTACACAGACACAGAGTTACCAGCCTGAGAATGAAGACACTACAGGTGTCTTCCACTAAGGCTGCGTTACAGTCACTGTGTCTGCAAAGTATGAGTTACTTCTTATTTTAAAAAGTGCAGCAAAGTTCAGAAAGGAAAGCAAAAAGGAGGACAGCCACAGAGAAGTGATTCTAATCTTGAACTTGGATCACAAACAGAAAGAAGGATTTTAATAAAGTTCTCAAATAGCAAATAGAAGTTCTAAAGCTTTAAATCAGAAATACAACATGTATTTGTTGCTTCAGTAAAAGCACCGGTCTTAGAATTCTCCCCCTCTTGTGGGGACAACAACAGGTGAGCAAGGAATTTCAAGGATATAGATGAGGAAACACATTGCTGGTAACACTGAGCACATCAGAAGCAAATGGCAAATGACTTTATGTTCAAAAGCAGTTCCTCATGCAACCCATAATCATATCAAAACTTTCTCTACACACAAATGGTAACTGTGCATCATTCTCTGTATGACAAGGCTGAACCCTTTCCCAGAAAGAAATAGCACATTTACCAACCATTCCAAGGGATAAACTGCACAATTTGCTGTTTATCCCATCCTCTCTCCAGACTGAAATTTATTTTCTCTAATAAAACCTTGGTTATAAAGCATCTAAGACTAAAGACCAAATCATTCTTGCCATTGCTAGCCAAAAGTCTTTTATGAGCATTCAGGCAAAGGTTCTGACGGGTTTGATGAAGATTTACACATGTGCTGTCCAATCTTTAGTTATTGTTAAAGAAACATTTTAGCAGTGCCAAAAGCAAACTTAAAAAACAGGCTTGTATCTCATTGTCTAATTAGGAAGATCCTTCTTAAAGCCGAAGATCTTATTAAAAGAGTGTAAATCACCGACTCCAATGGGAAAACTACTTCAGGACTGTAAGAACAAAACCTGAGACATTTATCAGTGAGAGACTTGGAATTTCAAAAGCCAAGTCAATGAGGAGACCTACAGTAACCCCAATTTGCTTTAGATCAGGTTATACCAATTACTATGATGCTAGGAAGAGGCATTTACCTTTTATTAGTATATTTACCTGTGGAATTTCCCAAAAACCTTAAAAAAACAATCTCCTAATGTATGTTCCAAAATACTCCTGCTGTCAGTGCAGCAATCCTATTCTAGTAAGATTCTTAAGCCAAAGACCTAAAATATAGCAAACTTCCATCATTTTCTCTGTATCCACAAATATTTTAAAAACCCAAGCTTATTGAAAGATCACTTAATCTTCATAAACTGTTAGACTTTAAGAACAAATTTATACTGGAACCAAAATTAAAACTCTCAATAATTTAACTATCTCATTTCACTCACAGAGGCTACTGTTCATAAATCCAGAGACTATCAATTGCAGAGCTTTGGCAACATTTACAATAATAAATATTTCATTCAATATAGCACGTACCTGATTGACACTGAATAGGGTTTCTGCTCTTTATAAATGCTCTGACAGCATTACATGTCAGCAAGATTTTCTCATAGCAATTCTGGATTTGTTTTCCTTCTTTCCTTTATCTCTGATTCTAAAGCAGCTGTGCCCACCACCACTTAGTCATCAGATCTCAAATATGAATCTTTCCAAAGCAATGTGGTGCCTGCTCCTCAGTGCAAGGTTACAGGGATACTATCAGTGTTTCCTTTCCCTGTGAAGGCAAGACCTAAACAGAAGTTCCTCCTCCTCCTTTCTGACATAACAAGCCTCTGAATTTGTCGTTCACTGCAGTTAAGGCTCTTACATGATGGAATCATTTTATAAGCCAAGCATTCTCATATGTAGCACAGAAATCTGAAGGTTAATTAACCAGCAATTTCTGGCACCAAACACTGAGGTTTTTAAAAGGCTAAATCAAACTTTTTCTATCTTTGTCACAGGAAAACCTGAAATATAATTAACACTTGCTCTGAAGCAGAAATGTACTCATCTTAGACATTTTGGGCAGCACAATAAATAAACTCTTTTGGCATTGTTTTTTTTAAATACCAGACGCATAAACACAGATGATGGGGTGTTTATTTTTCTTTAATGTAACTACATTCATTTTCAAGAAAAGAAAATTAAATGGAACCCATTTGGGGTATTATCTTTGTTTTACTGCATGTTATGGTTTAATCCCAGCCTGCAACTAAGCACCACACAGCCACTCACACACTTCCCCTCAGTGAGACGGGGGAGAGAATTGGAAGAGTAAAGTGAGAAAACTTGTGGGTTGAAATAAAAACAGTTGAATAGGTAAGGCAAAAATCTCCCACACAAGCAAAGCAAAACAAGGAATTCATTCATCACTTCCCATGGGCAGGCAGGAAAGGAGGGCTACATCACATCTAACAGTGACTGGGGAAGACAAATGCCATCATTTCAAATGTCCCCCTGCTTCCTTCCTCTTCCCCCAGTTTTATATGCTAAGCATGGCAACCTGTGGTCTGGAATATACCTTTGGTCAGCTGAGGTCAGCTGTCCTAGCTGTGCCCCTTCCCAGCTTCCTGTGCAGCCCCGGTTTCCTCACTGATGGGGTGTTGAGAAGCTTGGATTCTGTGTTAGCACTGTTCAATGATAATAAAATCATCCCTCACTTATCAACACTCTTTCCAGCAAAAATCCAAAACACAGCCCCATAGTAGCTACTACGAAGAAAATTAACTCCACCCCAGCCCAAACCAGCACATTCTCCACTTCTCATTCCATACCATTTACATCGTGCTCAGGTCCTACACATCATCATTACCCATCCTCATCCCCATTGTTTGATAAATTTCATAGATAACATTCCCTTAGCCTATGGACCACCCCTGTGAAATATCTGTAAAACTTCCATAAATTACCACAAGTGTCCACAAAATGCCCAACGGGTTCATTTAGGCCATGAGTTTGTGCTCCATCTGTTATGGTGATCACTCAGGACATCAGAGGTGTGTGGAGTTATCAGACACCAAAGGCAGCTCAGGTCGGGTGTTTGCTGCAATTGTAAGGATTGTCCTCCACTGGTTCTGGTGGCTCTGGCTATAGCAATTCCCATAACAAGCAACTCAAGTCACGGGTTACAAAAATTTAAAGGTATTTCCACTACCATCTCCACTCCTGATCCTTTTGAGTGAGGTTTTATGATTTAACATTGCAATGGACTCCTCCCTTCATTCCTGCTCCAGCTTGCACTTATCCACAAACTGCAGTCACTTAGGGTTGGACCTGCTCCAGGTGGAAGTGGCTTCATGCACAGGCACTGGTGCTTCAAGAGGTCTCCATTGTGGATGCATCTTTGGGCCACAATCCCTTCACAGGTGCAGCTACTGGGGCACAGACATAACCGTGGCCACAAGTGCTTTGAAAGGACCTGCTTTGGCAAGGGCTTATCCGTGGCCATGGCCACGGCCACCTTGGAGTGTCCTGCTCCCATGTGGACTCATCCACAGGTCACTGTCCCTTCGACTTGAGCTCACATTGGAGTTCCAGCCTGTCCAGTGCAGCAGCAGCACAGGGACAGTGGCAATGGCCCCATCGCCTGCCAGCCCGGGGCATTGCTGTGGCTGTTCCCAGGCAATGCAGAGGGAGGCAATCACCACCTCGGCCCTACAGCAGCAGCCAGGGCACAGAGCAGCCACTAATGAGCACCAGATGCTAATACATGTTCAGGCAAGTGAGCCAAATCAATAGCTAAACAGCACTGACAGCTATAAATTCGATCTAGCACATCCCAACACTGCCCAGCTGCTCATTCCCTCCTCCCTGGTGGGACTGGGGAGCGAATCAGAAGGGTAAAAGTGAGAAAACCTGTGGATTGAGATAAAGACAGTTGAATAGGCAAAGCAAAACCCACACACACAAGCAAAGCAAAACAGGGAATTCATTCATCACTTCCCATAGGCAGGTGTTCATTACGTGTAACAGAGACTGGGGAAGAAAAACACATCACTCCAAACATCCCCCTTTCTTTTCCATCCTCAGCTTTGTATGCAGAGCATGATACCGTATGGTCTGGAATATCACTTTAGTCACTTGAGGTCAGCTGTCCCTGCTTTGTCTCCTCCCAGTTTCTCCCACATCCCCAGGCCACTCACTGGCGGGGGGAGAAGCAGGAAAGGCCTTGAGGCTGTCCAATGAAAAACCTCTTCTCAACAAGAACTGAAACATCCATGAAATATCAGCACAAATTGTGTTTCCAGCACAAATTCAAAGCATAGCCCATGCTAGCTGTTACAAACAGAAATAGCTCTACCCCAGCCAAAACCAGTGTACTGAGTTAGCATTTACCAAAAAACCCACACCAAACCAACACAAAAGCAAATAAACAAAAAATCATAAAAATTGAATACAGGCAGCAAGATCCATTTCTCATTTATCCATTGCCATGTCTTTCAAAATGCTTGATTAGTGGTAGAGCATTAATCTAATTTACTCAAGAGAAATGAACATGCTTATAAATTTGCTTGGATAAAGCCTCATGTTATTCATCCTTGGATTTTGGACCCCAAAACACCTTCAAGTCTACACAACATTCCAAAACCACTTGTCAGAATTAGGAGGTGAAACAGCTCTGCCCCCTTTGCTATCAACGGCTTCTCTGAAAGCACAGCCAGGACCAAACCAAGGAAATGTTACTGTCCACTCAGCCAGCCCTTCCTATAATTACTTTATGCTAATGCAATTTTTCTCAGTATCAGATTTGTCTCTACCTTGTTCCTCTGTGCTTTCCTTGATCCTCCTTGTCTCCTGTCATTACTATTTTACAAGTCCGAACACTGCTGCTTTTAATTTGAACTTCCTTTTGTTTTAACAGATAAAGCCTTTTGCAAGCTACAGGGGATTTAAATGCCAGTGCTTTTTGATGATTAGTTCTTATATGGAGTGTGACCTGCATCTACGCAATCCTACTTATGTCTAAGGACAAGGTCATGCTCCCTGCCACCCTCAGGGCTAATGAGACAGATAATAAAGGTTTTCTGCTAAACACTACAGAAGTGCACCTCAGTTTTTTTGCACATGTAAGGCCTGCATTCCCCTCACATCCTGACATAGCCCCTCAACAATCTGTACCAGATCCTGGTCCTACACGTCTTTTACTCTAAATACCTGGGTACCAAATAAGCATTGGAAGAAGCTTATTTGCAGCTTATTAACCAGCAGAAGTGGTTACCTGTGGATTGTATCTTTCCTCTCCATTCAGATCCTCACTCAGCTAGGAGCCACAGCTATTTCGGGTAATATAAACAAAACCCTTCAATCAAGGAAAATTTAGATTGTTTTAAAGATTTTATGTGTTAGATAATCAAATGGAATAAAGAGTAACTAGATAAACGCTCAAAACAGGTTGGCAGCAGACAAAGAAAAATAAGTTCTCTTCTCTCTCTTTTATATATATATAAAATGTAAATTAAATTTTATTAAACAATATAAAATGAAGGCCTTTAATTAATGTATTTTCCACTTAGGTTTTTTGGGGGGGAGTTGTCAAGATAGGAGTTTCCACACACAGAAAGGGATGGTACGACTCCAAGCTGCAGCAGTCTGTAAGTGGAGCAGCACCCACCTAGCAGACATGGGGAGCAGCTACGAGGAGCCTCGAGGCAATACAAAAGAAAAAAATAATCCAAATCAGATGTAGTTCAGGATGTTATACTCCCCTGTGTGTCCGAGTACATGAAGGAAAACACGTTAGTGCCAACAGATTCAAAAAGCAGTTCCTTTAGACAAAGGTGGTATTGAGAATAAAATGGGTAAATTTACCTATTTGGTAACACAGGTGATGTTACAGGTAACATCATCCCTGATGACTGTCTTGTCCCAGACAGAGAAGGTTACTTACTTTTTATAAAATAAGTCAGAAGAGTCATTATCACTTACAATTACTGAAGGCTGAGCAGCTCCTGGGACCACAGCATACATTGTGCCCATTCTATGGTGTGTGCTGTCCACAAAATCCCCAGAAAAGCACCACGTTTTCTCCCCAGCACTCCCACTATATTCAGCACCCCAGTGACTCGCGTGTGGCTCACGACAGTCACGACTTGGCTGTCCAGCAAATTCACGCTATGTAAGTAATATGAAGAGTGGCTTAACTTGAGGATTCACCTAACAAAGAACATTTTTACCACCTCTCACAAGTTTTAGAGGTGTTATAGTAAAAGGATCACTCTGAAGGAGGAGTGAAGAAGCAGAGCCAGAGCAGAACTGTGGAAAGAATCTTCTTGGACACTGTTCATCAGTGGTTACAGGTTCTTAAATACTTCATTAAATTGCTGTGGCATTCTCTTGGTGATAGCTGTAAAAAAGCTCCACATTTATCTCACATATAAATAAAATGAGGTAGATTTTAAGAAAAAGAATGATATAATATTAAATTTGCAGAAATAAATAACACAATTATGCCTAAAAGAATTTGAAGGAAACTACCCATCCCTGTGTTATCTTGTGCAAAGGTATATTCTCCTCATCCCCTGTGAGTACCCAGTGGGTGAATACCTTGCTTTGCTACCACAGCTTCTACCCCAGTACCACACAGAAGAAAACATCTGAAGTTTTAAATTCTTTAAATATTAAATTATTGCAACATTCATTAGGATTTAAGATTGCTGCAATATTTTATTCTCTTTTCAATTAGTTGCAGTCTTGGCAGGAGACAACTAAATTTAAAAGCTGAAAGTCACTGGCTGAGAATGTGGAACTTGTGTTTCTTGATTCTGTGCAAGAGAGAACTTTCTCTTCCTCCAGTTTACCTCATCAAATACACATTCAACATAGGTCATTTTGAATTCAAGCTGACTTTTAAACGTAGAAAACCTGGCTTTCCAGAGACTCAACATGGATCTAAAATATCTATATAAATTATATATGAAAAAACCAGCAGTCTCCATATCACACACACAGTACAGGATATTACTAAAAAGGAGGCTTGGTCTCTTGGGTCCAAAGGATTTCCCCCACTGCCACAGCTCAAACTCCCTTCTGCTCTCTGTTAAGTCTTTCAGATACAGCCTCCAGCCATGGCTCATGGCAGCAGATTCTGCATTTACAGCAGATTCCTCTATCTTCCCTTGATCTCCTTGGCCCCGAATACACTGCTAGAGTAGGACCTGTATGCAGACACATTAGTCCTGAAGTAGCAATTAAACTAATACATTAAACTATTATAAATAAATATTGCTTTTCTTCTGAGATCCTAGCTTACTGGCAGGTGTTATGAAGGAGGCAACTCTGCTTCCCCAAAACCAAAAGCAAACCTTGTTTCTCCAGCCTTTCTGCTGAGAAGTTGGTGCATAGAGATGACAGAAACGAAGCCCTTTCATACAAACATTTCAAACCTCAGCTGTTTATTGCCAATATACAGCCATGGTCAGGTCATGGGAAAGGATTTTGTTTCTTGCTGTCCTGGAAATAAATATTCATTTCCCTCTCCTCCTTTTCACCTACCTCAGATGCCCTCCAGGGCCCCAACCTGCTACTTTTTCCCTAAAGGAATTCCTCCCTATACACCATAGGACTAAAGGCAATGGATTAATTTCCCATCTGCTCTACAGTTACACTACTCAAAAGTATTTTTTGAGGAGGGTTTTAGTCATTCCTCTTCACTTAATTCAGTTACATTTAGTCTACTAGAGAAGCTTAGGAAAAACCCCCAAAAACATACATTATAGTGTAGGAGTCCTTGGAGAAGGCTGCTCTTCCCATAAAGCCACAAAGAATCAGCAGAGGGAATTAACAACCTTACAGACACCTGGCAGGTGGCACGAAATGTGAACCATGCAATGCCAGAAGATAACAGCTAATGTCATACACCCCTTTATGAGATCTATTCCACCTAAACTGGCAAACGATTGCTGCCTCCTCTGTTTGCAATGATTTTACCAGAGAGTAGGCAATGGGAGGGGAGAGAATAGTTGGGCAAGACAGATAAAGCCTGCTGGCTTAAAGCAATCACTTATGAAGAGGCTTTGGTGTGGGGGTGGATTGTAGTTGGTCACACCCACTGCTCTTCAATAGTTCTTTAACAGACATCCACAACTGCTGTTCTGAATTCAGTCTCTCTTACAAGACAACGGATATACTCAAGTAAGCTGAAATACATTTTCTGTCCACAGCAGATAACCCGAACCCAACTAGCAAAGCAAAGTTCAAACTCAGAAGATTATGCCAGCAGAACAAGAGAAGAGAGAGTTACAAAGGCACCTGAAGTGGCTGAGAGGCTCCCAAAGTTTTTACAACAATTGAAGCAATTGAGCTTTATTCTTTGATCTTTGCAGGTACTTAAAAACAACTTGCCACCTCAAAGACCACAGTGGTGAAACTGCTGTTTCTCTTTTCAGTGTCACCACAAAGAGGTAGATAAAGAACCTGGTAACTCTAACCGCATATCTTTTTAATGTACAGTTTTCTAAATCAGACCTCATTTTGCAGCAAATTTAGATCAATTTTCTCTCAAAACTCATGTCTTCAGTGGCAGCAGCTACTGGCAGAGGTTGGCTTGGACATCTCCTCCTGTCTGACAGTTCACTGCCATCACCAGCAGCAGTGTCTCTCTCTTGCCTTCTGAGGACCACATGGTCCTTCCCTGTCCCTCATCCTGGCTCTGGAGCTCCCCTGATCCAGGAGAAGCCACTTCATCTTGGGAACTTCTCAGGAAGCTATCCCAGCAAAAGGAGAGGGAGGGAGAGAGGGGTTGTTTTCCTTCAGAATCGCTAGGAATTTAAGTCTTCTATTCAAATAGGCTTTAAATGTAATAGAAGATCAGAGAAAATACGCGGCCAATGTATTAGCAGAGAACATGTCACACATTACTTTGCTAAAGGAAAGAGAAGATACACAGCACATAAATGAAGACTGTCCTGGTGAGCTCAGTTCCAATCTACCATGATTTTAATCTGAGTGCTCATTAAACCATTTTTTAGTGAGTGCTTATGGTCTAGCTCTGTTCTAAGTCCATGCTTCTATACTGTGTGGGGTCTGCAGTCATCTCTCTCTGACTGTTTATTTGCAGAATACATGTAAACCACTTGTTCTCTGATCAGGGAAATAATAATGTGGCAGTTAATTTTATTCTTCCAGAAATATTTTTTACAAAAAGCTCCACGCAATTTTTGTTTTTCCCTCAAGTTCTTACTAGAAGCACTCCCATTTTTAGTTGACTCTTTCCTTGCTTATTTTGATCACGCACCCACCCACAGGAGATCAACACTTCCAGCTTCTACTTGCATTCAGAGTGGTCTCTGAAGTAGCCTCCCATGTTCCAATTATTGTTAAACAAAGGGGCTCACCATTGTTCCCTCTTTCTGCTAGAACGGAAAGCAACTAGCAGACCCATCAGCTTAAAGAGATTTTTAACGAGAAGGAGGTGGAAAGCAAGAAGCAACAATGGTTCATTTTCAAAGGGCAGCTTCCATCTGAGAGTCCAATAATGCAGAGTGCACTTGAAAGGATAGGGGCCTGGACACACAAAATCAACACCTAAAAATGAGAGAAACCTGACATTTTAACCTTAATCTCTGTCTGACACTTTCCTCATTTACAAGGTGAAGAGCAAAGCTCTGAGGGATCCTCACATGAAACAAGGAGGCAGGAAGAAAGCCAGGAAAGGATATTCATAGAATCCACAGGATTGTGAATACTGAACACAGCAGAGACAGCAGTCACTTACTTCTGCTGCACCAGTCATGAATGTAATAAAAAAGGCGTCAAAAACTAGAAATGGTTGGTGCAGTTGAATACAAACAGTATTCCTACTTATCTCTCAAAGCTATTTTATCTTGAATAGCCAAAAAATTAATGAACATTAGAGACATCTCATTAATTAATTTCCTATTTTGTCAATCTCTGCCTGGGCAGCATTGTGAAGAGATGTAGTAATAGTGATGGTAGGAATTAGAAAGGAGTAGAATAGGCCTCTCAATAGAAGCCCATGCCTGAACAAATTTTACATATAAAATAATGACTCTATTTGATTATTCTATACAGATGAAATCTTTGTAACATGCAAACTAGAACCATCTGGCTAATACACATCTTTTGAGATATTTACAGGGGAAAAAAAAACCAGAAATGTGCATGTACAAAGACACAGTCAAAAGAAACAAGATAAAATACATCCAGTCTAGAGCTAGTGGGGGAATTGCCAAGAAGACAACACCAGAGCTAGATGCCTGAAGACATCAGAAATGGATTAGGGGAGAAGTACGAGGATGAAAGGAATGGATGTTCACCAGGTTGCTTTTCTTTTTGGTGACTCTGTGTGTGAACTAGAAAACATAACTCTTTAATTGTCCTGTCTCCCCCATCCCTACCTGAGGCATCCTCAATTCTTTTCCAAAGGGAGTCATGTATATATGGATATAAAATTTTTCCTGGCAACATTTCAATCTTGTGGACACTGAGCACACTTAAAAAGAGCCCCACAGGCATTTACTGTTAAAACATATTTAGAATTTACCATATTATCCCAGCTTGTTTAATTTTAAAGAAGACATTTGAGCTTCTCCACAGCCCACCCCACTTCCTCACTTCACTGATAGACAATGGTTTCATGCAATTGCATGCAGAGGGTTAGGATGAGGAGAATTTGCTGGTTTGTGCTGGGGTGGAGTCAATTTTCCTTACAGAAGCTGGTATGGGGCTGTGTTTTGGATTCGTGCTGGAAACAGTGTTGATAATTCGTGGTTTTCAGTACCATGGAGCAGTTCTTCCACACTGTTGAGGCCTTTTCTGCTCCTCACCCCATCCCACCAGTGAGGATGCTGGGGGTGCAACAAGGAGCTGGGAAGAGACAAAGCCAGCACAGCTGACTCCAGCTGACCCACAGGATATTCCAGACCACGTGGCATCATGCTCAGCATATAAAACTGGGGGAAGAAGAAGGAAGGAGGAGACGTTCAGAGTGACAGTACTTGTCTTTCCAAGTCACTGTTACATGTGATAGGGCCCTGCTCTCCTGGGGATGGCTGAACATCTGCCAGCCCATGGGAAGCAGTGAATTAATTCCTTGTTTTGCTTTGCTTGTGTGGGTGCCTTTTGCTTTCCCATCAAACCATCTTTATCTCAACCCATGGGTTTTCTTACTATTACCTTTCTGATTCTCTCCCCATTCCACCAGCTGGGGGGAAGAAAGAGTGAGCAAGTGGAGATGTGCTGGCTGAAGTTAAACTCCAGTCCTGTTGAAACTTCAGCAGGTGCAAGAACTTGGAGATCTCTCTTTGTCACAGCTGACTTGCTGTTGTTGCTGTGCCCTAGTCACAAACCCAACCAGGACCCACACCAGGGTTAAGGTGCCTCAGGGACACTCTTGCAAGACCAGGTGGCAGATCTTCTCTACAAACACTTTGAAAGGTACCAGCCTGCTTTGACAGACACCCCTCAAGACTGATGACTATTGTATGAGTACCAGAGAGAACTGATGAATACTCCTGGTTAATCTACTCTCTTTCAAATCCTAAACTCTATTTTTTTAAAGTGTGCTCAGCACTGAAAGAAGAGCCTGTAATCCTGGAGCAGACAGATTTCTATACAATTTATTTGCTCAAATTATTTCTGCCACTGTCTTCTGCACTCTTGGAAGAAGGAGAAAGCGCCAGCACAATGCAGGATCCTTTTATGTAATTTACATAGTTAGTTTCTAGTTGATATTTAAACCATTTCTTGCACATGCATTGTATATTCTGCATCGCTGACCAGCAAATTGCATTCAGCATCTAATTTGTTAAATGGTTTCCACTGTCAGGAGAATGTTCCCACTGTAATAGTGATATTTTAACCTGTCAAAAAAATGATTAGACTAAAACATCTTAGTAAATACCATAATCTACCCAATAACATCAAAAATTGAAGATGTACAAAGGCTATCCAATTACTCAGGAAACTTCTAAATTTTCAGGTAACAGAACTCATTTTCTGCTGAATGAGTAATCAAGGAAATATAATTTTCTTTTATCTTGATCATGGTATAAGGCACAGCCTAAAGACAGGAGCATAAAATGGTCTATTACATCTTCTTTATTAGTGTTGAAAAAACCATTTTTGAAACTATTTCAGTGATTCTTTTCTGGGAAGGTAACCTCCTTTCTATATATTTTTATGACCTGCCTCTAAATTCTTAGCTGCATGAAGCTGTTACTGGTGGAAGGGCATGGTCTCTCTGAGAAGGCTCTGTGGAAATAGACTGTTTTACCATGATTAGTATGCAGTAGGGCTGGACTTGCCTACCACTTCTTCAGTTACATTTTTGGAAAGAAAAAATACATGTATTAGACCTACATGTAATAGATCTCATAATCTCCTGACTATACCTTGCACTCATTTTGATTTTTACTTCATTTTAGTTCCTTCTAATTTCCCATACTGTGAAAAGTAGACTAGACAATTCATACAACCATTAATTGGAAAAGTACACTGAAAATATTTTCCATGCAATGGAATATGAGATGTTAATCTATACACAACATTGTTTAAATGACTTTCTAAACTGTGAGTCTTTCCTTGATGCCTTATAAGTGATCTCAAAATATTCCACATAGTTCATAATCTCCAGGTTTCTCTCTTGAGAAGCAACTTTGCATCTCTTACAGTCATCGTTATCCACCTGAGCCTGAAGATGCCACCAACTTAACAAAAAGGCTGTTTGAAACATAAAATTAATCATACACATGTACACAGGCATCTATATGTATTTTTTTACTTGCTTCTAATATATTTAAACATATAGTTCTGCAGAACAAAACCAAAGAAATCCACCTGGGAGTTTTTACATATGAAAGTGATTCTGTGTATTGCAAATAAGAGCAGAGCCATACATAGAATATCATCTTTTTTGATCTCTTGAAATTAGTGCACATATCATCACAACTCTGATTTTACTGAATGCATTTCCTAGTTGCTCTGATGCCAAAGAACCCAACAGCTGAAAGTTCTAATTAATTCTTCAAGTAACTGCAACTCTGTATCACTCTATGCATCTGATGTTTGCATCTGATACAAGCAATGCATTGCTATTAAAGCACTTTTTGTTCATAACAAATTCTGTGAAGCCAGCATGCTGTAGTGAACCACTGAGCACAATTACTTTCCCAGCAGTGTGCTAACAATAGCAGTGGTATGAAAGCAGTGAGACTGTTAATAAAACAATTTTTAATAAAAGATCAAAATTGTTTTTAATTAAACCTCTAAAATTGTTCTTTGTTCATTTTTTTTAGACTCTCGATAAACCAACTCTTGATTGCTTTTTAAAGGAACAATACAGTTCTTGTGACTCCTCTCTTACAAATAGTGCTTTTGTTCAGTTTCTACAATGTATTCTAACCCTTTCTGTGACAAAACTCATTCTTTCAGGTTGCTGAAAAAGTCACTTAAAAACTCCTTAAGCTACCATCATTTGAACAGAGAGCCAACTTGCATTAACTAGAGCACCCAAAACCTGTTTATTAAGGTTTTAAAGAGTGTCTTGAAAGACCTTAATAATTCACTATAATAGCAATACAGAGAAGAAAACATACCTGTCTCTTTTTTTCCTCATCTTGCTATTTCCTCAAGTGCTCTTTTGGCCAAGTGCTGCTCATCAGTGACTGCTTCCAACATATGCTGTCTTCATATTTTTCTATTTCATAGCCTGGGGAGACTTGATCTGTTTTCAAACTGACCATCTTTCCAGACACTTCTTTTCCTCTAGCCATCTAAAATCCTTCTAAGGCACTAGATCCTTCTAATCCTTCTAAGACACTTAGGGTTCTGCTGTGATTCTTTTTCTGCAAAATACAGTTAATAAATAAGGAAATAAATCAGAATTTGCATTCAAACATTCAAATTGTGAACAAGGAGCTAAGTTCCTCAAGATAGCGGCTTTGTCAGACAGATCTGTGGTGTAATTAACCCAATAAGCTGTTTAATGTGGAAAGAATAGGATGGGGCAAATCTGTAAATGATTACCTAAATTTTGTGAAATATGTAGGTGTTGGAAGAAACAGCTGTACCTACTGATTTGATTGAAGCACTTGTGGTCAAATAGAAACATCTTGTTTCAGTTAATACAGATTTGGGTTAAAATGTTAAAACTGCATCAGCTGATAACTTTTGTGCACTGCTCTAACTTGGGTAACATTGTGCTCAGTCATCTGACTTGAAAATAACTGTAAAAAATTGTCTTGATGCTACTGTGTAAACAACCTGCAGCAATATCCTCTACCTGGTCAGTAAAATAGGATTGCTGTACTTAATGTTCTGACTGTAAATTGAAGCTGTAGCTGTGGATTTGACAGCATCCTTTCACTGAGCTGTTCCTGAAGTTTCCCAGCACCATCGTGAGTTTTGAGGTTCTGAGAAACTTTCAGCATTGAAACAAACTTGTTTCCCTTTGCCTCTCTCAGGCTGATTAAATTTCCTCTGGTATTTGTTTATATGCTGTTCTGCACACTTATTTCCTTTCCCCCAAAGGAAACCTTACCCATATTACAAGAATTAATTTTATAGAGCATGTAGCCTGAAAAGCTTGAATTCCTCCTGTTTACATTAGGTAAAACAAAGACTGATGAACAAGTTTGAATAGAAGGAAAGGATGGCACAGTTTCTTCTCAACACACCTGTATTATTATTCCAAACTGCTTTCATGAATGTATGAATTGAGTGCTTTGGTAATAGTTAGTGACTTATGTGATGTTTGGGAAGTAAACATCAGTAGAATTGTTTGTGAGTACTGAAAATATCCTGGTGCTCCATCAATCTCTGAGTGAGAAAAGCAGTCTGCTGCTCTTGTAAGACAGTAGGAAGACCCAAGTCCCCCATGACGAGGCTCACCAGGAAAATATTGCCAGAGACCTGTGTGAGACTCCTGTGTGCTGTGCTCCCTCCCTACTCTCAGATGAGAATATCAAAGATGGGTGTTTTTTTCAACTCACCAGATTTTTCATCTGAAGTTTGCTTCAAGAAACCTTGAATTAGTATATGGAACACATTGCTGCCTTTACCAGTACTTTGTGGCCCAATATTGTATCTGGAGTACTTGCAGATTAAATTTACAGATTTCTGTAGCCTGTAGGAAGAGTTTGTAGTGGAAAGAGGAATACATATTTGTATTTTTAGTGTTAACTAATGAGTATTCATCTCAATGGATTAGGTTTCTGCTCATTCAGTTGTTGTGTGGCTTCCCATGGAGTCATAGCAACTGACACAAGACTGCAACCTCCTAATAATAGTAATTCACCATCCTAAAATAGGAGGATTCAATCACACTGGATTTTGCATGTGAAGTTGAAAATTTACACTGACTTCCCCTGTAGGTTAGATGTGCAATTAGTAGTGATAGACAGAGTCTGGTCTTGTTCACTAAGATGTTCTACTTTTTCCAAGAACACCAGAAGAACCCAGAGCACTGATAAACTCAACTTTCTTATCTTCAGCATCCACCACCTTTCTTCTACTTTGTGTTGTGCAGAAAACATAACAGTAAACAGCATAACTTTTCTGTTGTTGTAGCCAAGGTTACTAAGAAATCAGCTATCTTTTGAAATCTGTTTAGAATCCCCTTGCCTTTAAGGCACATTATCTCAGATTCCATGTACAAAGACACGGATGGTGTCTACTGTAACTATAAGACATGTCATCACAGCTCTAATCCCAAAGCATCACACAAGAAACAGAAATACCTCGATTCTATTTGATTATTCAGCTAAATTGAGTTAACAGCTGTACCTGGGCATAAAGAGTAAAATCAGATGTTTCTTTATACTCTGTACAGCAGCAAAGGGAAGAGAGAAGATGGATACTGCCAGAAGAATCCTGAAATCAACATAAGTACCACATGTATTTATTTCTTGTCTTCCCAGAGACCCATGTGTACCATCCCAGAAGAAACGGATGTATGTGATTGGATAAAGCATCAGAGAAATTAATAGGCAAGAGAAATTAGAAGAGTCATGAATAACAATTAAAAGAAGCACTAAGGGAAAGAACATAATGAAAGGAAAGAGTAACTTCCCAGGTTATTTGCCCACTGGGCTCTTCTTCTGCCTTGTTAAAATCTGCCACTTCTCCCTGGAAGTGTTGAGTGTTTTTAAGCCCCTAGGAAATCTGAGAGCTGCCAGAGTCTTAAGAGCTGGTCCCTTCCTGCTTTATGCCCAGTGTCACTGCCTCATCAAGGCTAAATAAAGTTTAAATTAGTCAGCAGGGTGTCAGGGCTGCTGTTGCCAGAATTAGACAGTGCCTTTCACATGGCCCACTACTCTTTCTTTTCAGTCCGGTTCCCTCATTTTAATCTTGTTCTAGTATGCAAATTTTCTTCTTCAAGCTTCCTTTCCCCAGTGTTTCAAATTTTTGAAGTACATCTGTGGCTTTACAAGTTCTGTGGTAGGGAGGTCACTATCCTAGATATCAGGTTAGTGATGGATTTTTTTTTAGAGAAACTAATTAATGGAGGTCATCTGGTCCAACTCCAGTGCTTAAAGCAGTTACCTTAGGTTCCTCAGCACAATCAAATCCTGAGTACCTCCAAAGTGGTTCCAGACCCCCTCTGGGATGCTTGTAACAGTGCTGGTTTGGTCTCCTGATGAATTTTTCCCCTTATATCTGATTGGAGTTTTTCTTGCTGCAATTTCTTTCTGTTGCTTCTTGTCCTTTCCATGTTCACGTGAATGGAGAGTCTGGCTGTGTTTTCTAGTGGGTGTTCATAGATGCATTTGAATGGTACAGATCATTCCTTTCTCTTCTTCAGGCCGGAAAAATTCCTGCCCAGTTGGCTTTTCCAGGCACCAAGACCAGGTTGGATGGGGCTCTGAGCAGCCTGGTCTAGTGGAAGAGGTCCCCGCCCATCATTGGAATGAGATGATCTTTAAGGTCCCTTCTAACTCAATCCATTCCAGGGTTCTGTGATCATTTGCTCCATCCTTTTAATCATCTTGGTGACCATTTGCTGGGCTCAGTGTAGGGTGACTCCAAGGCTGCAGCAATCCATCAGTTCTCTCCGGTACCAGATACTGGTTCCTTCATGTCCTCCCTCTTTCAGGCTGTTCACCTCTAAGAACATTTACATCCTGTGTTCCTTGTAAGCAAATCCACGCAGGAAATGCTATCACAGAAGCTTTTTGCCACCACTGATAATATTTCAACAGGGTAGTGCAGAGGATGCTCTGTGGAAGGGTCAGTCCATGTGTGCCTGCATCCAACTTTTGCTCACAAAACTGGGCAGCTCAGTGATGGAGGGATTGCAACACTTGCCAGCTAACTAATAATTCCTCACCTGAGACAATATTTCATGAGGCACTTTGGTAGCCATTTGCTGCCTGATGCTCATTAACAGCAAAGTGAGAATGCTTCCCTCCAAAAACACTGGATAAAAGAGCTGTGCTCTGCCTTTATTAATCTGCATTTGCAAGGTGGGGGAGAGAATATCCAAAGTACTCCTGTATTGCTCCACAAGACAAGGAATTCAGAAATAGTGGGCTGCAGCAGTGAGGGAAATCAAGTATCCATTATTTTACTTATTCTACCTCAAAGCAGTCATCACTTTATAAAATAGTTTGACTGTACTATATTTTCAAAACAGCTTTAGTAAGTGCAAGTTCCAGGGGCACCTAAGTGTGACAACTTGGTGTTTGTCACAACACATCCCCAAGGAGCCCCAACCTCTCTGATGTGCTCAGCTGGTTTCCAATAGGTCTGTACAAAGCTGCCATCTGCAGTACAGGCAAAACCCAAGGAAAATAAAGCCATTCACAATGTTTCAGACTGGCTGTCTGATATTTAACACTATAGGCAGTATCTTCCTGGTTACCAGCAACTGACATTGTGTATTCTGAAGTTAATTACTTTTAATTAAGGGAGAGCAGACACTATGTTAATTTGTGTAGGAGTGCATTTTATTCTAAAATTTCACAGAAAACTGGCCACATGTTTGTTTTTAATTTAAAATTTTTGAGAACAGCAAATGCAATAGATTAAATGGCAAAAATATTTCTAAATGTCTTATCTCTAGCATGGTTTCATCAAGATTATATTACACAATTACTTGTCTGTTTCTTTTATAATACAGTGGGGAAGAGGAGGCAAAGAACTCCAAATAATCATTGAGAAAAATGTTATTTAAATACTTTCAGGAAAAATATAATTAATGAAGGGATCTTTCCACAATATGATAGACCTAAAATAAAATCAGTGACATTTCACCAACTGTGAACATTATTATTCTAGACTCACAAAATATTTTTTTAAAAGAGACATTTTAAATTTTTTAATTTTTATTTTTTAAAGAGACATTTTTAATTTAAGGCAAAATGATTCAATTACATGCTTATATCTATCCCTTCCCTAATGTAAGGAATATGCAATTTGAGAACTGACCTTATGATTGCATTCTATACACTGTTTTTATTCCAAAAACTACAAGGAAAGGGAATAAAGTATTTTTTTGAGGATGCTAAAAGAAAGCAACAGAATGGGGTAAAAACTGATGGTGGGAAGGGAAAGAAAGAAAATTTCCTGACTTCTAGGAAAAAACAAGAAGACTGAATGGTTTCCTATGAAAGTAATTAATTTATTGTAATTTTTTTATCAAGGGTTTTCAGGAAAAATTAATCCATCATACCTTTTCTTCATAATCTGTGAAATTTCACTATAGATTAATTTAGCCCATTGTTACTCAGGGTCATTCCAAAAACTAGTAGGGCAGACATTTGGAGACTAAGCATTTTTCAACAGAATCATGTATCATGCAGGATATATTGCTTTCAGATTTATCAGAAAGGCTGAAGAGCAGCAGGGATGTCTGCCACGTCTGTGTAAAGTCATCACGTTCAATCTGAATCTCGTATGTGGAGAAAAAGCAAATAACAGAACTGCTGTTGCAGGTACAAAGGAAGCCTGAAAAGCAAGAAAGCTTCACTGAAGGAGACATCCCATATTCTGCTCAAATCCTGACTTTAGTTTTCCTCAAAGCACTGGGCTACAAAACAGTTTAGATCTGCCCACTGCTCACATGCTAATTCTTTAAACAGCTGGAAGTTCATGCTTCCAAAGTTCCGGGTCCTGACTCTGCTCCTCACCAGGCCCACGTTCCTCAGGACCACAAACTCCCCCAGGGCACAGTCTCTAAAGCCCAGGCTGCTCCACTCTTCTCATGAGCTTATTTGTGTATGTGAGCACCAGGTCCAGGAACACTTCTCCTCTGGCAGTACCTGGACCAAGAAGTTGTCCTCGACACTCTCCAGGAATCTCCCGGATTGCTCACAGCCAGCTGTGCTGCTCTCCCAGCAGACAACCCAGAGGACTGAAACCCCCAGCAGATGAGATCTTGGGAGCAAGGTGCTTCTGTAGCTGAAACAAGAGAACCAGCAGGGCCCGCAGGTCAGACCCCTGGAGCAGACCCCAAGCATAAGGTGCCCTCTATGGGTCTGGTCTTTGATTTGTGCCCACAGGCTCTCAACCTGTTCCTGGCTGTTTCTCAGTTGTAGCTCTTCACAATCAACCCCATTCCTTAACACAGAGCACAAGACACACACACACCTCCTTCCCAGCCTAGCTCTGTAAATACACCTATTTACACGTATTTCCCTGCTGCTTCCTAAAATGTTGGTGTTTTCTGGCTCCCTTCTGACACTTGGGAGTACATCCCCTTTCCCTGCCAAATCTAATTTAAAGGTCTGCTTTTAAGTCCAGCCAGAAGGTTGTAGTCAGGTGAGAGTTGGTCTCTTCTCCTAGGTAACAAGTGATAGGACAAGGAAACAGACTCAAGTTGTACCAGGAGAGGTTTAAGTCAGATACAAGGAAAAATTTCTTCCCCAAAAAGGTTATCAAGCACTGGAGAACAGGCTGTTCAGGGAAGTGATGGAGTCACCATCCCTGGAGGAACTTAAAAGACATGTGGCACTTGGGGACATGGTACAGTGGTGGTTCTTTTATGCTTGCACCAGGGAGATAACTGGCATTTTGTTTCATTTATAGCTTTGGGGGGTCTGCCCACTTTGTGCAGAGAGCCCCTGGGACCTCATTCCTCAGGAGGGTTTGCACTTGGTGTGATGATGTCCAGGACCTGCTGAACAGGGTGGGACAAGGGCTGGGGCTTCCAGCTGGGTGATGTCACTCTGGTGGCTATCACATCACTAGGGACAGCTCACAATGGGAGCTGTCCCCAGGGCCATTGCCATCTTGTTAGCCAGGAGATGAGGGCTCTGGTGGTTGTGACATCATTGAGGACAGGGCACAATGGGACTGGTCACCAGGGGCATCCACAGGCAGTCTCAGCCCCACTGCTACTGGACTTGGGCAACTGGCAAGTCATCATGCAGGGGGAAGGCTGGGCTGGATGGGGGACCAGGGTGATGCCCAAGGGTGTTTCTAACCCAGAGGGAGAGCTGAGTGCCCAGAGAGACTTTGAGGATGTGCTGGGTGCCCTCAGCTCCCTACTCCCTCCCACTCTGATGAGCCCCCTTTCCTTTCACCTCCTTCAGGCCATGTCCTTGGCAGCAACGCTGTTTCTGCTTCTGCTGGCTGTCCAGCCTGTCCTGAAGCAGGATCCCCCGAAAGATGTGGCCACAGCCAGAAAGATGCTGGAGCGTGAGGTGTATCTGCGTCAGGAGATGATTCGCCTGCTCCAGGAGATTGAGGAGAGAGCAGAGGAAGACACGCTTCTTTCCACATTGCAGTGGCAGTGTCTGTTTTGGACAGCTCTAGCAGCCCTCGTTCTGGTCACTGTGGTCTTCTGGACAGCCAGGCCAGGGGTGTTTCATGAGCCTCCTGAATTATTCACAGCCCACTGTTTTGGTTTCCCACGGGATGTCTCTGAGTTTGAAATCAAGCTGATACTTGGTGAGCAAAAATCTTCTGGGAGCTGAAGGAAGAAAGCGTCATCAATGGCCTCTAATCTACGATTCTTTGAATCATTTGTGCACCTTCACAAGGTTGAACAGATCTGTGCAGAGCCAGAAGGCACAGGTTTCTACATGGTGGCAGTGGTAATCTGCCAACAGATTCCTCTCTTTGGAATAATATAACCCTATGGACTCCTCTCTTTTTACCAGTGTCATCACAGTGTCATCTCTTTCCAGGCATCTCCCTATCTCTGCTGTCATAATGCATGTGTGAATCTGGAGATTTGCACTTTTCCGGGGATAATCATTATATGACAAACAACACTTGGTGTGAAACCCAGGGGTGGGCACTTGGGCACACAGAAATACCAGCACTGCAGACTATGAGCAATGCAGATCCGAGACTCCTGTGTGGTCTTCTTGCTGGCTTTTGGAACACATTGCTCTGCAGGCACAGCATTGCCACTTCCAGCAAAGCCAGAATGATTCCACGGGGATCAATGTGGAGACTTGTGGAGCTGCAGCTCCTGGTTACAGAGATGCTTTTGGGCAGCAGGAGATGAACTGCAGAAGGTGGCAGCAAGGACAGAACCACGCCGCACACCAGGCGGCTCTCATGCAGGCTCAGGTCAGGATGTGCCCACTGATGTTTCCACTCATCACCTCAGGATGGTGCCTCGAGGGAGCTGCCCCCAGCTCCTCTCACAGCCTTAAGAAGGTGCTGTCAGAATCAGGAGTGTGGGGCTTTGCTCTTGTCTTACCTCCTCTTTTCCCTCAGGCCCTCAGGAGGATGACGCTTCAAGACAACGAAAGGAAAGGGTTTGGACTGCTGTGTAAATAAAGAGCAACCTATTGGAAACCTTAAGTAAGGGTTTTCATTAAGAAATCTTCATTAAGAAATTTTCCCTAAGGGAGAGTACTGCTGTAACGAGAAGGTATCTTAAAGGACAACCCAACTAGTGCAGGGTGTAACAAATGTCTGCAATAACAAACAGCAAGAAACCTAGGAAAAAATCCCAGGGTGTGTTATTCCATCCCTTTAACACCTTTAACCTTGCTGCTGGAAAAGGATCAGATTCCTTTTTCACCCCAGAATACACATCTCAATTGAGTTTTTTTTTTTTGTGACAGAATGTGCACTGTGGGTACAGGACTGTTACAGCAGCAAACTCAAATGTTGGTAATGGCCTTTCAAAGAGAACAGACCAACTCCCCTGCTCAGATTTAATGTGGAGTCTTGTCCAGCATGTCCAGCTCCATAGCAGGGGCACAGATGTGGGAGCAACCCGTGAAGGGATGCTGTGACCCAGGAGGGCATGCTGCAGACCATGAAGGGATGCTGTGGACCACAAAGGGATGCTGCGGACCACAAAGGGATGCTGCCTGCTCCTGGCAGTAAGTTGCCATGGCTACAAGGTGAGGTGCTTTTGGGGGACAAAGGAAACTATGAACTCTGGCAGGCCTGCTAGTTTGCAGCCTGCCCTGGGAGCCACGGTGATGCCTTGTGTGGAGAGGACAAGAGTAGGAGAAACTCCAAGCCCTCGAAAAGCCACTGCCCGTGCCAGGGCTCTCAGCTTTGCTGTCAGATGCAAATTTAAAAAGGAAAAAATTATTAATTCAAACCTGACTAGTTCATTTTCTCATTCCTCACAAGCACTCCTTAGCCTTTCGAGCTTAATTTAAAAGGGGCAGAAAAGTTAGGCTGGCAAGGGGAGCCCACAGCATCCTCCTCACAGCAAACACCAGATTTTATGCTACAAACAGGGGAAAACAGCCTGTGTGTTATGAGATAGCAAAGTGTCTGCTCCTTCCTTATGCTGGGTGTCCAAAACTTGTGCTGCTGATCTTCAGTGATACATATTCAAGACTGTCATGCTTTGTTGGGGTTTTCTTTTTGGTTTTGTTTTTTTTTTTAATATTGCATTATAGAATATTTTGAGTACTGTGAAAAATGCTCCAGGGAATTGGAATATTACAAAAAATTTCTTCACTTGGAAGAGGGATTAAGCACTGAAACAGTCTCTCCAGGGAAATGGCTGAGTCACCATCCCTCGAAGTGTTCAAAAAATGAGTAGACATGGCACTTCACAAAATGGTTTAGTGGGCATAATGGTATTTGGTTTAAGGCGGGCCTTGATGATCTTGGAGGTCTTTTCTAACCTTAAGGATTCTATGATTTTATGACCGGGTTGAGCTTACATTAGTTGACAATTCAGCTGGCCACCTCTTGGCTTGTTTGCTTCTGAAAATCCTTTGGCCATGCCTTCACTGCAGGACTAGCTACTCCTGCTCCCCAGAAGTCCTTCCTGGGGGCAGGTTCTGGGAATGACCAGCTTTCCCCAAAAGTATGATAAAGAATGATGGAGAAAATCTTTAATAAAAGATTATTGCACTGCAAAGATCCTTGGGAATGTAACCCAGGCACACCAGGCACACAGACAGGAAGGACAAGGGGGTCTGAAGGGTCATGGGCTGCTGGTCACCTTGGGAAGATGCTCAAAATGGACTACAAATAACATCAAAGGCACTGAAAAGATATTCCCTATTTCTGTGCTGAGTTGGAATCCACACCTCTAAAGCAGTTGATTATCTGTATGTTTTCATAAATAAATTGAAAAGAATATTTTTTTTGTGCTAGGCTTTTAGAGCACACTCCACATCAATGGTCACACTGGCACAGAATGTCAACTGCTAAGGCTCATGTCCAGCTTTTTGTCCACCAGAACCCCCAAGTCCTTCTCTGCAGGGCTGCTTGTGGATTTTCATGATGTTTGAGTGAAGCAAAAAACAGAAACAAAGACCTTTTTAGAATAAAGGCGTACGGTCGTGTGTGCCCTATTTTTCGAACTCATGTAACTGCAGCACTCCAAATCCTATTGGAAATAATTTATACTGTAGGATTGCAGAAAAGTGATGTAGCCAGAGTTAAAATGGAAGATAAAAAATTCTGTGAGTTTGAGGACTCACTATGAATCCTAAAGGAAATGGCAATTTAAACTGGACAAATCCATCTTGCAAATTTCTGGAATATTCATTGCCACAGATCTAGTGTATCTTTTTTCTTGGTGGTTTTTGTATTAATTTGTCAATAATCTGTTGCTCAAAAATGTAGCCAACCAAGGTAAGCTCAGAATTTTAACTTAGTTTTTTTTTTTCTTTTCCTCTTTATGTGGAATTTTGTGGAATTAGATCTTGGGAAATATTTTACCTGTCACTGTAAAAATATTACTGTTCCATTCAGTATTTTGCATGGTCAGTACAGCCTCATCTCTGTCAACAGGACCAAACTACATCGAGGCATTGCTTCTCAGGCCGTGAAGGTGGTCATGATCAACTAACACCAACTACCAACTTCACTCAGAAAAACAGCAATTATATTCTCCTGCCTATTAAATACTGCATGTTACTTGTGTTCTCTAGGAGAAAGATTGTGATTTTGTTGCATTTTTTGCTAAATCTTTTTATGACTCGTAAATGCACCACTATTCCCACAATGCAATTTTCACAGAAGGCACTCTGTTTTCCTGCAAGTTGTACATCTCCAAAAAAGATAAAAACCCTTTTATATTTCACACTATTTTGATTTTTTTGTTTGTTTGTTTCATTTTGTTTTGTTTGCTTTATTTGAGAAAACCAGAACAGTTTGCTCATGTCTGTGGCAAGGCTGGTACCTGTTCTTTGTGCTCCTTACTGAAGGACTGGTTTCAGGAACTCCATCGTCCAGTACCCCCATAACTTTTTAACCAGAAGTATTTGGGCACTAAAACCCAACAACAGTGGAAAGTGACTTACTGTTAAACTTGAGAACAGCAAGTACTTTGCCCTTGAAAAGTACTACCTTGAACATCAACTGGTAGCATTTCAAGGTATCATTGAATTAATGCTGTTTTTCTCACAAGGAAAAAAGGGCATCATGCTTTCCTTTTATTGCTAAGTAACATAGTTCTTCACAATGAGGTAGCCAACTGATAGCAATCAGGAGAGATAAATAAGAAGAATTTGCTACTTTTTCATTGTATCACTTGTTCAATGAAGCCAGCTGCTGCTGCTTGTTCACTTTACTCTATTTCTCAAGATAAAGTCACTTCAGCTTCTCTACTAACTTTAAATTTAATTTCCTGAATAGTCAATGCCTTTTAAAGAGTGCAGTGCTGGTCTTCTACAGCCTATGTTCTTTCAAGGTACTGTGAAACACAGAGCTAGAAAAGGCAGATGTGCAGGGAAAGTGACACATTTTGCTGTCCTATTTACGGTTCAAGTCAGGGAATAAAAGCAATGAACAGGATTCAATGCAATATGGGAACACCATTGTCACTCAACAGCAAACTCCTTTCATTATTTACAAAAAGCTTTAATGTACTTGTGGATATAACAAGTGAGTGGCAAGCCAACAAAAGAGTTATTTTGTACCTCTGAGATGCCATTGATTACTCTGACCTGGAGCAGCTGGTGAGAATGTATTTTCTAGGGACATTTCACCAGCTGGAAATTACTGTACAGGAACATGTCAGCTGCAGTGAGGAATCCATGCACATAATGCTTCAAAAGGCTTTCCTAGAACCTTTTATTTCAGCACAAAAAATGTGTACTATGGATGCCCTGCCAGCATTGTCATTTTTTTAGCTAGAGTTCACCTCAGGCAGGCAGGGAGACATATTGCTTCAAATTTATAGAAGAGATACGGTGTCTTGGAGGAGGTGTTGACTCTCATCACACCTATTGAGGTCTCAGTCCCAGACACAGCATGACTGTGGATGTACTGCATGTACAGGAAGATTTGGAATGCTAACCCACAGGTAAATCCACTTGTCCACTCTTAGAAAGCACTGGTCTCAGGTGGGAGTTGGCACTAACAGCTGAGCGATGATGAGGAGCATGTTTTCACATTTCCATTCAGCTGCTACTGCCTGCGGGTGTGTTTTCTGGGCGTCACTACAAAGCTGGAGCATGAGGCTTTAAATTCACCTGTGACTTTACCCTAATGCCACTCACAGTTGGATATCACAATGCATTTCCTCAAAAGCCAAGCCTCCAGACTTCAAAACTCCACAGCAAGGAGTGTGTGCTCAGTCCTTGTCACCCTGAAGGATCACTATTTCAGCTGAAAGTCAACTGCATCCAATGACAGAAATAAGCTCCACATCTGCTGGAGTTTCTGAGCTGGGCACAAAAGTTCCCTCATTATCTACTAAATGAGAGGTGGATCGGACTGGAGGCAACAACAAAAGCATGTCCCTTCTGGAAAGAGTTGTCTAATGGACAGAAGTTTCTTTCCTTTGCCAGTACAGAGGAGCACAGCCATGAAAACTGCCACAGCAAATCACTGCAATGATTCCCCTCATAATCTCTGCAAATAAAGAGGGACTTGAATACCCTCACCTTTATTAGCCAAAATCCCAGCAGATCCTCTTGCCATTAACATCATGTAAGAGGATAACCTGCCTCTGGCTTCTCAGATTCTTCTTAGGCTATTGCTGCTCTTCTTTTTCTCCCTCTCCAGGGATATCAAGAATAAAATATGAATGAGCACTCTTCAGAACGAAATTGGCTGAAAATGGTATCTAGGGATAAGCAAATACCAAGAAAATTAAAACTGCATATCTCTTGGATATTTATTGGCTTTTCATGGTTAAGAAAGCTGGTTTAAGTTGGGAAAACTTTTCAAGGAATAATTACTTTTGTTTACAATGAGCTGCAGCATAGCCCATGTGTGAAGGCTAGAATATCTTTGCAGCCTAGACCTTCCCAAAGACAATGATTATAAGACTATACATGACAGTCCATAATAGTTATTTTTTAATTAAAATATTTGAAAATGCACATTAAGATATCGCTTCAGTGAGTGTTGAGAGTTTAACACTGGTCAAAATTGCATCTCCTTAGAGGAAGCAGTAAATTAAACAGTTCACATACTGTTCTCACTTCTACTAGCCAGAGGCAATCCCTTGATATTTTGGTAGCATAATAGTTCTTAAATGTACATGATACCACTGAATACCAAATTACGAGGTATTCATACTCTGATAATATTTGAAAGAGTATCTTGTATACCTCCTGTGCTGCCTTCCATGGTCTAGCCTGAATCCAAGCAGTACCAGCCTGTCATGTTTTCTCTTCATATGTCCCGCTCTTAGAGGTTGCCAGCATTATTTGTGTTGATGTACCACTCCAGGGGTAGGGAAGGGGGCAAGAGAGCTTGTGATCAGGTAAAAAATGCTGTACTACAAGTAGAAGGGCAGGGTGCCAGTGCCCCCAGGCCAACCTCATGGTGCAGCCTCCAATGCAGAATGAAGTCCCCAGGAAGGGTCCCAGCCTTCTACTGAAAGAGTCTCTAACCCACCACCACCTGCTCTGAAACACCACTGAAACCTTCCTAGTGTCACTGTGACACTGTCTGAAAGAATAAAAATGTCATTGATTATAATTATTACTCATGGCATTTAAGACATTAATCACAAGAAAAGCTTGGATGATCCACATCTTGTCACTCCAGGGGTAACCATACTCCAAATCCCATCATAGTGCACATCCCTCAGCCACTCCCTGCAACCCCAAAACATCTGCACTGGGGCTGAGCGAGGGCTGAACCCTGTCCTATCTCTGGGAAAAGACACACCATGGGTGGGCTGGATCCAGACAGATTCTGATGGCTTCCTTCCATTAGGAGTACCATATGTCAGCACTTGGTGCAACTGAATTGTTCATAACTGTAATAGCAATAAAAATGATCAATACAAGGTCAGGAATAATTTGTTACTGCAAGTAATTGCATCAATTACAAGTTGTCAAATCTCTCCCTGCAAAACCAGCATGCACCTGAGTTACTTGCAGCCTCAAGGCTTTGTGTCTTGTTTTCTTGAAGGTTTTTCCCTTTGGGGAAAAAAAAGTTGCCAATTAACTCAATCCTGTTAAACGTGGCATGCAGCAGATTATTGAAGAATGAGCTTGGGAAAAAAGCTTACACAATAAGTACCTGTAAACAGACTCAGACAAAAGGGTTTTATACCTTCACACAAAAACTAAGCTTAGATTACTGATTGCCAGAAGTAGTCACAGCAAGGAAGAATCACTCCATACAGGAACCCTTCCTCACACTTTTTCTTGGACATCAATTATTGATCAACACTAGAAACAAGGTATTTTTTAAGTAGAACTTTATTCTAAACTATGTATTAACTCATAGGTGTTAGGACACATAAATCATGGGTTTTTAATACACTTTCTGGATGAAGGAACAGTCTGCATTTGTTAGGAGAGAAAGTGAATTTGTGGAAGAAGCAGGAAGCTGTCATGCTTAGTCCAGGACTGCTCAGATCTGATACTTTACAAGCATTCAGAAATTTTGCACAAATGGCCCACACATCCATTTTACGTGGAAGACATCTGAACAACAACTTCCATAGAAGTAGAACACTCCATCATGCTGGTGGTAAAATCCTTTCCAGATTTTACAGTATTGCCCAACTAAGTAGGAATTCATGCCTAAGTTTTCCATTGCAAAACACTTCTGGTCCAAGAAAATATTTAGGCAAGTCACATAGAAAACTAAGACTGTTCATTGTAACAAACTACAAGTAAATATATGATTCAGCAACACATAAAAAGATGTTTTGCCAGCACATATTGAAATTAGATGTAATGCATTACCATTAAGGAAAGGATGTGATAAAAGGCAAATAAATGTCTATCAGGCAGTTTTAGAGGCACAGAATAATACAATAATGTTGTTACATTTAGTGTTTCTTTTCCAAGCCTCATGTTATTAGCTGCTTGAGAGGTGCAGTTTTTCAAGGCAAAATGTACTTCTCGCTGATAATTTTAGCTTTAAATTGAAAATTACCTTTAATTTAATTTTTTTTTTTTAAGAATAACAATAATATTAGCTGTAGGGAGTTTCTGTAAGTGTGTTAAGGGATTTTAACACACCATGAAACCTTCCTCTTCTCCTGTCAACACTCTGCTGAATGGTCCCAATGCCTGCATACGATACCTCCAGTTTCCTGTGCCTGTGCAACCAAGAAGAACTCCAAGGATGCCATTTCTAGCTGCTGGTCCTGTTGTCATGGAAACAGGTGTCAGAAGTAGGTACTTTTAAACTAATCACAGTTTCATGTAAAAATGAGAAACTGTGATTATGTATGAGTGTCCCCCCCTTCTGTTTTTTTTTTTTAAATACGGTCTTTGGTAGATGTTTTCCCTCCATTGATTATTTCCCATACTTTTGGTGCACTCATTGCAGTGAGAGCTAACGAGTTCCAATCCGTGCATGTGTGAGGTGCTTGGTACAGTCTCCAGGTAACAAATTACCAGTCCTTATCATATCTTTGTATAATTGACGTAGTATGAATCTGCTAGAGCTACTGCAATTGTTTTGAAACTCTGATCTATTTTAGCACATTACTGAACCCAAAACCCAATCAGTCACTCCTAGTTATTTCCTGGCTGCTTTTTTTGATGAAGTTTGACCAGTGTCATACCACAACAGATTGGCTTTCTTCACTTGCTCAGTATCCAAAAGTCACTTCTATTTGGATCAAGTCTGGCTGAATCCCACCAGCCTCAGCCAGTCTGGTAATATCCACTGGCCAGTGGAAAGAAGAGCAGCTGCAGATGACCCATGATTATTTTTGGCACAAAAGGCAATAGTGATCTCAGTCTCAAAACCGAATCTGCCTCTCTGTGGGATCTTTTTCAATAAGCTGATCTAACAGAGGGGACAGCTAGCCAGAAAGAAAAACAGTGAAATTCTGGCTTCTGTGACAATATACAAGTTTAATCTGGGAGATTGTGGGTGTGAAATTGTCCATCTCATCTTAATGTAGCTACATACCTATGAAGAGTGCGATTAGATTGCAGAAAACCCAAAATCATAAGGTGAAATGAAACATCTGAATTACTAAGTAGGCAGGTGCAATCCATATAACAGGAGCAAGTAATCCTGGCTTAGTATCAGAAATAAGAGGTATATTACTGGAAATGCAGGATATCTAAAACAGGGAGGACACAAGCAACCTAATTCATAAGTAAAATTCTTACTTGCCAGAAAAACTAACCAGGTTTTCATGCAGACACCATTATCTCCCTACCTGATACCTGTCCAATCACACAGTTGCACCTGATAAAATGTGAAGATTGTAAGACCCACAGGAAAATGTCAGAGACCTCTTAGATGTGGTAACAGTACTAGTTAAACAAGAACCCATCGCATCTTGTTGATTACAGGCTCTAGACATGTGTTTCACAGATAAAAACTTTTGGTGAGACCTTTACACTGAGCAGTATCTCCCTTAAACAACCTGGACAGTCAGAGGAGATAAGGGCTACTGGGCTAACTGGGATACAATAACATAAAAGATAAGAGTAACCGTGTAAGTTTGCAGCTCTGGTGACCAGCGATGGGACCCGAGGCAATGGGATGAAGATGCATCAGGGGAGGTTTAGGTTGGAGGAAAGGTTTTTCACCCAGAGGGTGGTCAGGCACTGGAACAGACTCCCCAGGGGAGTGGTCACAGCACCAAGTGTGACAGTCCTCAAGAAGTGCTTGAACTACGCTCTCAGACACATGCTGTGATTCTTGGGGTGTCCTGTGCAGGGCCAGGAGTTGGACTCTATGATCCTCCCTCATGGGTCCCTTCCAACCCAGGGTATCCTATGATTCTATGAAAATTCAACCTGGGCTGTTTGAATTTTGAACTGAAAATGCAGACAGAACAAGAAAAGGGTTTATTTTCCTCAGCCTTGAGCCAGTTCATCATGCAAATGTATAGCAAGTGAGCAATCAACAAACGATCTGCCATACCAAGACGTAAACTGCTTAATATCCTGCTCAAACCTCTCCAGATGCTGGAGGAAGGGTGCAGTTACAATAAACTGCCTTATGTAAAAGAACTAAGTCCTGCCCTTTCAAAAGCATAAGAGTTTGTTTCTCATGAATTGTGCTCTTCGGCTGAAAAGCAAATGAGAAGTATTAAGCAAGTTATCATTTGGGTGTAAATGAGGAAACAATTTCTGGCATTCAGGCTGCTGCTTAGGGAAAGCCTGCAGTGCAGATTGCAGTGCTTTAAAAGCCCAATGACAAAAATCCTGAAGAGCCATGATTGATAATCATTTTTCACTATCATGACTAAAACTAATCTTACAGAAGGCCCAAATGATGATTTTTTCCCCCTACTTCACCAAGTCTCTGAAGAATCTGTAATCCACAATGCAGCATATCAATTTTATTTATTTTATAGATCTCCCTCTGAGGGCAGTGTGCTTTCAGCTGCCAGGCAGGCGTGCTGTGCTAGTGGCCGTCCCACAGCAAATGCAGGACCCCACCCCCATGGCAGCTCGGAGGGAAGGGGAGGCTGCTGGCCCTGCACCACACCTGAACAGTCCTGAGCAGGCCCATCAGGGACTGCAGCCCCTGCACAAGCTGAGTTATACTCAAACATGTCCCCAGTCCAGTCTCAGCCTCGGTGTCCTGGACAAGCTATGGAGCTGTGTCATAGGTGGATGGACCCCAAGAACGCACATTTTAGCTTGTCTCCAGCCTATCTTTGTCCCTGTATCCTGGATCAACTTTGGATCCATGCAGTAGCTCTGTCTATAACCCTGTCTCCATTTGCCCCTGATTCCAGTTTGGACCCTGTATTTCGTTCATTACTTGTCTGGTCTGGGACTGTTGATGGACTCTGTTACAATCATCCATCTTTGTCCACCATGTTCAGACCTGATATGAAGACATGAAGACATTCTTCCTATGAAGACAGGCTGAGAGAGCTGGAGTTGTCCAGCCTGGAGAAGAGAAGGCTCCAGGGAAACCTCAGAGCACATTCCAGTACCTGAAGGGGGTAATAAAAATAAGGAAGTGACCTTTTACACGGCAGATAAGTGATAGGATATGGGGCAATGGTTTTAAACTAAAAGAGAAGAGATTTAGATTAGATGTTAGGATAGAATTCTTTACTCAGAGAGTGGTGAAGCACTGGAACAGGTTGCCCAGAGAAGCTGTGGATGCCCCATCCCTGGATTCAAAGGTTGGATGGGGCTTTGAGCAACCTGGTCTAGAGGGAGGTGTCCCTTCCCATGGCAGGCAGGTTGGAACAAGATTGTCTTTAAAGTCTCTTCCAACCCAAACCATTCTGTGATTCTAAGTTCAGCCATCAGTGAGGACGCTGACCAGGCTTGAATCACCCTCTGCTCCTGGCTCACCTTCCCTTATGGAGCCCTTGCTGCTCCCTGAAAATTATTCTGCAATCCTCAAAAAATTTTAACTTTCCTTCTGCCTTTATTCTGCCCATAGGAAAACAGAAAAGAATGAATTAAGTTATACTATTTTGTTTCCCTTGTTAAGAACAACGGGACAATACATATGAGATCATTTTATAACAGGACCTGATAAAGCATGTACCCTGTTTTTTAGACTTGGCACAAACCAAGGAATAATAGGGACTGAACTAATTTGTAGTCAGTAGAACCGGGGCTGAAACCTAAAAGATGAGAAAGACAAAAAGAAATCTTTTGTCTTCAGCCAGACAAGCAGGAGCTCCGTAGCACACGGACACGGGCGATTATCTCACCAGCTGTAGAGGCTTTAGCTGCCGGCACAAAAAGAGCTCTTTATTAACAAATGAGATAAATACACTTAGCTTTTGCAAATAAAGCCGTAGGACCAGACTAATGCTGGGAGCAGCCTTACACCATCCTTTCCCGTTCAGTGTCCGAAGATGATGCAGGGCAAGTTTCTCTTCTCTGTTACCAGAGCTCCCCTTCGTGTCAAACATCTGAATAACAGCTTTAGCTGCACAATTTACTGAGCATCTACCTCGGGTCCAGTCTTCCAGGCTCTAGCATGCAAGGGCCATATGGTCACTAAACTCAGTGTACAGTGGAGCATACTTATTACATGTTGGAGGGAAAATGCAGTACTGAAATACTCTGATGGAAAAGTGTGCAATCAATTTTATTCTTACAGCTTTAGGAGGGGTTCTGAGGAGAAAACAAAAGACAGGTCAGCTCACAAGAAAAAACACTCTATTATCTATTCTCAGTCTTAAGATCTCACAGCAGGCACCTGGAAACTGCTTTGCCTTTTAACATTTTTGATTTTACCAGATTAATTCCATGAATGGTTTCGGTACTAGGGCAAATGGCAGAATAAACAGTTAGATCCACAAAGTTCTTGTTCAAAACAATGGAAACTATAAATATTCATAAAACAGGCTTGAGTGGCAGGTTATGCTTAATTCACAGGCTGTTGAATTCAGTCTAACATGTTTCCCCTTTTTTTTTGGATGGTGTAGAGGACTCTCCCAAGAAGCTGCAGGATATCTGGACTCTTTCAAGAGACACTGCTGACAATATTACCACTTGCAGGACATAGAACTGCCAAAACATTTTTTGAAGAGCAAAGGTTTGCAAGGAAGAGACCGATACAGGAGAACTCACATTGTTTTCTATAAATAACTGGCTCCCTCCAAGTAGAATTGGGAGCATGGAAAGGCCTTGGGCAAAATGCTGTCTGGCCCAACCAGTTCCACTCCTGAAGCTCAGGGGAGCATGTGCTTCGTTGGGAGTACTGCCACTGTCTGAATGTGTTCAGCATGTGCTGCCACTGCCAGTTGTCATGAGAGGGTGGAGAAAGGTTCAGTTCATATCCATTGCTCCCTCGGGACTGGAAGTGACAGCACTGCCTTTTACCAAGAGAGTCCTTCAGGATTGTTTAAATACAGCTGTTGGCTTTTGTGGAAAAGCACAGAGAGAGAGTGAGCTTGTGATATTCATTACACACAGCTTAAAAAGTCCTTTCTGCTCTGTGCAGATTTTCAGCTTGTGCTGACCTTCACCATTACCAGATGCAGTATCTACCATACCTGTGCAGTCAGGGACATATTCAGAAAGTCTAAAACCACATTTGAAGTGATTGCTTTCAGCTGGCCCCTTGGCCTTCAGAGGGCTCAGCCCACAGAGAACAGCCCATGGACATAGCTGACAGGTAACCCAACCTAGACCTCACAGAGTAAAATTAAATAAATACTTGGTGAAATTTATATTTCTCCAGGAAAGAGAACTGATCCCTGCTCTTGCTGTGTGAGGAGCATTTACTTTGAACTTGTGCTATAGCCAAAATGTTTCTCACTATTTAAGAAAAGATGACTAATTCTTCTTCAGAGCTAATTAACAAGAATAGAAATTCTGTGTGCATCCAGAACACTTTGCAAAAGTTAAAAAAAATCCTGAGCAACTTATCTTTCTCCACGTCTTTATTTGCCTTGGCTGGCAGCTACTGTTACTATTTGTTTGCTTTTTTTTTTTCCACAGGGTCAAGCACCTACATTGTGACGTTTGTATCATTGTACCATGGATGTTGCATCACCTGTGACAACAGAAGTCACTGACAGTCACAGAACAAATGGCAAGATTCCCACCCACTTCAGTGGGCTGGGATGTCACAGTGTGTTCCATCACAACACCACAGCTAGAACAGCACTATCCTAGGATCCTGCCACAGCAGGGTGACACCCAAAACCAAACAAGGGACTTTTTAGCTTGTTATCTTGGTCAAAGTTTGAATGGTTGGCCCAAGGATGGGGTTTGGTGTGGGTATTCTTTGCATCACTCAATTCTTTATTTGTTCATTTCTTAGCCTGCCATAAGGAAGTATTTGAGATCTGCTAATTCTGGGACATGGGACATAATTTTTTTGACTTCAGCATTGTCATGAGCAGTGTTTGCTGCCTGTATCATCAGGAAAACCCCTCTTCCTCCCATCAGAAACATCAACTCTCACTGGGCACTTAATGTGGGTGTACAAAGTCTTCAGTAAACTCTAGATTAAAAAGTAATCAGGCTGAGTTGAATTTTAGCCTCTTTCCTTGATGACAGCAACCTTGATGTAACAAAGCCCACAAAAGGAAACAAAATAACATTCTGCACTTCTTAAAATACAGTGCTGAAAAAGTATTAAGTTTTACAAGAAGCAACTGATAGGAGGTTATGTTGTCCTTTTCATGTACTAATTTACTGCTCATTCTGCTCTGTAAAGTTGACTCAGAAAGGCTTTATTGCTCTGAGTTTATAAAATAAATTCTGTTTCCTGACTGGTCAAAGCATACATTCAAGTTGTACCAATAAGAAAAGCTTCCTAGGAATATTGTCCTGTGGTGGGATTACCACCTGTTCAGGTTTGGCTCAGAGCTTCTTAGCATGAGGTGGGCCTGAGGAAGGAGATGTGCAAATGTTAGAGATGGCTAGAGCAGAGGGCACAGTTCAGCATAAGTGGTTCAAGGAGGCAATAGCTGAGTCAAAAGGAGAAAAGCAACAACAATAAAGGAGATGTGAGGGTGGCTGGACACTGGAATAGGTTGCCCAGGAAGGCTATAGGCTCTGCATCCTTGGCTATCTTCAAAACCCAGCTGGACACAGTTCTGGGCAGACTGATCTGGCTGACCCTGCTTGAGTAGAGCAGTTTGACCAGAGGTTCTCAAGAACCTCTTCCAGCCTAAGCTATTGCCACAACAACAGAGAGATCAGCTGGATCCCAAGGTCAGGACTGATAAGAAGAAAGACATTACCAAAGCTTGCTAAAATAAGGCCAGGACCTATTGTTACAAAGAGATTATGATATGAATGTCTCTGATGTTCTCAACTGGTGATTCTGGGAATAGATGATTCCTGAGGGGACCACTGATACCATCAAATTCCTAATGTGTAGCAGCCAACTCCACATAAGAAGTGCTAAAAGCTCCAGAATTCACCCTGTCTTCCTTAGACAGTATCAGGGAGGCAAGACACTTGAACTATGCCCACATTTTCTAATTTCCTCACACATGAAGACACTCCCTTTCAGACTTTCCTGATTGTACAGCTATAGGGAGCACTGTAGAAACAGGACACTGGCTCATGTTCATATGTTTACCCTTCCAGCCTGGAGTATTCTGACTGACTAGGGAAGAAATATGCAGTAGGCACCTGGGAGAACTGTTCCCATAAAAACCTGGAAAGTACTCCTACTAACAAGGCTTCAAACACCTTAAATTTTAGATTAATGAAAGCACAATGCCAAAGCTGGCAGTTGTTAGAGCAAATTGTCCTCAGATCTTCCATTAACTCAGAGGACTGCAGTGATCAGCACAAAACACCATGGGCTGGGAGATTTGGTATGGACCTGTTGAATTGGGTTTGAATGGCCTGGTTTTGGTAGGGGGGGTGGCTCCTGTGAGAAGCTGCTGGAAGCTTCCTACATGTCCAGCAATCCCTGGCAGCTCCAAGCCGGATGTGCCACTGGCCAAGGCTGGGCCAGTTAGAAATGATGGTAACATCTCTGTGATAACATATTTAAGAAGAAGAAATAAGTTATTGTGCAGATGTAACTGCAGCCAGAGAAGAGCAGGATGAGAATATGGGATGGGAAGAGCTCTGCAGACACCAAGATCAGTGCAGGAGGAGGGGCAGGAGCTGCTCCAGGTGCCAGAGCTGGGATTCCCCTGCAGTCCGTGGTGCAGCCCATGGTGAGGCAGCTGTGCCCTGCAGCCCATGGAGACCCACGGGGATGCACAGATCCACCTGCAGCCCCTGGAGGAGACCCATGCTGGAGCAGGGGGATGTCTGAGAGGAGGCTGTGACCCCGTGGGAGGCCTGTGCTGGAGCAGGGTCCTGGCAGGGACCTGCAGACCCATGGAGAGAGGAGCCCAACTGGAGCAGGTGTCCTGGTAGGACTTGTGACCCTGTGGGGGACCCACGCTGGAGCAGCCCGTCCTTGAGGGATTGACCCCATGGAAGAGTGACCCGCTCTGGAGCAGTCTGGAGAGAAGTGTTGCCCATGGGATGATCTCACACGAGAGAAGTTCATGGAGACCTGTCTCCTGTGAGAGGGACACCACACTGGAGCAGGGGAAGGACTCCTCTCCTGAAGCAGTGGCAGAAACAACGTGTGATAAACAGACCATAACCCCCATTTCCATCTCTCTGCACCACTGCTGGGGAGGAGGTAGAGCTGGGAAGGAAAAAACGGTGGGGGGAAGGTGTGTCAGTCTTTAAGGTCCTATACTACCTCTCATTATCCTACTCTGATTTTGTTAGTAATAAATTCAATTAGTATCTCCAGTTCAATTCCAGTTTGCCTGTGATGGTATTTGGTGAGTGATGGTATTTGGTGAGTGATCTCTCTCTGTCTTTATCTCAACTTTTGAACCTCCATTACATTTTCTCTCCACTGTCCAGGTGTGGAGGGGAGTGAAAGAGAGGCTTTGGTCGGTGTCTGGCACCTACACAGGGTCACCCACTACACCTTTGTAATGCTGTTCACTCACTCTAAGTTCAGCTTTAAGCCCAAATTCATCTCACAGTCAAACTGCCTGGTTTCAAGTCCAAGCTCAGAAGCACATGTTTATCTCACGGTGATAATTGGGACAGTTAGGAAGAAAGCCTGAGCTCATCCAGATGCTCAGCACAGGCTCTGCCACATGTACCCTGCAGTGCAGCTTGGCAGGACACCAGCAGCCCACCAGACTCCTCCATTCCCTACTTCCCAGGGCTTTCAAGAGATGTTGTATGCCCAATGGCAAGCAGACGAATTGGCCAATTCTCCTTCATAGAAGCCCTCTGTTACAACATGATATAAATCTTCCAAGTCTAAACCTGCATCATATGTAAGATGGGTACTGGTGGGAAACAGCCAGGACAAAAGCCATATCCCAACTGTTTTTCCAGCTCTTTGAGCAGCATTGGGGCAATTGAGAATGGTAAATCACAGAGACTAAAGGAAAGTGTGAGTGTATGTTTGTGTTTCTAAGCAATTTTAGCTCTAACATGGATGTTCTTCCCCTCATAATAATCACACTTAAATAAGAGATAATAAACCTCACACAGAGCTACCAGCATCAGTTCTTATATTTAAAAGGTAATTGTGGAATGCTTCACACTGTGTGCAGTGAGGTGGGGAAGGAGTAGCTGCTGAGACAATGAGCTGAGGGCAGTGCAGATGCACACACAGCTCCTCATGGCCAGACTCTAGCCTGCAACCACACAGACCCCTGACCTCTCAGGATTCCTACCCCTGCTCCACCCTAAAGCTTCCCCATATGCAGCAAGAGAAAGCACCCCAAATTAATCCTTTCCTGTGTGATTACCACCTTAGGTTATTGACAGATTGGTCAATTCAATTCCAGCATAGAGTCACTTTTAGGTTGAATTTATGGTTCTTTAGCTGCAGTTGTGAGAGATGTCAATGCCACAGAGTGGAGAGGCTTTCCCCAACTCCCAGTGATCCAGCCCTGATGTATAGCAGTAGCATGGCTGAATATGCTGAGTTTAAAAGGCTTAACTCTGTTACTGGTGCAAATAAAAAAAGTTATCTACATAAAATTAATTGAAATATTTATGTTAATAATGCCACTGACAAACTCCTTTTCAACAAAATCTAAGGCCTCAGCCTGGATGATGGTTTTTCTTTATAGGATAACCAATCATTATTTTTTGTACTTTTCACTCTTAAAATGCCATTAATGTTGCTAACATCGATGGTGATGAACAATAAAGTCACACCTCAAGAGAAATCCACTGATAAAGGGGTGCAGGCATGATGACACACAAATTTCCTGAACCTACAGGCACAGAATTAACCTCACTGATTTCAACAGCACTTGGATCCAGCTAAGCCAGAATTGCTCGAGAGGGATTTTGGCCAAAAACATATTTCAAAGTGCTTTCCCAAACCAGAAAAGTATTCCTGCAGAAACAACAAAAACAGAACCACCCAGGTTCCATCCAACACATTCTGGGATACTCCCCTTCTTCTCGCAGAGCTGTGGATCTCCAAGGAAAGCAGGAGATGGAGCAGTACTGCAGCCACACTGGGGAAGGTGACATGGGGGCACAAACCACCCCACACAGGGCCATGGGTAACAGATGGCTGTAGAAGTAAAGGCATCTTTCTTCCAGTCCACCCTCAAGGTCTGATCCTTTAAACTCAAAGCCATTTTTGGGCACTCAGCATCACTGTGGGTGCAGGCTGTGGGGAGCTCTCTGTTCATTTTTTTTCCCAGGCTGAGGAAAAGAAATAAGAAATTTTCTTCAGAGTCCTAAGTCTCAGCATGCTTTGTGCACCCCTGCCATCCAGAAACACCAGCTAGTAAGCACATTTCAAATTAAACTGCTCTAAACCATGGCAGCAACTCAGATCATACTGCTTACCTATTCCTATACTGACATCCCACCATGAATGTCCACAGGGTCAACGCCTGCACCAGTGTCAATGTTACACTGCAGGAGAGGTCTCAGGGCACAATCTGTTTGTCTTGTTTGTTATCAGCAGTCTGACTCGTTGCTACAGTACTGCCTTTGCTGATCCTGTATGATCAGTACAGGGACTCAGCCTCCTTCAGAATCTGCCTGCCAGTCCTACACTGCTCTGGTGAGCGCAAGGGACACCAATAACATCCCAGCTTGGCACAGCTCCTCTTGGAAGGATTATTAATTTTCTTCTCCAGGCTTCTAGGCCATAAAGAGGAAACACAGGCCAAGCAGACTTCTCCCTGCTGAGCTCACCATATTTCCGTTCCACTGTAAGTCTAGAGGCTCTGAATCTTCCTGTGGGCCCAGGCAGCACCAGCCACTGTCTCTGTCTCAGGAACAGTTTGGAACACAGGCTCATCATGTTTTTATCTGCAAAACATTGGGGCTCCAGAGCAGAATTACTACATACACAAGCATCCTCACCAGGATGCTCAGGCTACAGATGTCAAAATGAAAAGCTTCAAAACAATAGAGAGGACCAGAAAGGTCCTTATCGTGCTTTTTGCCAGCTATGACTGACATAGGACAAAACATTACCACTGCCTTGCAGGATCATTTAAAGGTCTTGGAGACAGGAGCAAAGGATGGACCATTTAATGGCACAGACTTTCTAACGAGATCTCCAGCTGGTTTATGAATCAGAAAGCACAGGGAGAGCTCACAGTAGCAGACATGAGCAAGCCTTGCTGTTCTTTTGAGAAATCTTTCTCCCAGAGATGTGCAGGACAGGCACTAGAGCTCTGCAGACTTGTGAGGTAAGTCACTGCTTTTCTTCCCTGATGCAGCTGAGCATGAGGGAAGGGACACACTCCACAGCTTTAGGGAAACATTAGCAATGTGTCTCTAAACAATGTGCCTCACCAGGCTCTGCCTCATTTATAAATGGAGCAGTTCTTGGTGTAAATAGCAGACAAATCACTCAGATCTTAGACAAAGGGAAAGGGCAGAAACATGATCACTATGACTAGAAACTGAAAAGTCTGCAATATAAGGCATACAAACTGGGAAATACAGGCACGTGTATATAGGCACATATATAAATGATTGTGGAACAAGCTTTCACTGAGTTCAATCATGTTCATACTATTTAGAGTGAAAAAAATGAGATAGTTGAAAAGGCTGTGTATTTAAGTCTTTCTTTTTAAGTCCTTTCAAACTGTGCTCACACAAAGCTAAACTCAGCTCCAAATACTTCAGTTAGGAGACCTTCAAGGAAAAAAATCTGTTTGTTTCATATGTGTGTGCCCATGTGCTTGTATGAACAGTACATGGTACAAAGATCTGCTTTTCCAGAGCAGTTCAGTTAGGTCTCTTCCTCCTTTCAACTTACTGTTTCTTTCTAATTACAACCAGCAGTCATCAAACACGGCCAATGGAAGATAAATACAGATTTTTATTTTTAATGCCAAGATTCATAGAATCATTAAGGTTGGAAAAAAACAACCTCAAGTCAAGCCACTGACCTAACACTGCCAGGTCCACCACTAAATCATACTCCTAAGCTCCATTTATGTATTTCTGAACACTGCCAGGGATGGTGATTCCAATACTTCCCTGGGCAGATTGTTTCAATGCTTGACTGCCCTTTCAGTGAAGAAATTTTTCCTAATATCCAATCTAAACCTCCCCTGGCACAACTTGAGGCCATTTCCTCATGACCTGTTGCTTGCTACCTAGAAGAAATTAAAGTCTAATTATGAATAACCCCAAAAGGGAGATAATGAAGCACAGTAGGCAAATGTATCCATATTTCAGAGACAAAAAAACCATGCATGTATCAAATAAGGGGAAAAATAATTCACTACAGGATGCAGAGGTACCTCAGCAATGCTTTTACCATTAAAACTAACCAACAGACTCACAGGGTCAAGAGGTGTTATGCAAAAGGAGAAGAACACAAAGATCCTGTCTATTGAGAAAAATTGAGACATTCTATATATTATATAACATAAGGAAAGGATCAATATCTCTCATGAACCTCTGAGAACAGAAAGCACAGGCTTCAAACAGTTGTTTGTCCCTAACTTTACCCTGTTTCTCCCCCACTTCCATTATCCTGTTTGTCTCAGAAATTCTTTCAGCTGTAAATAGTTGGAGACCAGGAATATCATGTTTGCCCTGTTCCTAAAGTCTTCCTTACACATCTACATCTGGTCACTGTCAGAGCCCTGACCCTGTGCTGGGATAACCTTTTGTCTCATCTGTTACAGGCAGTCCTATGATCTAGAGACAATTACAGAGAAAGGACATGTACTGCAATCAGGAATGCTGTAAGTAAAATCACACTGAAAGTACAGCTCCTTAAGCCTGTTTCATACTATGAACTGTGTGCACCATCAAACGCTGCTCAGTGTGTGGATATTAAGAGAAGCACAAAGACTGCATCACCCAATTTTGAAGTGCAAATGAAGTGCATTTATACCTATTTTTATCTCCAAATATCTCACTTGCTGGAATTATGGTCTGTAGGAAAGCTGGTTTCTTGGACTTCCCCACCATAGGCTTTATAGGATCTTTTCACCCTCCTACTGCAAGAGCAGGATCTGCTTGGCTGAGAGAGTGCCCTGTGAAAGCTCTTGCAGAGATGGCATAGAACCTGCTCTGCAATCTTGCTCTGCCAGAATGTTCTTGCTTGGGCTGGGAGAATTATCTGGGAGGCAGTGTGGATTAAACTGCAATGGAAAGATTGTCTTCTGGACATCCTTCTGCCTGCAGCCCTGAAACTCACCTTTCCCTCTGCCTGCCTCTGCCTGTGTCACTGTGTGCAACTCCCTATGCAGTTAGAAAGGTGGAACTGGTATTGGAAGTATTTCTCTGAAAAATATCAGAAATGCTTTTTTCATAGTCTTCTAATGATATTTAGCAGTTGAAAAAAAAAAACGGGGCGGGGGAATGAAGTTCTCTGTAGCCACACACCGTTATCTAAAAATTTTTAGCCAAAGAGAATTAGGAGGAGGTGGAAATGTCAAGGTAGTTAATCACAGCTCTATTGCTTCAGTTTGTATTCTGCTTTAGGCAATCAATATTCCCTTCTTTCTCAGCTACCTTATCTGGAAAATGAGGTAATACACAGCTCACAGGCAGGTTGGGACAGTGAATTAGGCTGTTGTTTACTGCACGGAGTGCCCCAACATGCTGTAGAAGTATTAGGAATGGTTACTACGTGAGAGAGGGAACTACTTAGAAAATGGTTTCTTTGATCTGAATTCCCTCTTAACATCAAAGAGTTGGGACAACCTAGGGCCCACATTTATCAAGCACTCTGGCACTGTTCTCATTGGAATCAAGTGTGACACAAAATTCTTCAAACTGTTACCAAGACCTTCTGTGGGATACCTAAGAGGTCAATGGGAACTGTTGGATTTCTGTGTGAAGGTAAGAAGATGTAGCTAAAGGAAGCTAGCTGGAAGGACAAGAAAAACAGCCAATGGAAAATTCACACAACTATGTACAAATTTGTGTCATTGGCATAGTAACACAAGTGGAAATTCAGAGATAATCTGAGCTGAATATTGCTGTCTTTAGAGTGACAGATAAACAATGGTCAATACAAAACCCCTGCATGGTGGGTGATCAGCAAGCTGGAGACCGGGGTCAGGAAAGCATTTCAGAGGTCTGTTACTGTCACTTTGTGGGACACAACCAGCTTTACCTCCCTGCTAGAAATAGCCACGACGAAAGTACCCTTCACAGGTTTTACAAAAAAAACTGTTTCTTGGAGTTAAATCTGTGTTCCGAAGTGATTTGGTTAATTTGTCTGCTTTTGCACTGAAGTAGACAATGAGCACTCCAAGCATCTGTTCTGCTGGTTCAGCCATTAGACCAGGAACCCTGAGAAAGCCATAGAGCAAACACCACCCTAACCCAGGAGAGCTACTTCTGTAGTGATTGTCCAACAGCTGGCTTTGTTACCACCTTCTCATTTCAGTGATGGAACACACGATATGGCTCAACAGATTAGGAGACAACTACACTTGGGAAACACTTTATGATGGAACAAATCACAGCTCAAGCCATCTACTGTTTCATTAACACAGCTTAGCTATCAGGGCCGTTCCAAAGTGCGTACATTGAGATCACTCTCAAGCCTTAGGTCAAAGTTCAGTCATCCTCTGATCAAAGGCAGAATGGACCAATAGCATGTGTTTAAACGTGTCACTGTTACCCCGTGACAAAGCTGTGTCTCTCATCATGGTAGATAAAGGTACATTCTTGGGTAATGTCATTCATTGTTCAGTGAGGCATCTCTAAGCAGGAAAAGTTCCCCATAAATATTTGAAGTATCAAAGTCTAATACTGGTTTTCTCAAAATCTCTTTTCTGACCAAGGTTTATAAAACTAATCTAACTTTTCTGGTCCTCTCCCTTTACTGGAGACAATGTCCTATCCTAGCCATCCCACTTAATGGGTAAAGCAAAGCTGAATGTTCTTTCTTACTTTGATGGTCAGTTTCTCATGAGAAATTACAGGTTCTGGGGCCCTGTGTCATCAGGGGCACAGCTGTTAGCTCACCAGTAACACTGAAAGTCTTTCTGGCATGTATTTTGCAGCCTCCACGGGTTTTTTAAAGAGCAGCCTTCATAACTTTTGACATGTTGGGTAAGAGGGGGTGGATGCAAAGGTAAACAGTCACACTGTGGGAGATGCCAAATCAAACGCAGGGATGTTGGCAGGGAGGTGAGTGAGGGAGAACACTCAGAGCAGAGAGAACTCTCTTACACTGAGGCTTCAAGCCTATCCCAAAGTAACTGTTTTTATCCTTCTTTATCCTAACAACCACTATGTACTAAGTCTGCTTTGGTACTGAATGCATAAAACATTGATCTTTGCTGTCAACTTTGTAAACATTTTCACGATGTTTGTCTCCTTTACCACTCCACTAGGAGAGTTTCTCTGAGAGCTCCTACATGTGAATAGTAGCTTTAACTTTTTTATTGCAATTCAGGGCTGGATATGGCTCTGCTGTGAGCTGAGCAGAAGCTCAGCCATTTCTCATCACATAATCCCTTTTCTGTTCCTTTCCCTTTCCTTTTCCAGCATTTTGATCTCAGGATGAAAATTAAGAATAAATGTTAAAGAACATGTTCTTACTTAGAGACAATCCCAGCTTGACTGCCACATGAGACAAGTTAGAAATACAAAAGGACTTCCTGCTCTGACAAAAGAAGGTTCGTCTGATTTTCAGGCATATTTAAAATTCATGAGTCTGTCCTTTCCTGAAAATTAGAAGCTGGATCAAAACTAAAGAAATAACAGAAGAAGTTGTTTAGAAGTATTCTTACTTCCTTTCCTGCAATAAATTTGGGTAGTTTTCAAAGTTTTATCTGTCATCATGATACATCTATTATTCAGGAGCTGGGGCATTAAGAAAAGCAAGAAGGGAGGTTTATTGCTCACACACACACATATATCATGCAAGTTAGCAGCTCTGGGTAGGAATCTACAGCTCCTGATGGCAACGGTGTCTTCTGCTCACTCTGCAAATAAGGTCACCTGAATATTTTAAAGAAAAGGGCTTTCTTTTTTTTCTTTCCCTGCCTGATATTTTTACACTGCAATCCTGAGTGTCAGGTCTATTTTTGGCAAAAATTGTTTTTCTGAGCTTATCCAGTCCTTAGCTGAAGGAGTTCATCTTCTGTGGGTTTTTTTTTTCTTAACACCGGGTCATTTTCCCCTCCAAGAGTTCATTCAGGCCTCAGATAAAGGCAACAGAAGAAACAACCAAGGCACAGAATTTTAATCAGCCTAGAAAAATCCCTCCTCTTGACCAATTGCGTAATCTTAGTTTTGACTGCAAGTGCCTGTTGCTGCATTCCAGGAAATACAGGGAATACATAATGAAGGGGGAAAAGAAGTTCCTTCTAGCTTTCTGTATTTATTCCCACTTTTTTTTTATTTAGTATATAAAAGCCCTAAACGACAATGTTTTCTCTCTTTTCCAAGTCACTCCTGAAGAGAAATTTCTGACCTTTAATCCTACAATTACAACATGTTGTTAACTTAAGGTAGTTTAATCACCCAAGGTAGCAGCCTCTACCCTCAACAGAAAAAAAAAAAAGGCAGAAGAAAGCAATCTCTACTCTCAACAGAAAAAAAAAGGCAGAAAAAAGCAGAAAAGACATCACTTTTTAGTGTATGAAAGGAAACAATGGAGAAAAACCTTATCCTCAGACAAGTTTCGAACTATGTATGGTTTATATTCCCCTCCTAGAATGCCAAAGAAGCAACCTTAAAGCCTCTGAATTTCTGAAGCAGAAGGGCCTGTATATTTCCTGTATATTTCCTCCAGTTCTGTGCCCTAGGTGGAAGCTGCAAGACCTGCATTTCTCCCTTCTCAAAATCCGAGAGTTCCCCAAATCCCTTTGTGAGCTGATTACATGATGGAGTAGCAGGATTGAAAGTTTTCTCAGCAAAGTCTTTGGAACAGATACTTTATTTTTCCAAACCTATGCATTCTATGTAAAGCAAAAATCTATGTGAAAGCACTTCCCACAGGCCTTTTAAGCCTCAATTTCTCAGCAGGAACATTGCTGTTCTAGCATTCTGTCCTGATTCTCCACAGCTCGATGATTTGCAGTGAGATTATCTCATTTCTTTGCTGTACTGCCAACACGTGGCAGATGTTGCTAGGTCCCAAACCAGTAAGAGCACTGGTTTACTGGAAGCACAGGAATGGGCTACTATTCCCCAACAGCAATCTAACACTGGGGGGTCAGCCCAGCATCAATCCCCATTTGCCAGTTTCTTGAGTCATGGACCTGTTCTCTAACCATGTGCTGGACTTTAGCAGGGAACGCTGATGAGCTCCGTAACAGTTCTCTGGGTCACTGCATTATCTTGCCTGGGCAAGTCTGCCTCAGTGATATTTAACTGCATTTTCCATCCCCAGCTCTGGCTGGATGCTAATCACTCATTTGCCGTATGTCTGAGAAAATCACTGACAGCCAGCTCTCTGGGAAAGGTCCTAAAACATGTGAACTGGCCTGCAGAGTAAGGAAATGCATTGGTTATGCAAATAACAGTACATGTGGACAACTGTGTGGATCTGACAGGAAGCTACACCTTCACCAGTTCTAATGGGATTACTTAGTGCAAATACATCCTTTGAAGGCCAGTTCTAGGAACCCTTTCTGGCCAGCCAGTGGTTTGGTGACTTTATGTTGGACAAATGTGTTGAAATTCTGAAAAATAAAATTATTTATTTTTATGCAAAAAAGAACGAGGGATGTTTTACAAGGGCATGTAGTGATAGGACAAAGGCGAATGGTTTCAAACTGAAAGTCCGTAGATTTAATTAGATATTAGGTAAAAATTCTTTACTGTGAGGGTGGTGAGGCCCTGGCACAGGTTGCCCAGAGCAGCTGTGGCTGCCCCATCCCTGGGAGTGTTCAAGGCCAGGCTGGATGGGGCTTGGAGCAACCGGGCCTGGTGGAATGTGCCCCTGCCCATGGCTGGAGGTTGAAACAAGATGATCTTTTAAGTCCTTTTCGACCCAAACCATTCTGTGATTTTACTCTTATCATCTACTCTTGGCATAACCTGCTAGAGGTTACCACAGCACTAGAAACACAGGCAATTCTTACACCAATTTGGGATTTTCCTACGCATTCGCCGTGCACAGCCCAGCACCAGCATCCCTCACCCTCAGCTCCCTCCGGGGCTGCCCTCTCCCTCCGCCGGCCCCGCTCTCCGCGGAGTAGGGGCCGGGCACGCCCGGGAGCGCCGCCTCGAAAGCGTTTTGGAGGCTGCTTTGGCGGCCATTTCACCGCGCATCTCGGCCCCGCTCCCCACGGCCGCAGCCGGGCCACAGGAGAGACCTGGAGCGGCCCCTGCCCGGCCGCCCGCGCTGAGGGAGTCCTGGGGCGGGGCGGAGGCAGCGCTTGCGCGGCGGGGCCGGGGCCGGGGCCGGCGAAAGTTCGGGGCCACGTGGGGCGGGAGTGGGGCGGCCGCGGGGGCAGCGCGTCCTGCAGACGGCCCGGGAGCCCCGCTGCGCTCAGTTGCTGCACGCCCGCCGCACGCCCGCCCTCCGGCCCTCGCCATGGCCCCCGCCGAGATCCTCAGCGGCAAGATTGTCTCCGGGTACGTAGCGGGGCCGCCCGCCTTGCCCGCAGCGCTCGCCCGGGTTCCCTCGGGCGGGAAAGTCTGGGAGCCGCGGGGGGTTTACCCTTCTGGAAGGGACCGCTGTAACCGGGAAGCCGAGGCGTGCCCCGGCGGCCCCCGGGTGTGCTGGCAGCGGGATGGGGCTGTGGGGGGGCTTTTGCGGGTTTGGAGACACCCTAAAGCTTTTTCACTACGTTGCAGCCAAAACTCGCTTCTTCCTGGTTGTAAACTGGAAGTTATTAGACGGAGTACAGTATTAAAGGTCTTAAGGAGAACGTAAAGTGCTGTCGGTGCTCCCCAGAAACCAGCGGTGTGTCTGGTGGGGTCTCTTTGGCAGCCCTAGCCCCGGAGAGCACCTGGTGACCGCTCAGCATCGGTGAGATGAGAGCCCAGGCAGCCGCTGGCTGACCTACAGTGTCTGTGCGTGTAAGCTGGGCTATTGGGATGCTTTACGGGCAGGAGTTGGGAACATGTGCTTTAGGTATGGGCTCTTGTGTTCATCCTGAACAGACATCGATTCTTTAAGGTAAAGTGCGTAAATCCACATGTTGGATAACACGTAGCTGAATGTTCACAGGTGTCCTGCCAAAGTTATTTAAAAGATTTGGGACACCTTGAAGGAAAAAGTGTTCTTGTACTTTTCAGCGTTTATTTAGGTGGCAAGCCTTGGGTGTAGGTGAGCTTGTGTTGTGTCTTTTAATTTGGTTGTTTTTCCTGCTGCCACTCTACATACACATCTCTAAAAAAGCCAAATAAATTTCCTTATCCCTGGGGAAAATGCAGTGTAATAATTCTGTTATAGTCTGTGCAAACAGGGTTTGGTTAGGTAGGTTCACTGGGTACCTCCTGTTGATATAATCAGGGAATTCAGACAGAAAGGGTAAATTTGAAAAGGTATAAAACAATCTCAGCAAAGCAGTTAGTCTTCCTCTTAGATATTGCTGTGTATGATACAGCTACATTTAACCAACAGTGGAACAGTTCTGAAAAGTAGGCTTAATGTGCCTTGAATCTGAATATCCACGAGGAAAGGCTGCTTGCATGTTTTTTACCTGGTAATATTTGGGCCAGTACCACCTGTGTATTGCAGTCTCTCAGTCTTACGTGCTTGATTCCACCTGATCCTTTTGGCAGTGTTGAGGCCAGCACATTCTGCAATGCCTGTGCCTGCTGCTGGTGGGACTTCATGATTTGCCTGCTGCGGGTTTCTTTTCTGTCATAGAAAGTCACCCTGAAGTACAATAGGTCCTGGAAAGATGCTAATTTTGGTACAATGATCATTCATGTTAAAACTTTCCACTTCCTTGGCATGGTATGTTGCATTACTTAATTAATTTTATAGATATAGGGGTGATTTTTTTTTCATTTGTTTGTTTTCTGTATTATAGAAGCAGCTATAAACTAGCAGTTCTCAGAGGTGGGGACATTCATGATGAGCAAATACCTGGGCAGAGACATGAGCTTTTAACAGGCACATACAGGAGAAAGGTTTGATTAACTTCCAGCACATCTCTTGAGGTGTTTGGCTGAACTCTGTCTTCCAGAATCATCAAGTCTTGACCTGAAGACACCACAAAATGGAAAAATAATTGCAGTTGTCCAGCTGTCCTTCAGTTGCTGTATTTATGTCCAGTATAGCAAAAGCATCACCTGCTCCTCGTGGGCCTTAGGTAGTTCTGCCTTTTCCTCGTGGAGTGCTTAAAGGAGTTGTGAGGAATTGGGCTATCCACTCTGGAAACACCTGTCCCTTTTTTCCAGACAGCTAGAGAAGTGCAGGTCCAAAGGATTCTCACTACCCAGAGTTCACCTCCAGGCCAAGAGTCTGGCAGCAGCAGCAGAAGTGATAGGCATGTGGTTTTTCTAGGAATTTTCAACTGAACTGCCTGTTGTAGAAAGGGAATGTCCCTGACTTTACATCAACTGCAAAACCTTTTCAGTTACTATCTTGTAGGGGGTGGATTTTGTTACTTTACCCTTTAATCGAGAAAAATGTTTGTTTGTAAGTCAGTCAAATATTGACAAATGAGTTGAATCAAACAAGTGGTGTTCCAGCTATATAATGCTGGGTTTCTGTGTGTGTTTTAAATCGAAGCTCATAAGTATTGTGAACTTTCTCCTCCAGCCATGAAGCACCCCTTCCTCAAAACAGATGAAAAAAATACTAATTCACAGTCATGCCAGCTATTTAAACAAAAATCAGGTGGATACCGGCATTCTTATTCTTGTGAAACATGTAAAGAGAATAAATACTTTCAGAGAGTTTCCTTGCCTCCATAAATAAGGAAAACTTGATGAGGTGATAAAACTAGTTCACACCTTAGCAAGTCTTGGAAGACTCAGAAGAGGTACAAAGGAAAATTGACATTTTCAGTGGCTTTGAGTGTTACCAAGTGATGGAGAATGTAGTTAGGCTGGGCATGGGAAGAACACAGCAGACATTGTTTTCTGTGTAGGATTTTGATGTTTACTCATCTCTAAGTCTGCTTCTGTCAGTACAAACAAGAAACCTGGACAGTGTGTGAAATACAGTAAGTATTGGATGGGTTATGCACCAGTCTGAGTTGTCTGGTTACCTCAGGGTGGCTTTCCTCTACTTCTCTGAGTGGCTGTTTAGTAATCCTGCCTTAGATTTTGCTACAATTTAAATTTGCCTCATTGGCAAATGAGTTACAAAAGATGAGTTATTGTATAACAGTACAGTAAACAAATGACTAACGAGAGGAAGAGAAGCAGTGCTTTAAGTAAGCACGATATGGCAGGTTGAAAGTAATAAAAATACTGTATTCTCCACCTTTTATTGCTGGTATTCCCTGATGAAAAAACAATCTCTGTTTCTGTGTCTAAAAGAGATACTCAGAGCAAAACATGGTAGTGGCTCTTCTTGACCAACATTTCTGGTCTGGAAGAGTGGCAGATGAATTGTGATGGCAGGGAAGACTTAACACCCCTCACAGCCCGTAGGGATGGGCCAGGTAGTGCTTTGGGTTTAAAGTGCTCGATAAAATGATTATCAGGCTCAGCTTATAACTGGAGATAACAGTGCAGTAAACAACTCCTCAGCCTTTTCAGTCTGGGCCTTAAATGGTTTCTTTTTTGGAGTTCCTGTTGAAACTCCAGGTAAATCTAGTCTGAAGTGGAAAATATTCCCCGATCTGTGAGCTCTTTCTAGATCCTACTCACGATGTTTCAGGCTTGCACTGGAGGGTCCCACACTGTGGATGGGCTGAGTTAAAGTGAACTGCCAGTGCTGCTGGGTGGCCCCAAATATGAGCAAGAACCCCTTGTGTTCAGTGCTGTGCAGACACTGAATTTAAAAAAATGGGACTCTGCTCCAAAGACTTGGTAAGAGAGGAGAGAACATTGTCTGGTGGACAACAGGGCCACAGATCTGTGCACATCAGTACCAGCTTATGGGAAAGGCAAAGAACAAGTGGGGATGCCATGTCCCCTTTTGGAACGAATAAAATCCTGATACCACTCCTTGTGAAGACAAATCATTGTAGATAAGTCTTAAGAGTATTGTCTGGAGTGCTTGCAGCCCCACAAAAGTGGATTGAGTCCTTACCTATTGCTTCTGTGTTTTCCTCTGATTAAGTCACCCAATAGTAGGGTATTGTATGCAGTATCCATTTTGGGAAGCAGACATGATTAGTGTCATAGATGTTGCAGCATGGGAAGATGGTATCATAACTCATCTTTGGGGCAAACTCTTCTAAGTTTTAAAGACTCAGCTTTGTGTTAAACTCTGTTGTTCTGTTGTCAGCCATCCACATTTGAGAAATGCCTCAGTTGCTGCCTGTCTCTCAGACCCACCTTGGACTGAAGTTCTGGAAATGATGAAAAAGCATCTAAAAAGGCAGAAATGTCTTCGTGTGTTTATCTGGTCTGAAGAGAGCTCATGCAAGTATTTGAGCTGACACAACCAAAAAGGTGGTTAAAAAACCTTGTGAGTGTGGAAGTGGTAGAAAGTAGCAGGCATTTTTCCTAGGAGATAATGACAGTGTGCCAGGAGCATGCAGTGGTGGAACATGAGACAAGAGGGTGGGAGACTTGTGAACTCATTCCAGCTCTGTTGTCTAAATGATGTCTTCCTGCAACTGGAGACATCTGTTGAATTGCCAGCAGCGTACAGATGGTCTTTCCCAAGATATTTCCTATCCCAGTGCCACTTTATTGAGCCAGCCTGTGACTTCCCTCAGGAGAGACTCCTCTGTGCCTCCTTTGGGTACAAGTGGGATGTTCTGTGACATTCTTCTTTGCAGCTCCTTCACAGCATTTTAAGATAATGCAGTTGTCCTGAGCTAGGACACGGTGCCATGGTGGTTTAGAGATGGGAAAGCTTGTTTTTCCACCTTATGGTGTTGGTCATGGGAGCAACAGGAGGTGAGAAGTGGCAATGCTGCAGGCTGCTAGGAGGAATGGCTGCAGGGACAGCAGCTCTGACCAGGATGGTGCAGGACCTGGGGAGGACCATCAGCCTCTGCAGCCATTTCTGCAGGGCTGCAGCAGGAACATTTCTGCTGCATGTTTATGAAACCCTTGGGGAATCTGTGATCCAGGCAGTAAAGCTAAACCCTCCTCTTTGGGGACGGGCATCTTCTGGAACATCACTGTCTCTGAGGAGGTATTTGCCAGGTCCTGTGTTTGGCACTATTTGCATAGACCCTGGACCCTGTTGCTCACAGAGGGGACAGAAACACAGCCTGGTGTCATCTTCAGTATGGTGCTGTGTGTGCTCACCAGCTGAGCAGTGTGTGTCCATAATCCCACAGGAGAGAGTGGGGTTCTGCTGACATGGGAGCTGTGTTCTCTCCATTTACAGCAGAGCTGGAGCAGTGTGGTTTGTCCTTTGTTTGAATTTCTGGGAAATTAACTTAATAAATTTAAATTCAGCTCACTGTTGCAGTCTACAGAAAGAAATGCTAAAAAGTTCTTTAATCTTTGGAGCTGGCTATTGCATTGTATGCTTAAAACCATGTGCTGTCCTTAACCTGTGTGGACCCTGGACTTTTGTTTGCTGCAAAAATTTGTTTGTGGAAGGGCACGTGGGCACAGGAGGGGGCTTCAGAGTCAGAGAAAAGGCTTTTGGAGAAGCAGCCACATAGAATTGCAAATTTTTTGTTTGAAGACTTAAAAGAATTTTCTTACAGCTAGTAAAAAGGTGTTGATTTATCAATATGAACTTTTATCTTTGGGAAGGCCTGAGGTCCACAACAGAATTTTGCAGACTGTATAACTAAATAGCTGCTGGCTTGCAAAGATTATTTTTTATGGTTTTTGTGAGTCTATGGAGTTGAAACAATGATGTCTCCTTTTTTTCTTGATTTTCCCCTCAAACCTTTGCCCCTGTGGTTTTTGTGATCACTGGAGAGCAGGGGTACCCAACGCTAGGTGGCTGTCTAACAAGGGATTTCTTGATTCAAGGCTCCTAAAGCAGATCAGCACTGACAGCACCGCGTTTGTATGCTTGTGTTTTACCCTTCTTCTGCTGAAGGGGAAGCGACCCAGTGCGTAATTACAGAAAACGACAGCAATGTAACATGTGAATAGTTGTGTGTGCTAGGGGTAAAGCACGCCACAGCCCTGCTTCACAGAGGAAATTGGGTGGGCTCCTTCCTCTTCAGCTGAGAAGACTGGAATAAAAGTAATAACTAAACCTGGGATCCTTTCTAATTGGTTGTCCCTTATGAGGGCTTTGTTGCATCATAAATTATATTATATTTAATGCTTGTTTGCATTTCTTTTTGTTTGCTGGCCACAAACCAGTGCTGCCCTTTCCTTACTGGAACACCAGAGACTGTTCTCAGACATAGTTCCCTCGGAGAGCTGCCCACAGCCCCCACTCACAGCCCACATGCAGGGGGTTTCTGATGCTCCTTGGGATTGCTGTGTTGTTGTTACAGGCTGCTCATGAGCCAGCTCAGGTGCCTTCCCTAGGGGCTTCCAGCTGGAGTGTAAGGAGAGGCAGTTGTGGATTTTGCTATCCAGCAGATGAATTTTTGTCACTTAAGCACAAAGAATTGCTGGGATAAGGTTTTCTATGACAGTTTTCTGAACTCATCAGCTGGTCTTGATGTCAAGTCTTCTACAGAGGTGACAGCCAAAGGAAAGCTCAGAACTACTGTTTCTTCAGTAAGGCTGAAAACTGCTGCTTCCACTGAAGCTTGTTAAGAGACTTTGAACCACTTGGCCAGATGCAAATACCTATAAATACTCTGAACCCACTCCTCAGGTACAGCAGAGTTCCGACCATGTGATTCAGGATGCAGCAGGAGAGATGCATGATTTGGGATGTAGCTGGAGGCTGTGACTCCCTCTGAGATGAGACTTAAAACAGCCCTGGGGCTGCTTCTTGCTGGGCCAGCTGCAGCTGTCCCCTGGGATCAGTGCTGCTGGGTTGAGAGAGTTGTGTGCTGCTCCCATTTCCCTGTCTTCCTGCCTCTGGCATTTCTAATTTGGAGCTCATAGCTCTATCCTCCAGAGTTGCAGGATAGACCTGCCTCACTGGCTGTTTTCCTGGAGTTTCTCTGTATGCAGGAATCACAGCCTCCCAGCTGGCATCAGCCATGTACTCTGTCTCTGTACCCTTGCTGTTCACATTTTTAATGTGCACCAACAGCACCTCCTCTCATCTGAGAAGTCTGGTTCCACTTGGGAAGTAGCAGACCTGGTGATACTGATTTGAGGGTAGATGAGCACAAGGAGACCATCTGTGTTTTAAACAAAAGGGTGTTTGGTGCAGGGTAGATTTGCTGAGTGTGATGGTAGCACCTTCTCATCTCTGAGAACAGAGGGTGGGACGCAGGATGGAGATCACATGGAGGACAGACCTGTCAAGCCTCTTGTGTCCTGTGGGGTTTTGCTTTCCTGGCTTTTGCTTCTGAGGGTCTCTTACATTTGCAGTGCAGTGCCACAGCCTCCATCCAGTGCCATGAGCCTGTGAGATGGACACAACTGGTCAGTTCTTCTCTCTGAATCCTGACTGCTTCTGGTGAGGAGACGAAGCAGTTGGGCCTGGCACATTCCCTGGTGAAGGATCACGTGTGTGGGGCCAGAGAGTGGTTGAGAAATTAGAGAGGAGTGCAAGGCTGGAGAGAGGTGATAACACTGGCTTTCAAGCTGTCTGTGGCTGATTTCAGTGCTGGGTACTCATTAAAACATTCCATAGTAAACTGGGTATGAGTTCACATCTGAGCTAGAACAACTAATCAGTGCTCTGTTTCAAAGTTGTGTTTTTTACAGTTGTGTCCTTCAACTTGCCTTTACTGAGGAGTTGACCTGAGCTGTGTACCAGGGTTTGGCGACTTTTCCTGATGTCTCTCCACCTCCCATTCTCTTCCCTGCTCTATCTTTGGATACCTCCTGCTTGTTTAGTTATATCCCAGAGTTTTACCGTTGTAGATTCATAATCCTTTACCAGGACAGCTTTCTTGTGTGACACTGACAACGGGTGCCTGTAGGATTCAGGTAATTTTAGTACAGCACAGGTGGAAAGAGGATTTCCTTTTGAGAAAGGCGTTTGAAATCCCAGGAGTTTCCATGCCAAATTTTGAAATTTTTTTTTTACCCTTGTATCCTATGAGACCATGAAGAGGTGGGTGAAGAAGCACAATGTGGACTTTAAAAAAATAAAATTATTTAAGTAAGTTGGAATGAACCTGTTTCCAAAGAGTCTTAGTGATTTATTGACATCAGTCTTATTTGGAGATTGCTGAGAGCTGTGTACTCGAGGCAGAAGTACGTGTTCCCCAGTCTGCCCATCTGTCACCTTTCCAACTCCTGGCTGTATCAGAACAACTCCATCACTGTATCAGAATTCAGCTCTGTGATTAACTTCTACCTTGTATTTGTTTTCATTTTTTCCCCCCTCTTCAGGCAAGTGAGAGACAGACTAAAGCAGCAAGTTGTTGAGATGACTGAGAAATTTCCAGGCTTCAGACCAGGACTCGCGATTTTGCAGGTATTGTTTTCTTTAATTACAACTACAGAAAATATGAGTTGCTTTGCAGTGGTAAGGCCACAGCTGATGAGCTTCGTCAAAGCTGCCTTGTAGTTGGTAGCATTTTATAAGGAAGAGAAGCCCTGATTTCTCTGTGGGATGGTAACACAGTCCTGTTAGCCTTTTTGCCAAGCATCAGGGCCCAAAATTTTTTGGGGGGTTTTCAGTTGTTTTATTTCTTTCTTCAGACCCTGTTCTCTGTTGGAGTGTTGGGTTTGTGAAATAGTGAAATCAAGCTGCTATTAAGAGCAAGCAGTGTTTGTAGACTCTATTCCAAATCTCTGCACTTGAGTGAGCCCCGAAGTCTGGCAGCTTTCAGAGGCGTTTGTACCAGAAATCCTCTAAATGGGATGTTTATTAAGTGGTTTGGTCTGCTCTTATGTCAAAACATGGAGAGATAAGAGGGGCAGAGGAGGGGAGGGAACCCAAACGAAACTAAAACTACCTTTGGCCAAGACGACTTTGAGTGCAGGGGATGGGACAACATCCAGTTGTGGAATTGGATATCTCTCAGAAGTAAGTGTTAGAGTCTGCACAGAAATGCTTGCAGAGGTAAAAAGCACTTGTCAAGTACAGGGGTTTGACCTGTGTTAGGCAGAATTTTTTTCCTCTGCAGCTATAAAAAATGGGAACTCTTTGTTCTTAGGTCAGAAGGTGACTGGCAGTAGCAAGTGTCATGTAACAGGAAGGAACTGTGTGTCCACAAAGGATTGGGGGAATGTAAGTGGCTGCTTAGAGAAGTGACTTTTGTCCTTATTCAGTGTTTTGGGCTCCTGCAGAGCTTTTGGTGCCTGTCTGTGAATTCTGGGGCTAATACCACTGTAGCACACAAAGGCCATGCTCCTCTTCGATGCCAGGAACAAATTTGTGCTTGTGTTTTGGGGTTTTTTTCTGGTTTTCTTTTCCATTAGCTTTAAAAAGATTGTCTCTACAGAAAATTTGTCTGTGGGTACAGACAAAGGAAGGAAGGAGGGTCTTTTATTTAAAATTTAGTAGTGCTTTGATGAAAGCTGCTCAACTGTTGACCTCATAAACTGTCTTCAAAAACTGCTGTCTTGTAGCATTATTGGATCATTTTCATGGTGGGCCTGTATTCAGTCCTGGATTATCTCAGAGTCCTTTACAACCTGTTTGGCTGACACTTTTGTAAGCTGCCAAAGTCTGGGCTTGGGGTTCATCTCATACCGACATTTGCAGCCATCTGTTTTTCAGTGAAGTCAGGACAATGAGCTGTTTCTGATACGTAGCACCCCACACATTATGTGCTCTTTACTTGGGAGGCATCTGGTGTCCTTTGAGCTCAGAGAGTAAGTCAGTTAGTCTTTGGCTTTTTGTCCTGAAGTCAGTAATTCCTTATTCACACAATATATGTTTGCTGCCATCTCCTGCTTCTCTGACCTGTATGAGGCAAACCTTTTCCTAAACCCAGCAGACTTTACAGGGAGACAGCCCCTTTATCTATACCTAGGGAGGAAGAACCAGTGTGTTCTGGGGGATCAGGTAATGCAGTCACCCCTGCAGCTTGTAATCTATGTGAGAACCTGGGATGGCTCCCAGGGAACAGGGTTTCAAGAGAGCTTGCTTATCAGCTTTTCCTTATTTGACCCCTATTTTTTTAAGGTTAGAAAGAGTATTACCTTTAATACTGGATGATGCAAATTGTCTCCTGAAATGCAGCTGAACTGTAAGCACCCAATACTGCCAAGAACTGCAGGCATTTGTTCCACTTGCTGCTTTCTCTTTGTGCATCACTTTGTCCTTGTTTTGTTTTTTGTTTGTCAGGAAAATTCTCAAGTTTCAAAACAGCGGTGGAAGAAATGTCTCCATCAAAGCACACATGTGCATAAAATTAAGATTCCTGGGTATCAAAGAGGCCCAACTTTTCTGAAAGCTGTAATCAGATAATTGAAGGTTATCAGCACCTGCCGATCATGTTAATTAGCTAAGGATTTAAGTTTCTCAGATCAGATGGCAGGCGATGTTTTCTGCTTTGGAGACCACTGTGTTTCTAAGGTTTTTCAACAGGTGCAAATGGTGTTTGTGCAGGAGATCTGACAACTTGTCTTTAGCTGCCTCTTACTTGGAAGAACTTTCCTGTTAGCTCCAGCTACTTATATCCTCTGTCAGTGTGTTTAACAGTTACTCAGGAATAACTGTGTCCTTGATGTAGATCCAAGGAAGCTGAGGGTTAAGCCCATCTCAGCCTGTGTCTCTATTCTGTGCTGTAATTCAACTGTCTTTTTATGCTTAGGTTGGAAATCGGGATGATTCAAACCTCTACATTAACATGAAGCTGAAGGCTGCTGCTGAGGTAATGCCTGGACTCTCAGGATGACTTTTTACCCTCCTACAGTTGGTCAAATCTGAATATGAAAAACCAGATGCAAGTCAAATAGTTTTGTCTAAGCTTTGCCAGTATTGGAGGAACCAGTGTTGGCCTGAGTTCTCTGTTAAAAGGATGTAGTGTAGGTGTGTAACCTTAAAGCCAAGTGGGGTGCTCTGGTCACAGCAGTGCCACTTTTTGTGTGATCATCACAGATTACGTTTGTCTGAACTGCTGATGTCTTTCCTGACCTGTGGCCTTGTCCTTTTCTTCCCTGAATGCCTTGTACCTGCAGTTGCCTTGTGCTTGTCACAGGTACAATGTTACATGCTACTACAGGGCAGGAGCACAGATGCGTCCATTTTTCCCTAGGTGATACCTGGCATTTCTGCTGGCATTTCAAGGCAGTGTGCTGTCAAGCAAAGTTAATGTTGTTCATGTCAAAAGGTGAATAGGACAGTTAAAGGACAGACTAAGTAGGCAAAACACTAATCTTTCTCTGATGGTATTTTTAAATCGTTGGACTTGCAGCCTCAGGAAGAGGAGGTAGACCTGGGAAATGTGACAAAATGCAGCTGTGATTTAGCTGGATAGAGAGATTAGCCAGATCAATTGGATGTCAATTCAGAAATCAGATAATTTCTTGTTATTCTCATTTGCAGATTGGGATCAGTGCCAATCACATAAAACTGCCAAACACAGCAACAGAAGCTGATGTAAGTAATATAGCCAGTGATGAAAAAATACATAACTTTGATGTTGAGCTCAAGATATCTTTGCCCTGTCATATAAAAAAGGACTACTTGCCTATCGCTATTAACTCATGAAAAAAGAGTTGGAACCTGGTGAAGTGTTTTTGTGGTTTTTTTAAAGAAAACTAAAACACTGCAATGTAAAATTTAGAGACTTTTAAGAGCTATTTTTTTAAAATAAAAAAATGTAAGTGGTTTATACATTTTGGTGGAAAAACTAAACATAAAGTGCATATCTTTTAATCCAGGTAGGATTATATTTTTTCCTTTGCATCAGTCGTATTTCAGTTTATCAGCCATTAGTTCTGTGGTCTTTGCTGTTGTAGGTGCTCAAGTGCATTGCCTCTTTGAATGCAGACCCAGCTGTCCATGGCTTTATAGTGCAGCTGCCGCTCGACTCCAACAAACCCATCAACACAGAAAAAATAACCAATGCTGTTGCACCTGAGAAGGACGTGGATGGGTAAACTGACTTCATCCCTGGAGAGCATGACAACTACCCCAGAAAGAAACCTCTTTTCTTTATTTTCTCTTGAACGGTGAGGTTGGATATCTTACTTGGCCTTTATTCTTTCAAAATACAGCTTAAGTAGCATCAATGCTGGGAAACTCTCTAGAGGGGACCTTGGAGACTGCTTTATTCCGTGTACACCAAAGGGATGCATGGAACTTATCAGGCAGACAGGTAAGGAGGTTTCATGCATTGTTCATGAGTGCAGTAGTCTTCAATAAGTGTAGAAATTACACACACTGCAAGGCTCTGCTTCACAGCTTCTGCTGAGACACCACATTTCATTTCTGCTGCCTTAGATAGTAAAAGAACTAGGTTAAAATGGTCTTTCCTTCCTCCCTCCCAACTGCAATTCCCTACCAAACACAACAAAGAAAGATAGTATTTTGAAGTACCAGGGCCAGACTTAAACTGACCAAGACTCCAGAGCTGTTTGACTTAGTGTGTACCAGGCTGCACAATGACCTCTTTTTTGCTCTCTCCTGGCTCTCTGTGGTGCAGGTGTCCAGGTGGCAGGGAAGAGAGCCGTGGTCATCGGCCGCAGTAAGATCGTGGGTGCTCCCATGCACGACCTGCTGCTCTGGAATAACGCAACAGTCACCACGTGCCATTCCAAGACCTCCACCCTGGCTGAGGAGGTAAGGGCAGGCTGGAGTTACTTGTTCCAGGCCACTGCTGCTCCATGCACATTGCTGCTCAGTGTGTTGCTGCTGTGAGTCATTAGGTCTGGGGTGTCTTTCATCTGAATTGGTTTCCCAGTCCTGCTCATTGCGGGGTTATGTAAATACTTACGCTGGAATAGGATCTTGATTATTTTTGGCACTTAATTAGAGGGGTTTAATTATAACAATAAAATTATTATTTTTGTTGTCTTTGAGCAAGTGCTGAGGATTTAATCATTCCTTTCTAATCTCCATGGAGGGGTTGGCAAAACAGCATGTTTTTGTTGTTTTGGGGTTTTTTTTACCAAAAAGGCCAGTTGGTCTTCTGCTCTAAAGGCTGAGAAATGTTAGGCCAGATGATTTTTCAGTTGGTTTGTTTTTTTCAGTCGATTTTCTGTGACAGGGAGTTGGTACCATTTTCCTTTTCAGCAGTGAGAGTGACAGAAATAGTGTTTTGCTGTGCTGCCACCTACTTGGATTTCGTAGAGCCATCAGCACTGCCAGGCTCTGTAGGCAAGTATTAAAGCTGAAAAGGCAGTATGAGTGTTTGAATATAACTCACAAAGTATATCAGAAACACTGCAATGCTTCATGCCGTTAAGTTGCTGTTCAGTAAGACCATCATTAAGCCGATTAAAAATTGGTGTGCTAATACTTAATGAAATCTTAAAAATAGTTTACCTTCCATGAAGATTAAAAGAAAAAGATTCCAAGGGATAGCAGCTTCCTAAGCAGATGTGAATGAAGCAGTGCAGGAATTGACAACGAGCTTTAGTCGGAGTCTTTAACACCAGCTTCGTGACTGGATTTGTCAAATTTGCTGAGTAGTCCCTGAATAAATATTAGTGCTGAAATACAATCAGCTTCCTGATTTGTATTTCACAACAAGCTGGAGTTGTGTCTTATGCAGTCCTGGACATGAAAAGCACGAGACAGTGCTGTCACAAGTGAAGTGCTGCTTAGTTCTGTGCAGGGATTGTTCTTGGCTGAACAAGATGAGTTCTTGCTGTCTGATGAGTGCTGGGTATATTTCTAGCACTGAATGTGCAGGGATATTTGAAGGGAGGAAGAGAAGAATATTCAGAAGGCTTTAATTTTATCTAAATGTAGCCTGTATGATCCACTTGGGAATCATGGAGGAGTTCAGAGGAGGTTGTGAAGTGTTGACTAGCAATAGTTCAGGGTAGGAGTGTGAAAATAGGCCATAATTTCTAGCTTCAGGAATTTGTCCTTGCCAAGGAACTGGCAGCTACCTTTAATTGCTGACGGTGCCCTTCCATGCCTCCAAAGGCAATGGGTGAGCACAGTTTCACTGCAGCTGAAGCTGATCTAAGTTGCTGCAGAAGCAGCTCCGCGTTTTTCCGCCGCCAGTGTGATACACAGTTGTTTGTTGTTTTTTAAATTTTTTTATAGGTTGGCAAAGCTGATATCCTGGTGGTTGCAGCTGGTAGAGCTGAAATGGTAAAAGGTGAATGGATCAAGCCTGGTGCAATTGTAATAGACTGTGGAATTAACCATGTGCCAGGTGCGTGGGTAATGTATAACAAGTGGGGGTGTGTTTGTTTGTATGTAAATGTGGTTGCTAAGTTCGTGAATACTGTTTCCTTGGTGTCTCTGGTCCACGTGGACTTCTTTCTCTTGTAAGTCTGTCTTAAGNCCTGGGGAGGACCATCAGCCTCTGCAGCCATTTCTGCAGGGCTGCAGCAGGAACATTTCTGCTGCATGTTTATGAAACCCTTGGGGAATCTGTGATCCAGGCAGTAAAGCTAAACCCTCCTCTTTGGGGACGGGCATCTTCTGGAACATCACTGTCTCTGAGGAGGTATTTGCCAGGTCCTGTGTTTGGCACTATTTGCATAGACCCTGGACCCTGTTGCTCACAGAGGGGACAGAAACACAGCCTGGTGTCATCTTCAGTATGGTGCTGTGTGTGCTCACCAGCTGAGCAGTGTGTGTCCATAATCCCACAGGAGAGAGTGGGGTTCTGCTGACATGGGAGCTGTGTTCTCTCCATTTACAGCAGAGCTGGAGCAGTGTGGTTTGTCCTTTGTTTGAATTTCTGGGAAATTAACTTAATAAATTTAAATTCAGCTCACTGTTGCAGTCTACAGAAAGAAATGCTAAAAAGTTCTTTAATCTTTGGAGCTGGCTATTGCATTGTATGCTTAAAACCATGTGCTGTCCTTAACCTGTGTGGACCCTGGACTTTTGTTTGCTGCAAAAATTTGTTTGTGGAAGGGCACGTGGGCACAGGAGGGGGCTTCAGAGTCAGAGAAAAGGCTTTTGGAGAAGCAGCCACATAGAATTGCAAATTTTTTGTTTGAAGACTTAAAAGAATTTTCTTACAGCTAGTAAAAAGGTGTTGATTTATCAATATGAACTTTTATCTTTGGGAAGGCCTGAGGTCCACAACAGAATTTTGCAGACTGTATAACTAAATAGCTGCTGGCTTGCAAAGATTATTTTTTATGGTTTTTGTGAGTCTATGGAGTTGAAACAATGATGTCTCCTTTTTTTCTTGATTTTCCCCTCAAACCTTTGCCCCTGTGGTTTTTGTGATCACTGGAGAGCAGGGGTACCCAACGCTAGGTGGCTGTCTAACAAGGGATTTCTTGATTCAAGGCTCCTAAAGCAGATCAGCACTGACAGCACCGCGTTTGTATGCTTGTGTTTTACCCTTCTTCTGCTGAAGGGGAAGCGACCCAGTGCGTAATTACAGAAAACGACAGCAATGTAACATGTGAATAGTTGTGTGTGCTAGGGGTAAAGCACGCCACAGCCCTGCTTCACAGAGGAAATTGGGTGGGCTCCTTCCTCTTCAGCTGAGAAGACTGGAATAAAAGTAATAACTAAACCTGGGATCCTTTCTAATTGGTTGTCCCTTATGAGGGCTTTGTTGCATCATAAATTATATTATATTTAATGCTTGTTTGCATTTCTTTTTGTTTGCTGGCCACAAACCAGTGCTGCCCTTTCCTTACTGGAACACCAGAGACTGTTCTCAGACATAGTTCCCTCGGAGAGCTGCCCACAGCCCCCACTCACAGCCCACATGCAGGGGGTTTCTGATGCTCCTTGGGATTGCTGTGTTGTTGTTACAGGCTGCTCATGAGCCAGCTCAGGTGCCTTCCCTAGGGGCTTCCAGCTGGAGTGTAAGGAGAGGCAGTTGTGGATTTTGCTATCCAGCAGATGAATTTTTGTCACTTAAGCACAAAGAATTGCTGGGATAAGGTTTTCTATGACAGTTTTCTGAACTCATCAGCTGGTCTTGATGTCAAGTCTTCTACAGAGGTGACAGCCAAAGGAAAGCTCAGAACTACTGTTTCTTCAGTAAGGCTGAAAACTGCTGCTTCCACTGAAGCTTGTTAAGAGACTTTGAACCACTTGGCCAGATGCAAATACCTATAAATACTCTGAACCCACTCCTCAGGTACAGCAGAGTTCCGACCATGTGATTCAGGATGCAGCAGGAGAGATGCATGATTTGGGATGTAGCTGGAGGCTGTGACTCCCTCTGAGATGAGACTTAAAACAGCCCTGGGGCTGCTTCTTGCTGGGCCAGCTGCAGCTGTCCCCTGGGATCAGTGCTGCTGGGTTGAGAGAGTTGTGTGCTGCTCCCATTTCCCTGTCTTCCTGCCTCTGGCATTTCTAATTTGGAGCTCATAGCTCTATCCTCCAGAGTTGCAGGATAGACCTGCCTCACTGGCTGTTTTCCTGGAGTTTCTCTGTATGCAGGAATCACAGCCTCCCAGCTGGCATCAGCCATGTACTCTGTCTCTGTACCCTTGCTGTTCACATTTTTAATGTGCACCAACAGCACCTCCTCTCATCTGAGAAGTCTGGTTCCACTTGGGAAGTAGCAGACCTGGTGATACTGATTTGAGGGTAGATGAGCACAAGGAGACCATCTGTGTTTTAAACAAAAGGGTGTTTGGTGCAGGGTAGATTTGCTGAGTGTGATGGTAGCACCTTCTCATCTCTGAGAACAGAGGGTGGGACGCAGGATGGAGATCACATGGAGGACAGACCTGTCAAGCCTCTTGTGTCCTGTGGGGTTTTGCTTTCCTGGCTTTTGCTTCTGAGGGTCTCTTACATTTGCAGTGCAGTGCCACAGCCTCCATCCAGTGCCATGAGCCTGTGAGATGGACACAACTGGTCAGTTCTTCTCTCTGAATCCTGACTGCTTCTGGTGAGGAGACGAAGCAGTTGGGCCTGGCACATTCCCTGGTGAAGGATCACGTGTGTGGGGCCAGAGAGTGGTTGAGAAATTAGAGAGGAGTGCAAGGCTGGAGAGAGGTGATAACACTGGCTTTCAAGCTGTCTGTGGCTGATTTCAGTGCTGGGTACTCATTAAAACATTCCATAGTAAACTGGGTATGAGTTCACATCTGAGCTAGAACAACTAATCAGTGCTCTGTTTCAAAGTTGTGTTTTTTACAGTTGTGTCCTTCAACTTGCCTTTACTGAGGAGTTGACCTGAGCTGTGTACCAGGGTTTGGCGACTTTTCCTGATGTCTCTCCACCTCCCATTCTCTTCCCTGCTCTATCTTTGGATACCTCCTGCTTGTTTAGTTATATCCCAGAGTTTTACCGTTGTAGATTCATAATCCTTTACCAGGACAGCTTTCTTGTGTGACACTGACAACGGGTGCCTGTAGGATTCAGGTAATTTTAGTACAGCACAGGTGGAAAGAGGATTTCCTTTTGAGAAAGGCGTTTGAAATCCCAGGAGTTTCCATGCCAAATTTTGAAATTTTTTTTTTACCCTTGTATCCTATGAGACCATGAAGAGGTGGGTGAAGAAGCACAATGTGGACTTTAAAAAAATAAAATTATTTAAGTAAGTTGGAATGAACCTGTTTCCAAAGAGTCTTAGTGATTTATTGACATCAGTCTTATTTGGAGATTGCTGAGAGCTGTGTACTCGAGGCAGAAGTACGTGTTCCCCAGTCTGCCCATCTGTCACCTTTCCAACTCCTGGCTGTATCAGAACAACTCCATCACTGTATCAGAATTCAGCTCTGTGATTAACTTCTACCTTGTATTTGTTTTCATTTTTTCCCCCCTCTTCAGGCAAGTGAGAGACAGACTAAAGCAGCAAGTTGTTGAGATGACTGAGAAATTTCCAGGCTTCAGACCAGGACTCGCGATTTTGCAGGTATTGTTTTCTTTAATTACAACTACAGAAAATATGAGTTGCTTTGCAGTGGTAAGGCCACAGCTGATGAGCTTCGTCAAAGCTGCCTTGTAGTTGGTAGCATTTTATAAGGAAGAGAAGCCCTGATTTCTCTGTGGGATGGTAACACAGTCCTGTTAGCCTTTTTGCCAAGCATCAGGGCCCAAAATTTTTTGGGGGGTTTTCAGTTGTTTTATTTCTTTCTTCAGACCCTGTTCTCTGTTGGAGTGTTGGGTTTGTGAAATAGTGAAATCAAGCTGCTATTAAGAGCAAGCAGTGTTTGTAGACTCTATTCCAAATCTCTGCACTTGAGTGAGCCCCGAAGTCTGGCAGCTTTCAGAGGCGTTTGTACCAGAAATCCTCTAAATGGGATGTTTATTAAGTGGTTTGGTCTGCTCTTATGTCAAAACATGGAGAGATAAGAGGGGCAGAGGAGGGGAGGGAACCCAAACGAAACTAAAACTACCTTTGGCCAAGACGACTTTGAGTGCAGGGGATGGGACAACATCCAGTTGTGGAATTGGATATCTCTCAGAAGTAAGTGTTAGAGTCTGCACAGAAATGCTTGCAGAGGTAAAAAGCACTTGTCAAGTACAGGGGTTTGACCTGTGTTAGGCAGAATTTTTTTCCTCTGCAGCTATAAAAAATGGGAACTCTTTGTTCTTAGGTCAGAAGGTGACTGGCAGTAGCAAGTGTCATGTAACAGGAAGGAACTGTGTGTCCACAAAGGATTGGGGGAATGTAAGTGGCTGCTTAGAGAAGTGACTTTTGTCCTTATTCAGTGTTTTGGGCTCCTGCAGAGCTTTTGGTGCCTGTCTGTGAATTCTGGGGCTAATACCACTGTAGCACACAAAGGCCATGCTCCTCTTCGATGCCAGGAACAAATTTGTGCTTGTGTTTTGGGGTTTTTTTCTGGTTTTCTTTTCCATTAGCTTTAAAAAGATTGTCTCTACAGAAAATTTGTCTGTGGGTACAGACAAAGGAAGGAAGGAGGGTCTTTTATTTAAAATTTAGTAGTGCTTTGATGAAAGCTGCTCAACTGTTGACCTCATAAACTGTCTTCAAAAACTGCTGTCTTGTAGCATTATTGGATCATTTTCATGGTGGGCCTGTATTCAGTCCTGGATTATCTCAGAGTCCTTTACAACCTGTTTGGCTGACACTTTTGTAAGCTGCCAAAGTCTGGGCTTGGGGTTCATCTCATACCGACATTTGCAGCCATCTGTTTTTCAGTGAAGTCAGGACAATGAGCTGTTTCTGATACGTAGCACCCCACACATTATGTGCTCTTTACTTGGGAGGCATCTGGTGTCCTTTGAGCTCAGAGAGTAAGTCAGTTAGTCTTTGGCTTTTTGTCCTGAAGTCAGTAATTCCTTATTCACACAATATATGTTTGCTGCCATCTCCTGCTTCTCTGACCTGTATGAGGCAAACCTTTTCCTAAACCCAGCAGACTTTACAGGGAGACAGCCCCTTTATCTATACCTAGGGAGGAAGAACCAGTGTGTTCTGGGGGATCAGGTAATGCAGTCACCCCTGCAGCTTGTAATCTATGTGAGAACCTGGGATGGCTCCCAGGGACCAGGGTTTCAAGAGAGCTTGCTTATCAGCTTTTCCTTATTTGACCCCTATTTTTTTAAGGTTAGAAAGAGTATTACCTTTAATACTGGATGATGCAAATTGTCTCCTGAAATGCAGCTGAACTGTAAGCACCCAATACTGCCAAGAACTGCAGGCATTTGTTCCACTTGCTGCTTTCTCTTTGTGCATCACTTTGTCCTTGTTTTGTTTTTTGTTTGTCAGGAAAATTCTCAAGTTTCAAAACAGCGGTGGAAGAAATGTCTCCATCAAAGCACACATGTGCATAAAATTAAGATTCCTGGGTATCAAAGAGGCCCAACTTTTCTGAAAGCTGTAATCAGATAATTGAAGGTTATCAGCACCTGCCGATCATGTTAATTAGCTAAGGATTTAAGTTTCTCAGATCAGATGGCAGGCGATGTTTTCTGCTTTGGAGACCACTGTGTTTCTAAGGTTTTTCAACAGGTGCAAATGGTGTTTGTGCAGGAGATCTGACAACTTGTCTTTAGCTGCCTCTTACTTGGAAGAACTTTCCTGTTAGCTCCAGCTACTTATATCCTCTGTCAGTGTGTTTAACAGTTACTCAGGAATAACTGTGTCCTTGATGTAGATCCAAGGAAGCTGAGGGTTAAGCCCATCTCAGCCTGTGTCTCTATTCTGTGCTGTAATTCAACTGTCTTTTTATGCTTAGGTTGGAAATCGGGATGATTCAAACCTCTACATTAACATGAAGCTGAAGGCTGCTGCTGAGGTAATGCCTGGACTCTCAGGATGACTTTTTACCCTCCTACAGTTGGTCAAATCTGAATATGAAAAACCAGATGCAAGTCAAATAGTTTTGTCTAAGCTTTGCCAGTATTGGAGGAACCAGTGTTGGCCTGAGTTCTCTGTTAAAAGGATGTAGTGTAGGTGTGTAACCTTAAAGCCAAGTGGGGTGCTCTGGTCACAGCAGTGCCACTTTTTGTGTGATCATCACAGATTACGTTTGTCTGAACTGCTGATGTCTTTCCTGACCTGTGGCCTTGTCCTTTTCTTCCCTGAATGCCTTGTACCTGCAGTTGCCTTGTGCTTGTCACAGGTACAATGTTACATGCTACTACAGGGCAGGAGCACAGATGCGTCCATTTTTCCCTAGGTGATACCTGGCATTTCTGCTGGCATTTCAAGGCAGTGTGCTGTCAAGCAAAGTTAATGTTGTTCATGTCAAAAGGTGAATAGGACAGTTAAAGGACAGACTAAGTAGGCAAAACACTAATCTTTCTCTGATGGTATTTTTAAATCGTTGGACTTGCAGCCTCAGGAAGAGGAGGTAGACCTGGGAAATGTGACAAAATGCAGCTGTGATTTAGCTGGATAGAGAGATTAGCCAGATCAATTGGATGTCAATTCAGAAATCAGATAATTTCTTGTTATTCTCATTTGCAGATTGGGATCAGTGCCAATCACATAAAACTGCCAAACACAGCAACAGAAGCTGATGTAAGTAATATAGCCAGTGATGAAAAAATACATAACTTTGATGTTGAGCTCAAGATATCTTTGCCCTGTCATATAAAAAAGGACTACTTGCCTATCGCTATTAACTCATGAAAAAAGAGTTGGAACCTGGTGAAGTGTTTTTGTGGTTTTTTTAAAGAAAACTAAAACACTGCAATGTAAAATTTAGAGACTTTTAAGAGCTATTTTTTTAAAATAAAAAAATGTAAGTGGTTTATACATTTTGGTGGAAAAACTAAACATAAAGTGCATATCTTTTAATCCAGGTAGGATTATATTTTTTCCTTTGCATCAGTCGTATTTCAGTTTATCAGCCATTAGTTCTGTGGTCTTTGCTGTTGTAGGTGCTCAAGTGCATTGCCTCTTTGAATGCAGACCCAGCTGTCCATGGCTTTATAGTGCAGCTGCCGCTCGACTCCAACAAACCCATCAACACAGAAAAAATAACCAATGCTGTTGCACCTGAGAAGGACGTGGATGGGTAAACTGACTTCATCCCTGGAGAGCATGACAACTACCCCAGAAAGAAACCTCTTTTCTTTATTTTCTCTTGAACGGTGAGGTTGGATATCTTACTTGGCCTTTATTCTTTCAAAATACAGCTTAAGTAGCATCAATGCTGGGAAACTCTCTAGAGGGGACCTTGGAGACTGCTTTATTCCGTGTACACCAAAGGGATGCATGGAACTTATCAGGCAGACAGGTAAGGAGGTTTCATGCATTGTTCATGAGTGCAGTAGTCTTCAATAAGTGTAGAAATTACACACACTGCAAGGCTCTGCTTCACAGCTTCTGCTGAGACACCACATTTCATTTCTGCTGCCTTAGATAGTAAAAGAACTAGGTTAAAATGGTCTTTCCTTCCTCCCTCCCAACTGCAATTCCCTACCAAACACAACAAAGAAAGATAGTATTTTGAAGTACCAGGGCCAGACTTAAACTGACCAAGACTCCAGAGCTGTTTGACTTAGTGTGTACCAGGCTGCACAATGACCTCTTTTTTGCTCTCTCCTGGCTCTCTGTGGTGCAGGTGTCCAGGTGGCAGGGAAGAGAGCCGTGGTCATCGGCCGCAGTAAGATCGTGGGTGCTCCCATGCACGACCTGCTGCTCTGGAATAACGCAACAGTCACCACGTGCCATTCCAAGACCTCCACCCTGGCTGAGGAGGTAAGGGCAGGCTGGAGTTACTTGTTCCAGGCCACTGCTGCTCCATGCACATTGCTGCTCAGTGTGTTGCTGCTGTGAGTCATTAGGTCTGGGGTGTCTTTCATCTGAATTGGTTTCCCAGTCCTGCTCATTGCGGGGTTATGTAAATACTTACGCTGGAATAGGATCTTGATTATTTTTGGCACTTAATTAGAGGGGTTTAATTATAACAATAAAATTATTATTTTTGTTGTCTTTGAGCAAGTGCTGAGGATTTAATCATTCCTTTCTAATCTCCATGGAGGGGTTGGCAAAACAGCATGTTTTTGTTGTTTTGGGGTTTTTTTTACCAAAAAGGCCAGTTGGTCTTCTGCTCTAAAGGCTGAGAAATGTTAGGCCAGATGATTTTTCAGTTGGTTTGTTTTTTTCAGTCGATTTTCTGTGACAGGGAGTTGGTACCATTTTCCTTTTCAGCAGTGAGAGTGACAGAAATAGTGTTTTGCTGTGCTGCCACCTACTTGGATTTCGTAGAGCCATCAGCACTGCCAGGCTCTGTAGGCAAGTATTAAAGCTGAAAAGGCAGTATGAGTGTTTGAATATAACTCACAAAGTATATCAGAAACACTGCAATGCTTCATGCCGTTAAGTTGCTGTTCAGTAAGACCATCATTAAGCCGATTAAAAATTGGTGTGCTAATACTTAATGAAATCTTAAAAATAGTTTACCTTCCATGAAGATTAAAAGAAAAAGATTCCAAGGGATAGCAGCTTCCTAAGCAGATGTGAATGAAGCAGTGCAGGAATTGACAACGAGCTTTAGTCGGAGTCTTTAACACCAGCTTCGTGACTGGATTTGTCAAATTTGCTGAGTAGTCCCTGAATAAATATTAGTGCTGAAATACAATCAGCTTCCTGATTTGTATTTCACAACAAGCTGGAGTTGTGTCTTATGCAGTCCTGGACATGAAAAGCACGAGACAGTGCTGTCACAAGTGAAGTGCTGCTTAGTTCTGTGCAGGGATTGTTCTTGGCTGAACAAGATGAGTTCTTGCTGTCTGATGAGTGCTGGGTATATTTCTAGCACTGAATGTGCAGGGATATTTGAAGGGAGGAAGAGAAGAATATTCAGAAGGCTTTAATTTTATCTAAATGTAGCCTGTATGATCCACTTGGGAATCATGGAGGAGTTCAGAGGAGGTTGTGAAGTGTTGACTAGCAATAGTTCAGGGTAGGAGTGTGAAAATAGGCCATAATTTCTAGCTTCAGGAATTTGTCCTTGCCAAGGAACTGGCAGCTACCTTTAATTGCTGACGGTGCCCTTCCATGCCTCCAAAGGCAATGGGTGAGCACAGTTTCACTGCAGCTGAAGCTGATCTAAGTTGCTGCAGAAGCAGCTCCGCGTTTTTCCGCCGCCAGTGTGATACACAGTTGTTTGTTGTTTTTTAAATTTTTTTATAGGTTGGCAAAGCTGATATCCTGGTGGTTGCAGCTGGTAGAGCTGAAATGGTAAAAGGTGAATGGATCAAGCCTGGTGCAATTGTAATAGACTGTGGAATTAACCATGTGCCAGGTGCGTGGGTAATGTATAACAAGTGGGGGTGTGTTTGTTTGTATGTAAATGTGGTTGCTAAGTTCGTGAATACTGTTTCCTTGGTGTCTCTGGTCCACGTGGACTTCTTTCTCTTGTAAGTCTGTCTTAAGTAGTGATAGCAACCTCTGACCATGCCTAAGTCAAGAAAACACTGGTCTGAAGTACTCTCCTAAAGGAGATCAGTGGCAGTTTTAATTCTGCCTTCAACCAGGTTGATGATTAATAGAGGAAAGAGGAGGCCTAAGATATATTGCAACAGAATATCCATTTAATTTGCCCCAGCTACATAGTGAAGTCTGGTCGCTGTTGTTGTCAGTTCGGAGCGCATGGCTTTGCTGTCATTACTTCATGGTTGGATCTGAAGAAGCTGTTCCCTTTGAAATACAGAAATGACAAGCAGTCTCTTAAAGTAGCTGTGGATTTGTTGAATCACAGCATTAACTTCTTAGGCTTGAATGGCTGTTGTCTTGAAACAAAGCAGATTGTGCAAGAGTATTGGTGACAATGGCTCAGGCATAGAATAAAGTGCTTTAACATAATGGATTTTAGGGTAGGGTTTCACGTAGCTGCTCCTTCCTTGTAAAGATGGTACAGACAGTCTGGCAATTTCTGTTTTCATCTCATTTAAAATCCAAATTACAGATATTGAATGATATGGAAAATTAGTCACTCTTTCTGTGCTACACCCACAAGGCTTTTAAAAGGTAGTTTTCATAATTACTCAGTCATTTTGTTGCCATTATTTAACAGAATGTAAAGAAATTTCTGTTCAGTGGTCCTGTTACTCAAAGTTGACATTAGACTGCATTTAAAAACATTAGTCCTCTATCTAATTAAAATTAAAAAGTCATCTGCTGTTGCTGTTTGTTGCTTGATGTTTTTGTTCCAAGCTACCCAAACTTAGGCCATTTGCCAAAACCCACAGGGTCACTGCTGATGTGCATGAAGCAGAATGGTTTGGAGTGACCCCAGCTGACATGTTGCAAATAAAACCCCCATTGTGTTTCTGATATATGATGGTATGACCTTTTTTTCAGGCTTTATGTGAACTGCGTCTCTGAGAACACATCCCTGTTCCTTAGCAATCAGCCTGCCTTGAGCAGTGCACTGACGTCTGAGCTTCTTGTGAACCCAGCCCAGTCAATGTCACATGGAATACACTTAATGGCATTGAGATTTGATAATTGAGACTTGATAGAGTATCATGGAAATCATCACATTTTGAAATGATGGATGTCACAGAATTTTTTTTTTTCTTTCCTGTGGTTTTCTGAAGCTGCTGAGTTTCCCTGATTATTTTCTCTCTAGTATGAAAGACTTTTTGCAAAAAAGTTTTCAGATTAATCTTTTGGGAAATGAGTACCAGAATTGTGGGAATTGCAGTGCTACAGAAAGAACAGCAGCCTGTTTGCTGGCTTCTCCAGCTAAGTCACTGTACAGATAGAATATTGCTGCTAGCTGTGATGGTGCTTCGAGTGTGATAGGGTGAGAGAGCACATACATCTTACCACAGGTGTGAGTGCACCCAGCTTGGTGCCTCCCAGGTGCAGCTGTGAGTTGCAGCTGGAGGACATGGCAATCTCTGGATATGCCTTTGGTTTGCTAGTCAGGCAGATCCCAATCTGATTTATGAGGACATTAACCTCCTGCAGTCTTGCCAAGTTGGAGTTAGGACAAGTTATAGCCATGTAGCACCATACAAATGCAGCTGTTGTGCTTTTGAAAGGAGGATGGCCTGAATGCTCTCAAGGGTGCTGGTTTGGAGGCTAGAAGAGACACTTCAACCACATCTCTCTTTCTGTTCATGTGTACTGCAATGAACAGAATTGCTTCCAGGTCTGCAAGTAGACAGAGAGGAAGAAATGATCTCCTGAAACCTGTACTAGAGCAGACAAGTGTCTCTTACTTTCCAGTCTGCATTGTATTTGACTCTCCCCACTGCTGCAGTTGGAGGGCTGGTCCAGCAAATACTCTCAATGCCTTATTCCAGGCCTGTAGAAGTTGCTTTGCTACAGAAAGGGAAAGCAGTGCAGGTAGAGGATATTCCCAGAGATGGCAGTCCCTGAGATGTCCTTCTCTGAATCCTGATGGAGGAAGCAGCTTTGTTCAAAGTTCTCTGCTACGGGATTTTGCAGCCCTTGCTAACAAGGAGCTTTGAAAGTAGAATACGAGAGCAGCTTTTTTGCAACATGGTTATAGTGTCACTGATGCTCCCTGTAACTAGTTTAAAAGAGTGGGATGATGAATACTGAGAAGGTGAAATTATGGGGAGAGATGGCAAGTATTGTATGTGAGCTTTCTTTCAAAAGAATATTTTGCAGGTAATTGAATAGCTCCTAGGCTGTGCTCAGCAGTGCTTGGTGTGAGGTGCAGATGCAGGGACTGGAGGATTGTTTGGCATGTGCTCATCTCTGTGTCTGTGTAACAGATGAGGCAGTTTGGAGTGCCAGCTTGTTTTCTTCATTCTTGGGCCAAGAGCTTTCCTGGCCAGGATGGCTGATGAGCCTCCTTGGCATCCTTGGAAGAAAATAAAATTACATTATTTACCTTTTGCAGCCTTAATTAAATTGGTCTCTAGGGAGGAAGGCCAGACTGGTCTGCAGTTCAGGCAGCAAAGCTGACAGCGGCTGCAGAAACACTGGTTAACAGCTGCAGTGTATTTCAGGCTTTGGGCTTTAGGGAGAAGCAGTGTTGCTTAAAACACACAGTAAAGCATCCAAGCTGCTAATTGTCAGTAACAATGCAGCTAAAAAATAATGTTGGCAGGAGCTGCTTTTGTTCTCTCTTTGGTTTTAACATAATCAGCTGTTTAGGAGTTTGGTTTCTCTTCCACTCCTCCCCCTCACCAGATGTATATGAAAGTTACTGATTGTGTTCTGCTCAAACATACACTGATTGTATGCAATATAATATTTCAATATAACAACATTAAAATCTGTTTTCAGGTTTTGACACTGTTTAGAAGCTCCCTAGAGTCCTTTATCTGAAGTGAGAATCTGCCATTCCGGGAGCAACTTAAATTTTCTGGTTTTATGTGCTGTAATCAGTGACTTCCTTAGATGGCTGTGCTAGTTTATTAGTACATTTTGTCTCTTTCTCTCTTTATGGGTGAGCTTAAAGGTCACCACTGGAAAAAAGGGTTGTGTCTGCTTCTAAATTGTCAGGTCATGTAGTGCAGCAGGATATAGCAAAATATTTTGCCTGAGAGAAAGATTATCCTACTGAAGCTTTCTTAAGCCATCTGTGAAGTTTGTTTTGACAAGACTGATCTCTGTGAACTGCAGTATTTACTGGTCCATCATTAAACTAGCAGCGATAATTGAAAAGCTCAGCACTTTCTGCCTTCAGTTTCTGTAAAGGCAGGTGATTTTATTCAATAATAATGCCCAGCTGTCCTCCAAAATGGAACAGAGCAAATGTAAACCTGGGGGTTTGGAACCAGTCAGCCATGTTTCATCTCTCACCTCTTCTAGACTGTTGGTTTATATCTCATTCAAACTGCCCTGTGGGCCATGAGCCGCTGAGAAAAGACTTGCATCCTCCAGGAAAGGGAGATCTGTCTGGCTGAGGATAAATGGTGCTTAATGGGAAGATGTGTTGCATGAGCTGTTGACACTCTGTGAGTGAAGTACGATGACAACAGCTTCATCTTGTGATGTTGTTTTAGCTTTTTTATCTTTCTTTGCAGCTTCCTGGGTACTCAGCTTCTATTTTGTTTGCTCCAGCAGAATTAAAGACTTCAGCTTCCGTCAGTGCTGTCTCCTCTGTTGCAGTGGTGAAATGTGATGCGTAACTTACTTTTCTCCTTAAATCCCCAGACAGCACAAAGCCCAGTGGAAAAAGAGTTGTGGGAGATGTGGCATACGCTTCAGCAAAGGAAAAAGCTTCCTTCATCACCCCAGTTCCTGGTGGCGTTGGGCCTATGACTGTGGCCATGTTAATGCAGGTACTGTGGTCATCTCCTCTGTGTTTGCTTTGGGGGATGTTGCTGCTGACCATCAGCACGCTACCAAAGCAGCTGGTACTCCCTTCTTGCTCTTGCAGAGATCTAGGTAGGATTTCTAACTTCTAGTCCAGACAATTTGGATTCAGTTAACTGAGGAAGAAGATGGACTTTGAAGAAATGCTATAGAACAGAGGTTTCTGGTTGGTTGTTTTTGCGGGGGTTTGCGGGATTTTTTAGGGGTTTTTGAGTGTGGTTGCTCAAAACCTTAAGAAATGGGCTTGTCTTATAATGCTCTGGCTGTAATTCTGAAACTATCCATAGGGTGATTGGATAAAAAGGAGAGTAACAGTATAAACCAGCTCCCTCTGTTTCCATCCTTTGCTTAGACGACCCTGCTGGCACAGAACACCCAAAATAATCCAGCACACTGGGAGATTGGTAGAGAGATAGATATGGTGGGATTTTTTCTTTTTAAGAAAACTGCAAGCAGAATCTCAATTTGGATTATTAGCAAATGGTTTAACGAAAGCACTTTGGTTTAATCCCAAACTGAGACAGATAGGAGGGGCAAACCTTTCTGGTCTCCTTGTTAACCAGTGTGGTTCATGCAGTGGTGGTTGCTATAATGCATTCCCATGCTCATTTTAGAGCACTGTGGAGAGTGCACAGCGTTTTCTGGAGAAGTTCCAGCCTGGAAAATGGACCATCCAATACAACCAGCTTACCCTGAAGATGCCTGTTCCAAGGTAATGCTTTCAAATGAAGCTACTGGCAGTATTGATGCAGTATGGTGTTCACTTCTCTTCTCAGGCTTTGTGTAATACAGGGCTTACATGTATATAGACTGTAGCTGGGATTGAAGTTTGGAGAGAATTAGAGAGAAAGCACTTTTAAGTCTTCCTGAGGGAGCAGAGCTAACCTGCAGTGGTGCTGTGATATCTCTTGAAGTGTAGTCAGCTTCACTGGGAGCATTCTGATAATACTAAGGCTCAAACATGGACTTTCACAGACTTCAGGCCAGCTAGATGGTTGCTGATTCAGGAAATAGTGAAAAACTTGTAGTTTGGAAAAATTTCAGTCTGGCATGCCAAAATCCTAACATCTTCAAATAGGAGTTGTTGCTGTCAAGTCCCCAGGGAGCAGCTGAAAATACGAAAAATACCATATGGGATCAGAACACATTGCCTACAAAAGGCATTTGGGGAAATGGGGAGTTTGGGGAGAGGGATTGTTTTTTGGTTTCGGTTTTGCCTTTTTTCTTTATTTTTAAAAAGGCAACTCTGAGGATGTGTCTCTCCTAATGTACCTGATATTGGTGGGATGGATTCATTTAACTAAGGGATTTAAAGGTTGAGTTCTAAAATATAGATTAGGTGTTTCTGGTTTATGCCATCCAGAAGCAGGGAATTTGTGGTAAGTCTTTGACTTATAAACTCATCTTGCTCTTTCTCTTTAAGTGATATTGAAATCTCGCAGTCTTGCATGCCCAAGCCCATTGATCAAGTTGCAAAAGAAGTTGGCCTTTTCCCTGATGAGGTGGAGCTCTATGGCCAAACTAAAGCCAAGGTTCAGCTCTCAGTTCTGAACCGTCTGAAGAACCAGCCAGATGGCAAATATGTTGTCGTTACCGGGTAGGTGTTTCCTGAGCTGAGACATCACTTACAAGATGAAAAGAGATTTTATTAGCATGGCTTGTTGTTGCATTGTCTTTTGGTAGGGTGACTGTATGGGGTGCTCTGGGTTTTAGTAAATCACACTGTGAAAATGTAGTAGTTTGGAAAGTAGATTGATCACTTGTGGCAAACAGTGGGAATGTAACTTAACATTTCTCTCCAGGAGATGAATTGTTTTGGTCTGCAGGTCAGGGTTATGAAGGGTACACTGGTTGCTAGCCAAACTTCTCCTGGTCTAGTAGCCTGCCTTCAGTAGGAACAAGCAAATTGTTTCAGAGGAAAGTTGTGAGCAGTTATGTGATAATTTGTCAATCTCTTTCCAGTTTTGAACTGATGAACATTAGCCAAAGTCTGAGCCAGTTCAGAATTTGAATTCTCATTAACTGCAATCACTGGGTGGCTGTTTTATCCCTGGGATTTGATTCTCACCCACGACAAGGGTGTAATTGTGTCTCTTCTGCTTTGTTGCTGCAGAATAACTCCCACTCCCCTGGGAGAGGGGAAGAGCACCACCACTGTTGGCCTTGTCCAAGCCATAGGAGCACACCTTCACCAGAATGTCTTTGCCTGTGTTCGGCAGCCTTCTCAGGGGCCAACTTTTGGCATAAAAGGTATGATTGTTCTGCTGCTTGCAGTTGGCCTAAACGGGCAACGATGACATTCAGAAATACCATTCTGCTGCACTGTAGTTTTACATTATTTCTAGTTACAATTGCATTTAAGAAAAAAGAGCTTTGGGTAAGTTCTTCAGTTTTGTCTTCGAGGTACTGTGTTGGGATTTAAACTCAGCTGCTCAATGGTAGCTGCCCTCTTGGTGCTGTTAAGCAAACAGATGTAACAGCACTCTGGGCTGGAGACCCCTGGATTGGGGTGGTCTGACTGTTGTCTCTCTGCAGGTGGAGCTGCAGGTGGTGGCTATTGTCAAGTTGTCCCCATGGAAGAGGTAATTCTTTATACAAAGCCTCATTGCACTTACAGCTCACAGATCTTGGAGAGCTACTGCAGTTAGATAACTTAGAAAATCTATATGTTTATGACCTAGTGTAGCACTTGCAAGAACTGGGTCCTTGATTTCAGCAAAGCTTTTTTGTTTTAGCAAGCAATCATCCTTGGCTTGTTTCAGAAGTGTGCCTTCATGGTAAGGGAACTTCATAGAGCTAGGAATTCCCAGTTCCTCTGTTCCCTCCCCTTCTCTGCCTTGAATTGCTGTATACCCTGCAGCAAAGTACATCCTGTGCCTCATTTTCCCAGCGTTGAAATGAAGATGATAATGGTTTAATGTATTTTGGAAGAATATTGCATAGTTCTGTCAGCTGTGGTGGCCACCAACTCTTTCCGTGAGCTATTTTGGTGTACTTGTGTTTTAGATTACTGACATGAACTGGGAAAAGGGAATTTGGGAATCAGCAATGCTGAGACCTCAGCCTGTGGGGGGCTGGCACTGGAGCATGTTTCTGGTGTGACTTGGCAACAAGTAAAATTCTGTGTCTGAAAGCAGGGAATTAAAAAGCACGTGTAGCATGTGCTCTCGTGCCTCTTTCAGCTCTCAGAGTAATTGCCTGTAGAACTCTACCTTTGTCTCATGCACTGTAGATTGACACAGGACAATTTCAGGAAGAAAAGCAGAAATGATCAAAAGGGCTGTTTGTTCTAATTGATACAGCAAGCCCATAAAAGATAAAGATGTTCAGGAGGCAGAATATTGATTTAGTCACGTGCCAAGAACATGTGTGAAAGATAGATGTGACAGGAAAAATAACCTCCTCCTCTTTGGGAGTGTTAATAAGACAAGCCAGAATACCTGACTGTGTGCAGCAGTGGGAAACAGCCACGCTCTAGGAACCAAACTGGCTGGAATGACTTTCTTAAAGTATGGTCCACATGGTACAAGTACACGGTTTTGTGGGGGTGTTTTAGTCAATGCACGTCTGGTAAAATTAAAGAATCTAGAGTCACTAGTTACAATAATGATCTTGATACATCATTTAATAATTCTGCATGCAGCTTTCATCCTATGAAAATAAATAGCAAATGAAAAACTTTTGAGTTCATACTGCAGAACGAAGGTAATAATAATTGCTTCTTGTTGCATGTATGCAGAATGAGACAACAATTAGCATTTACTAATTAGGATTTATAATCAGTGTGTGACTAGCTGCATTGTTTTAGCTTTGTGGGTTTTGAGACCACAGTAACAAGGCTTCAATAAAATGGTATTTTAAGGTATTCTGTCATATCACCTTTTCTAATATCCCCTTTTCATCTTCTTTCTTTGCTGCTTTGCTAGAGATGAAGAGGGTTGTTTTAACCACACCTTTTACTCACCTGCCATAATCATAGGATCATTTAGGTTGGGAAAGACCTTTAAAATCACCATGTCCAACCGTTCCCCTGGCACTGCCAAGCCCACCACTAAACTGTGTCCCCAAGTGCCACTGCACGTTTCTTAAATACCTCCAAGGATGGTGACCCCACCACTTCCATGGGCAGCCTGTTCCCATGCTTGACAACCTTTTCCATGAAGAAATTTTCCCTCATATCCAATCTAGATCCTTCACCAGTTTCACAGCTACAGTGCAGCCAGATAACTCATGTAGGCAAACCCACTCAAACTATGTTTTAATGAGATAGAACTAAGAAAGCTACTAGCAGTGTCACTGTGTAGTACGTGGTCTACAAGTTCTGCCTGTGATTCTCTGTTTGGGTGGTTACCTTAAGCAGAACTCTGTGCAACCACAGCTCCACTGTTAGTGCCACACAAGGTTGCCAGTTCCAGTTTAGCTCAGATTCCCTTGTGGGAGCAGCAGCCACTTCAGCTAATGTATGTGTGAAACCTGCTGTGCAAATGAGGGGGTCAGGAGGAAGGTGAAAGAGGAGCAATGAAGATCACAGAATATGCTGAGTTGGGTCTTTTTTAAGTGTCGAGGAGTCTGTGAGAACTGTTCTGGTAGAGGTAAAAGAAAAAAACAAACAACTTTTTATTTGGGAGCTTTGTTCTAGAAGTTTGTAAAATGACATGAATGTGGGGGAGGCATTTTTATGTTTTAGAGAAATTCTTTCCTCTCTTCCACATACTGCACTGAGCAATCTCTCCCCCTCCACCCTCACCCACTTTAACATTACTATTAATACTCCTCTTTCCATCTGTCTACGGTGAGTTGGAATAAATGAAAATTGCAGCAGGATGAGGTAACTGATATGTTTTATGTCCTCTAGTTTAACCTTCACCTCACTGGTGACATCCATGCCATCACTGCAGCCAACAATCTGGTCGCTGCTGCTATTGACGCACGTATATTCCACGAGCTGACTCAGTCTGACCAGGTACAATCCTTTCTTGTCATGCATTTGACCCCAGCCTGCCTTGGCCAGGCTGTTCTGGGTGTTCCAGCAGTGCTGATAAAGTGCTTGTTTCATTCTGCAAGGCTCTCTACAACCGTTTGGTGCCGTCTGTTAATGGTGTCAGGAAGTTCTCAGACATTCAGATCCGAAGACTACAGGTGAGCTCTTTGCTTTCTTGTTGGTTTCTGGTTCTGTTCCATTTACTCATCCTTCAGGTAGGCAGAGCTACCTTACAGAAACCCTTGTGTTATCCCCTAGGTCATTCTGCTGGCATTTATTTTTTACATAAAGTGTGCAGAAGTGTGGTAACCCTTCATACAGCACAGAAAACAGTGAGATGCAGCCCCGAGGGGAGGAATCATTGATATAACTCTTGTCATAATCACTCTGTGATTAACACAGTGGGAAGAGACAGAGATTAGTGTCCTTTATTAGTGGTGTCAGTTCAGTGTCCTTAATGCAATTTAAGGAAAGACCAGAATCAGTCTCTATACCTAACACACAGTTACAGCTAGAGATTAGTGGTACCCATGGGACAGCTATGTAGATAATGCAGCCCTAAAAAAGGCAATTCATAAAATTCAGCAAAAAGAGAACACAGAGAATTTTCTTTGTCTTACCCAGATTGAGAAAGCAAAGAAAAATGAAAAAAACCCCACCTGTTCTCTACATGGCAAATTTCTCCTCTGCAAAAAAAAAAAAAGAATTTCCAGTTAGATAAGTAGCCCTGTCATTGAATGGCAATCCCTGAACAGCCCACAGCTTCTCTGATCCTTGAAACTTAAGGGCATGTGCAAGTTCACATTGGCTTCTGCAAAAATGAGGATTAGCAGACGAATAGTTTTGCACTGGGCTTGAACCTTGCAGCTAGGAGGACAGACTGGGCCCTGCTGAGCTCCTTCAAGGTACAAGCCTGTTCTGTAGAGTATTCAGGCTGGATTAGTTGGAAGTCAGGAGCAATAGTCACTTAGGAAGGTAAAACTCTGATATATTAATTGGCTATTATGTCTTAACCATTAGAGAATGTGTGGTTTGCTTCCACTGCTGAGCAAGAAATGATGTCACACTGCTTGGTGTTCCTGATGGACTGCTGAGGGAACTCTACCCTAACCACTCTTCTGGTTATTAAATGTCGAGATGTGCACAGGATGCTAATACTCCAGAAAGATGATATCTCTGTCATTGTTGTCGTTTATTTCCTTTTCTAAATGATATGCTTGAAGAGGAAAAGAACAGACTTTCTTCTTCCCTGCTGTTCTCCAGGAGAAAAATACGACTTAACTGTCTAGTTAATTAAAAAAACCTTGCTCGTTCATAAATCAACTGAATCGTTTCCCTCGTGCCTAAGCTTGCACTTGTATCAGGCTTCTTGAGATAATTCTTCTCTCAATTAAGCAACTTGGCAAACTGCCCATCCTCTCAGTGTGTTCAAGATCAGCTTTCTGGGATGCTGACAGCCTTGTGACTGAATTGTTTAATTCCTCCTTTGTGTTGCTTAACCAGCATGCTGAAAGCAAGGGCTTTAAATACGTGCTGCTGTGTGCAGTGACCCCAGGCAAACTAATGAGAAATGGATGTAAGCATGTGAGACTAATGGCAAGAACAAGGCGTGGAAGGAACTGCAGAGTTGTCTCTTACTCTTTCTGTAGGTGCCTTGCACAAGGCTTGGTGACAACCTGCCCTAATGAGCTCCCTTGTCTGCCTTGCCCTTTACGAGCTGGACAGCAGCAAGCTCTGTCCAGTATGTGCTGATATTGATCATCTTATGTTGTGGGCTCTGGGAGAAAGGGCCCCAAAAAGGGGTCCTTATTTCTGAATATGCAGATGCTGCTGCCAAAGCCTCAGTGCTGCAGTAAAAGGTTCATTTCTGTGAATCTTCTCACTATACCTTTGTCTTTTCTTCCCATAGAAACTGGGCATTAACAGAACTGATCCTATGACTTTGACAAAGGAAGAAATAAACTCATTTGTGAGATTGGACATTGACCCAGGCACCATAACATGGCAAAGAGGTACTAGAGACATTAAATGAAAGGAAACGTGTCAAAAGAGACGTTTGCAATTGCAGCTGAAACTGTGTTTCCTGGGAAAATGGGAGAGAGAGCAGAGCTGGCTCCACCTTCCTTAAGTTTGGTGGGGTAGTTGCCTGCAGCTGGGATGCCATTTCTAAATGGCCTAACACAGGGGCTTGAATCTGCTCTGAATTCACAAACATTAAGAGTTTGCTAATGGATGCAAGTTAGTGTTCCTGGATTTGTCAGTCACTGAGAGAGTTGAATTTGGCATCTGTAGCCAACAGCCTTTTTACCTGGCTGCTCTGTGAGTAAGGAGCAGGTTCTGCTCTGGGATTAAACTCAGTTTTAATCTGCCCACTTGCTCTGTTGGGGACTGACAGCAAATGAAGGCCAGATTTTTTAAAAGGTTTTTAAGGATAGTTGAAGGTAAGATCATTCTCTGGTCTGGTAGATTTAATATTTCACTATCAAAAGAATTTTAAAAGTGGACTTTTTTCCTGAGTTAGGCTCCAAAAGTATTGCTTTTTCTTCTTTCTTTTAAAATATAGCGTGAAATGTATTCTCCAGAATTTGCTTCATAGCCTGTAATGAGGCTAAAGTAGTCTGCCTCATGGGAAATACTTCATAAAACACTTGGAATATTTCAAGCTTATAGAAAGACACAGCAAATTTAAACCAGTATTTCATAGTTTGTGTTTCCAAGGTAATTTGACTTAATGGAGCTATGTGAAACAATTCTCACTAAATGATAGCATCTGACCATTTTATCACTTAACTTATAAAGTGATAATTTTGTTTCTTTTTGACTGCAATCATTTCCTGAATTCATATTGGTTAATGATGGTGAAAAATCAATTGTAATAATATTAGCAGTTCTGATTTTCAGAGAAGCTCTGGTCTGGTGGTTAATGCACACAAAGGGATGCAGACTCCCTCTGGATGGCAGTGCAGGGTCTGGTGTATCTGTGGGTATCTTAACTTCATTGCAGTTTTTGTATAAGAATCACGTTGAGAAACACTGCCATTCTTTAGTAGAGGATGGTTGTTCAAACTGCCATCTTCTCTTCATTGGTGACCTGGCTGGGTGTTTGTCACAGGGCTTAGATGTGAATTTATGACTTGGCAATGTGACATCTCACCTCTCTGCATTCCTTGCAGTACTGGATACAAATGACAGGTTCCTTAGGAAAATCACTATTGGACAGTCTGTAACAGAGAAAGGCTTCACACGAACGGTAATTGTTCCCTTTTCTTGCATGTTTCAAAAAGTACTTTGGAAAAGGTGTTTCTAAAGCAAATTTCTGTAACTCCAGCTATTATCTTCTTTTACCTCTATCTTGTTAAAGAGAAAGCAAAAAGTCTTCTCAACAAAACAGTTAAATTTGCTACCACTGCTGTGTTTAGTTTTATTGTCTGTTCCCTCCTTCCTGTTCTCTTCTGAATACTGGCTTCCCGCACTGGGATGACTGTGGTGTAACAGTGGTACACAGGTGCCCTTTCTAAAGATAGTACATGACAGTGGCTCATCTTCACTATTGCAGGTGTTTTTGGGTGGGGTGTATCTGGCCAAAACTAGGCACAGTATCTGAGCTTGTCTAGATTAATTGTATAATCAATAGAGTAAAAGAGGCAATTGGGCTGTGACTCCCCCCTCATCCCTTAAGTAACTGTCAAATTTATAGTTCAAATGAACTGTGCTCAGAAAAGCCTCTTTCTTTTGACTTGAAATGTCCTTAGGGTGCTCAGCTTCCCTAAGGTGGAAGTGTCTGCATTATGTCAGATGAATTCTACCCTTGACTTCCTATAGAATCTGGGTTTTTTGTTGGTGGAGTTTTTTGTCTTTTACTGTATTGTTTAGCATTAATCAGATGAGTTATTAAGCTCAGTGTTCAAAAATAGAATTTGTTAGTGTTGAGTGTTCTTACATGAATCACTAATGTACGTGCCAGGAGAGACATGTAATAGCAACAGAATGAGTAGGTTTTACTTAATTTTGCAGAAAAAGAACCCCCAGTTTAAAATGGCCAAATTAAATGAACTGTGTTCTGAGATCAGTGCTTTGGATTTTTTGTATATTGCATGCCTGTATTTTTTCTTTCCTTTTTTTTTTTTTTTTTTCCTTTTTTTTGTGATGGTGATGATTTTCCTTGTTTCAAGAATTGAACAGAGGTAAGGATTGCTGGGAGGGAATCTTAATGAGCTCACGTCCTTCATTCATCTCTTGCAGGCTCAGTTTGACATCACGGTGAGCAGTGAAATCATGGCAGTCCTAGCACTGGCTGATGGGTTGGATGATATGAAAAAGCGATTTGGCAGAATGGTGGTAGCTTCCAGCAAAAAAGGACAACCAGTTACAGTAGATGACCTTGTAAGAGTCATTGTCATTAAATGCTTTTTCCTCTTATTTCTGAAAGTCCTTGGATTAAAAGGCAGACAGATGCTTCTGTGCAGAAAAAATTTAACATATGGAAGATCAAAGATAAAATCCCAGCCCCTGCAGTTAATAAAGGTTTTTTATTTCAGTGTGCCTGACACCTTATCCAGAGAGGGTGTGTGTGTGACCTGGGCAGGGACAAGGGTCCTGTGTGATGTGCTGTGTGTCAAGTTGAAACTGGCACCACAGGAGTTACGGGGGAAATACGTGGTGGTTTCTGCGTAAAAAGCATGTTTATGAATCAGAAGAACTCAAAATGCATCCTGCTGGCCATCCTGTTTCTTAGGCTCCCTGGAGTGAGGAAAACATTGGGCAGGAACAAAGCCTTGTGCAAATTTAATTACAGACAATGAAATACCTTCTTGTGGGAGTCTGTGAATGCTATAAAAGCCAAAGCCTTTGCAAAAAAGTGTGTGTTCTCTGTAAGGCAGCCTTTGATGAGGGACACAAATATTTAATTTCCAGTGCATGAAATGCTGAATGTCGTAGCACTGGTGGTGCCTGTTACCAGTGTGTAAAGCAGCCCTAAGCAGCAGTTGCAAGCTGCAGCACTGTTCTGCAGCTGTCCCTCCAATAATGGTTAATTCTTGGCAGGTTTGTGGAGTGTGTCAAATAGCACTTTCCCTTCAGCGTGGTTTCAGGGCAATGCCCTGTGTCCCAGGCACTTCTTCCTGACCTGGGTTTCCAGCTGGGTGGGACAGGGCACTAAGGCTTACCCAGCTCTTGCTATCTTGCTGCAGATTTTTGTTTTCTTGTGTTTTGGGAGGATGTGGGAGTGTTGTGTATTTGGGGGGGATGTGTATGTTGTGTAAATCCCTATGTGAGACATTTTTTGGGAATGAGAAAGACCATGTGCCAAAGTTCTGTAGGCAGCTTTGAGATTTTAATTCCTACACCTAGCATGCTGCCAGTTTAACTTAAGTAACTGAGTTAAACCCTTTTTCTGGAAGACAGGAGTCTTACTGCCCATCAGCTGTGTAGGCAGATGGTGCTTGGCTTGGGAGTTGCTTTGACTTTTCTGCAGAGTCCAGGTGATGGAAGTATTTCATCTCAACTTTTTTTAAACTTTTTAAAAATCTAATTATATCTAATTCTGTCCATTCCAACTGCAGAATGGAGGACGGTATCAGACATCCAATTAGACAGTCTCATCTGTTACATGTTTGCACTGATGGCTTGTGTTGTTAGGACCATGTTATACACTCCTCATGCAGGCAGAAATGTGGTGATTGCAGAGACCTGGCTGGGTCCTGCTGCTGTGATCCAACCAATGCCATGACTGTGCTACCAGTAAGGGAAAAAAAATCTGGGAAGAAATGTGGAATCAAAAACTGACTGCAGGTTTTTAGAGATGGGGTGTATCAAAGTGCCGCTGAGTGACTCGGGTCTGAATGTCACCATGGAGATCTCGCTCTGTAGTTTTCAGTATTGTGGAGATGACTGAACTTTAAAGCTTATCCATTAAATGTTAAATAAGCTTTCATGTGGCAAGATTGAAAGTAATGAAACAAAGCAGGGAATGTCTTATAAAGAAATAGTCTTTCATATCTTTGAGTGCTTCAATTCAGTTGAAATTGAAAGGGAAGAAAAAGAGATTATGGGTCAAGGTTTTCATAACTGCTATGAACATTTGGCTCAGGGCTCGTGACTGCAATTTAGTTACTTTTTCAAGTGCTGGGTAATAGCTGGTTTGGTTTCCACTGGACTGTCAGTCACAAAAATGACCAAACCCACATTTTCTCTTCCCAAAGCATATGGGGATGAAATCACAAGGCTTGCGTTGCACAGGAAGCAGAATTCAGCAGAGTATGTGGCTGCACCTGGGAGGAAATACGGGCTCCAGTGTTTGCCTTTCATATCAGCCTGGTTGTTCTTATCAGCACAGGGGTTCACTTTAAAAGTTATTTCTGCACAAGAGACTTGAACGGGATGTAGCAGGTTGTTATGACATTTTAAGGCCAGTATGTAGACAGAGTTGCTAAAAAGAAGGAAGAAAATCCAAGATAAATCCACCAGCAAGATCTAAGAACATTGCTTTGTGCTGGTGAACGGGCTACAGTAAACCATACTTATTGAAAGGTTACTCCCTTGCTGCTCTTATCTGCTAACCTTGCCATAGCATTGAAACATGAATTAGTTGTTCTTTATGCCTTTGCTACGAAGTGATGGCCCAGCAAGGTCACAACCAAGAGGCTGCTCCCACCAGAAGTCACAGATCCTCTTACAGAACTGTAAAGGTCATTTTTCTGCTTTGCCCTGACTAGAGTTAGTTCTATTTTGAGCAACTTCTGGTTCTGGTACCAAAAGCCCACCAGGACATAATCAGAGCCTTGACATTGCACAGGAACCATCTCAAGGTCTTGGTACATCTGGAAGCTGATTGTCCTTTTATGTTTCAGGGAGTGACTGGAGCTCTGGCTGTCTTGATGAAAGACGCTGTTAAGCCAAACCTCATGCAGACACTAGAGGTGAGCACAGATGATTTGCTTCTTGGTTCTGAGAAGACACTTAGAGCAACTGGTCTAGTTCATTCATCACAGTCAGTGTGGGTCTGCTCAGCTCAGAGTTGGGGGTTTACTGTGCTTTCCTGCTCAGGGCTTGGGGAGATGGCTGGGTTCCTTCTAGACCTGCCATTGGCATATGGGATGACCCTGAGGAAATGCACTAAACTTTGCTGTGTCTTTGTTCCGTTGTCTTTAATGTCAAGAAGTGTTTTGGGAATTTAAATGGTGTGGATGAAGGAGAATGGCAAAGAGTTGCTGGGATTTAGCCATCCTTTTCCTAAGCGGATTAATACCTCCACTTGTGGAGATTATAATAATCCTGTTTGCCCTGTAGTCCTTAATGCTGATAACAAATGTCTGATCAGAAGGCTTTAAGATCTGTCTTCTAAAAGTGTTTTTCTTTACTTTCAGGCACCACAGTACTTAGCTCCTGACATGCTTCATATTTGCAAAATTGCACTTTCTGATTTTCTCTTTCTCTCTCTCCCACATCTCCCCTGTTCTAGGGAACACCAGTGTTCGTTCATGCTGGACCTTTTGCCAATATTGCTCATGGGAATTCCTCTGTGTTGGCAGACAAAATAGCACTGAAGCTTGTGGGTAAAGACGGTTTTGTTGGTAAGTGTGTGGAGTGTGGGGTATTTTTATTTGCTTTTTGTGTTGGAGGGAGGGATCTGCCTTTTTTTATCATGACTGTCTTTAGGCTTTTTTTTTTTTTTTTTTTCTTGGAAGAAGATTCTGATTTATATGATCAGAGTATGATATCTCCACCCAGAAATCTTTCACAAACTTCTTTTTATTTCCTATTCTAGTTACAGAAGCAGGATTTGGTGCAGACATAGGCATGGAGAAATTCTTTAATATTAAGTGCCGCTATTCTGGTCTCCGGCCTCATGTGGTGGTGTTGGTTGCTACTGTCCGAGCTCTGAAAATGCACGGGGGAGGACCTGCAGTAAGTACTGGGGAAGGTTTTCAGTAGGCCTGAGGGGCTGTTCCTGTTGTTCTGATCCAGTCACTTAGAACCCCGTGGGGTTTGATCAGCTTGAAATGGTCTTGAAATTCACGGTTGTAAAAGGAATTGATATTTCCCTGTTTGTCAACAGCTTCATTGTAGTATGTTAGAGGTTCATAGCTGCTGGTTTTATTGCCCTAGTGAAGTGTCTGCATGCTGGGCCAAGTGTGACAGTCCCAGAGTCAGTCATGTATTTTATCATGCAGTCTTTTAGTCTTCCTTTTATTTTTTTCTTACAAATAAAAAGGATCAGCATGGAGTAGGATGTTGTATCTTGATACCCATTTAATAAGAATCAAGCACGGGTTGCTGTCATGGATAAAAGTCTAATGGGGCTCCATTTCTTTCCTTTTTTCCACAGGTGACTGCTGGGGTACCTTTGCCGAAGGAATACACAGAAGAGGTAATCTTAAACTGTTGTGACAGTGGACCAGCTAACTGTGGTCATGACATGATGGTGTCATGCAGTGCCTGCCTGGATTACTAGTGTATACAAGCTGTAATGTTTTTTTTTTTTTTATGATGTTACTTTGGCTCTGCTCTTTCAAGCATTTATTGTCCTAGCCAATGTTCAGAGCCTTTTTTTTCCTCCTTAACTCACACAGTTGCTTGTGTGCTCAATTTTTCACAGTAATACCTACTCTGTTTCCCCAACCCTCTCAGTGTGGAGTAATTGCTTGGCTGAAATACTGTCTCTGAAAATATTCAGAGTGCCTCTCTAATTACTCTCTGCTCAGCAGCAGTTTTTGTTTTTATCCCCCCCCTCATTTGCAAGTAAGTGAGGAAAGTGAACTAAAGTCTCACCTTCCATCCTTGTGCCTTGAATGGTTATGTACACTTGGATAATTGATCAGGCTCTTTACATTGCTGCAGCTCTTTCACTTGTGGAGCTACTGTATATATTATCCTTTGCATAGGAAGGGATGAAATGTCTGAATTTCCAGGAATAGTCTCTGATGCTGCAAAATGTAAATATATGTAAACTGAAAGCTGTTGCAACAGACTTCAAATGGATGTCATGAAATTCACTGCTGGTGATATTTAATACATAAAGAGGAATGTGTCAGAGAGAAACTGAGGCTTTACTGTGGGGAGTTAATGAGAACAGTTATTAACTTTTCAAGAATAACAAAAAGTGGTAAAAGGGGGTTACTCTTACCTTGGCTTGATAGCTGAAACCAGTGATCATTAGAAGCAGTCACTCTTTTTCCTATCTTCTGTCCAAGAGCATGCAGTGGTCTGGACTGTTCAGAAAGCAGCAGGGATTTGCCTTTCATTCCTAGGTTTCATTCCTAGTTTGACATTTTTACCATTAGCTTGTGGACTTAGTGGGCTTGGAACAAAAGCTTCCCTGCCCCTGATAAAATATGCTTCCTGCTTGCTGTCTTCTTTATAGAATCTTCAACTGGTGGCAAAAGGCTGCAGCAACCTAAACAAGCAAATCCAGAACGCGCGGATGTTTGGTGTCCCAGTGGTCGTGGCTGTCAATGCTTTCAAGTAAGCGAGCTGGGATGGGGAGGTGGTGCAGGGGTGTAATATTTTGGCACTTCACACACTGTGTTTAACGCAAACTCTTGTTTTCAGGGCTGTTGATGTGTTGTTGGCAGCATTTCCACAGAGTCATAAAACCATAGAATGGCCTGGGTTGGAAAGAACCTTAAAGATCATCCAGTTCCACTCCCCTGCCATGAGTAGGGACACTTTCACTAGACCAGATTGCTCAGAGCCCCATCCAACCTGGCTTGGAACACTTTCAGGAACACTTTCAACACCTGGGCAACCTGTTCCAGTGCCTCAGCACCCTCACAGTAAAGAATTTTTTCCTAGTATCCAGTCTAAACCTACTCTGTCAGTTTGAAACCATTCCCCCATGTCCTGTCGCTACATGCTTTTGTAAGAAGTTTCTCTCCAGCTCTCTTGTAGGCTCCCTTCAGATACTGGAAGGCCACAGTTTTGCATTGTTGGAAAATGCATGAATTGGGCTCTGCATGTTGTACTGCACAGGAAACAACCACTGTGTGGTCTTTTTGTGCAGTAGAAGTACTTTGAGCTATGGTGTTAAAGCTGATGCCAGCCAAGGAGGAGGCTGGGGTGGATAACCCCTGAGCAGCTTTCTGGTAGCTGTGATTCCTTTGGACAGGTTTTGGATCTTGTCAAGAGCAAACTGTATGTGCATTCTGGTACAAACATGCAAACTTCTTCTCTGCAGGACAGATACAAAGGCTGAACTGGCCCTTGTAGTACAACACGCAAAGGAGGCAGGAGCATTCGATGCTGTGGAGTGCACTCACTGGGCAGAGGGAGGGAAAGGAGCCCTGGCCCTGGCCCGAGCTGTTCAGAGAGCATCCCAGGCACCCAGCAACTTCAGGTTCCTCTATAATGTGGAGGTAGGAACTTGCACTATTACAGAGATGCTTTGTTTGTATCAGTTGGTTTCACCAGTTTAAGTTGCTTGGGGCAGTCTAAAAGGCTGCCTGAGAAATTGAGAAGAAACGTGGTGTTAGAATTGTAACATTGACTCCACCAGTCTCAAAGACATAGTCAGTTCTTACTGTTTTGGCTACCCAATGAAGTATTGAAACATGTTTTGAAAACTCTCAAATTACTCTATATTTTGTTCTACAGCAAATGGAATTAAGCCTTATGTCTACATATGGGTGCTTCACAACACGTGTGGAGGATCTGAAACTGCTGTGATGCTGCAGGTCTTTGTACTTTGGCCACACTGATTTGCCTGTCTTTTTTTGTTTTTCTAGCTGCCTATTGTAGATAAGATCAGGCTTATTGCCCAGCAGGTCTATGGAGCAAGAGACATTGAGCTGCTTCCAGAAGCACAGGAGAAAGTTGCCATGTACATTAAGCAGGTGAGTTTTCCACATCACCTGGCAGCAGTGGTGCTTTTCATTTAAAATTATCATAGTAAACAGTGGTGTTCAAGCTGTGTTTGAAGGGAATCCTCACTCAGATTGTGTCCTTGGGAGTCATTAAATGCTGCTGTGGCAGAGGAAGAAGAGGATGTGGGAAAGGAGAAGCTGACTCTGTCTTCTGGTGAAGAAGACAGAACTCATGTGGCCCAGTACCACCCAGGACCCATCTGTGACAGTTTTGGGGAGAAAGGGCAGGAGGATTTAGTGATCTTTCTCTACTATACTCTCCAGTCTTTCAGCATTTAGAGAATTAGGGAATTACAAGTCATTATGCTGGTTTTAAATAGTCTCTGATTATTTTTTCATCTTGTTCCATTGAGATCAAGTTCCACTAATAAGTTTTTGAGTCCATGTGGATTTTTGTCAGTCACAATTACATTGGGGAAAGACTTCTGTGGGTTATACAAGAATTGTGGAAAGTTTTTTAAGTTTTGAACCTGCCATCTGGTTCTTGAATTCGATGTTTTCTGGTTGCTGTGTTGCTTTTGCTCTTCTCTGGCATGACATTGTTGTGAATTTACTGGCTTCTGCATTATTCAAGGTCTTTGAAGAGAAAAGCAATGTGAGGACTGGCAATTCATTGGTTGCAGAGTGCTGTAACCAATTTTCCTTCTGCAGTCCATTTACTACTGGTGTATATAGCTTCTCACTTTCATGCTTCTTGTATATTCCTTTACAAATCCATCAAAATCCCAAAGGCATGTAATTGCCACTTCCTCACGATCTGCAATTGTATTGATCAAACATTTCTAATTAACTGACCTCATCTGAACAGAAGTTTAACTCTGAGCTGTTTAACATTTTGGAAAGAGAGTAGAAAGTAAGTTGGCTATCACGGTTGTATATCCAGCACTTCCATACCATTAATTTTTTCCTCAGCTGGATGTGCTGAGGGACATGGTGGTTCTTTCTTTAGTACTTAATGGGGGATGGGGAGAGAGTTTGAGAAGGAATCGGGATGCAGAATGATCAATAGATCTGACAGGCTGTGGATGAAGCACTTGCTGGGGAATAAAATGTCTGATATTTGCAGAGAATGGCACAACAGAGCAATTACATTTTTGTACTGGAAAAATTACTGGTTTTCCACTTATGTCATTCCTTTTCTTTCTCTTTTCCCAGGGATTTGGAAACCTGCCAATCTGCATGGCTAAAACTCACTTGTCATTGTCTCATGACCCTGAACAAAAAGGAGCACCTACAGGTTTTGTTCTGCCAATCCGAGACATTCGGGCCAGCGTTGGGGCTGGATTCTTGTATCCACTGGTAGGAACGGTATGTGATAGCTGTGGGGTGAGGAAAAAACTTCACGTGCATTCCAGGAATCACTTACTCTTATGTATCTTAAATTAGGAGAGTCCTTGTTATTGACAGTTGGTGTTTTAGCAGTCCAGTGTATCAGATGCCTTAACAGGGGTTTTTCTCAGGGAGGCTGAAATAGAACGTCTGACATGTGAACAATTAGCAAGCCCCTGCTGTATCCCTCAGGTCCTACATCTCTCTTTTGCTCGATTTTGAGAAAAGGGTGAGCTCTGTAGTTAGTGAATTCTAGGAACAGCAGTCTGGTAGAGGGAGGAATCCTTGGCCCACCTGGTTGCTGTTGTGACTTTGCATTCCTGGTGAAAGCACTTTGCAGGTGACCTCTGTGTACACCTGTGGATCAGGGCAGAACAAGGCAACCCTTCCTAAGGTTACAGAGCAGATGCCTCTGGATGAGACACCCCCAAAGCAAAGCTGACCTTTGCTATCAATCATTTATCAGGCTCCCCTCCTCTTCTCATGGTTTTGCTGACCATCTGTTTGCTGTTCAGCCTGCAACAATTCCAACAACTCATTTCACTGTGCCCTTGAGTTTCTAGTTTCTGTTCTTTGATGGGATTGGCATAATGTCAGCTGAGAGGGGAGAGAGTAGCAACAATGGAAACAGGATCCTGGAACAGCTTTGATATGAATTGCCTGGCAGAAAGAGGAGCTATCTGCAAAATGAACTCACATTCAGGTTTGCATCTGTAGAAACAGCACTACGATGAAAGGATCCACTGGAAATCTTACCTGGGGAATCCCTTCTGGGCAAATGTTGAGTAACTAGTTAGATTACCTTAGGGAATGAGGCAGTTGGAGCAAGCAGCTCTTTTTCTTGTTTATTAGGCCCGAACCTTTTTCTGAAGTCTTTATGGCAACGTGTTTGTTATAATAAAGTCTCAAAAGCATTAGGGGTGCATGATTCAGTTGATGAAGTTTGCTGATTTAAGAGTTGGATTCTCTCTTCCTTCAAATGCTAGCTAGAGCCAAATATTGGCTGCCTTTTTCTTTTAATTCTGTTTTTTAAAAAAAAATGGTAGTTAAGGTTTCCAGATTGCCCAGCATAAATAAAGTAACCACATCCTGATTAAATTCTGGCTCATCCATGTTCTAAAGACTAATGTATGTTTTGGGATAGAATGAAAGATAGCATGCCTGTTCCTGTTATAAATGGCATTTTTTGCAAGCCAAGATTTAGTCCAAACAATGATTTATTTTATTATTTATTTCATAAGCATTGGAGAAGGAAAGAGTACACTGCATTAATGAGTAAACAAGAGAGATGTTTTCAGACATTAAAACTAAGATTTTGGCTCTTTTTCTGATGTCTTCAGTTTCTATGGAGTTGGACTTTTTCCTTTCTGCTCCCTTACCAGTTTGCTAATGTTTTCTTGGCCATGTAGCGAATCATGGTGTTAATTCTGCCAGAGTTAACAGTAAGTCTTCTGGCTGGGACATGATCAGTCTTCTGTGGTGTCTAAAACCCAAGGAATGGATGGCCTTTCGAGAAGGGGATGTGTTAGCCTCAGAATAAATTTTTGGCAGCAGCCATTGAACTGTGAGCTGAAAATGCAACAAATACGTAGCTCTATGCAGAAGCTTTTAGGATAAATGTGAGGTGAAGTTAATCACCGGTGTGTGCCTATTCTTGTTATCTGAAGTTAATCACAAAGGCATGTCACATTTATTTTTTTCTCAGCTTCTGAGTTTTGGATTTTTTCCTTTCTGGCTCAAAGTTGAAAGTGTTGTACTTCAATAAAATACTTTGAGCTTTTAAAGGAAGTTTCAAAGGTTATCTGGATTTACCTTGAAATAAATAATTGGACTCAGATTGATTTGGTTTCTTTTCTGGTGCTGCTGCTGAACTGAAAACAATTCCTTTATTCAGCTCTGGTTTTTTAAATCCTAAATGGCATTTATTTTGAAAGATCCACAAGGGCAACAAATAATATATGTTTAATTGGTATTAGTTTTATTTGAAATCTTGCAAGTGGTTTGAGTATACCCATGTGGGCTATGTTTTTCTTGTAAGTAAATAGTGTGAATTGCCCTGTGTTCTTTTTGAGCCCATGTGGTATTAAAGGGGAGGAGGATAAAGGAGGAAAAAGTTCATTCCTTCAGCTCTGAAAATAACTGAGTGCATGAAGCATTGTAGACATTTGTACAGAAAATTAGTAGCCTGGATGGAAATTATTCTGCACTGCATGGAAATTTGGGTTTTAAGCAGTCTGCCTTTAAGTAATAGATAGCAGAGTAGCCACTGTGGGCTGCCCTGTGGATAGGAAAGGAGGGAAAATTGACTGTTCATTTCAAAATAGAAAGTGCAAGGAATGGCAAAGTCAGGCACATTTTCTGCACCTCCTACTCTATTGAATGTCACTCTCTCAGCTCCTGCTGTGGCCCTCTGAATCTGGAGGTGGAGATCTGCAAAGCTCCATGATTCTTCAGCGGTACATAAATAAATAGGAAGCTTCTTGCTCTTTGTGGCCAGAGACTGGGAGCTGAGAACAGGAAAACCCCTGTGGGCACTTTGAACCTCTTAATACTTTCTTGAGAGGTTCTTGAGAGCAAAACATTCATACAGCTGAGCACAAAGACAAGGAATGGGGGTCCTTTCTGTGACCCCCCGCTTCTCTGTCTGGGAAGGCAGTGGCTCTCACAAAAAGCTAGTGCAGCCCTAGAATTCATTACAAAGAGGAGACTTTAAGTGATTTTTACCTCTGCATAAGCCATGAAAGACTTGCCATGGTACAGCACATGTGGGACTGATGTTAGCACTTGTAAATGGCTTAGGGAAATGGGCTGGGACTCCAAAAGCTCCCTGAACAGTTCTGAGAACTGCAGAAAAGGCCTCACCAACAGAGCTTTGCCTCCTTGCTGCTTAGCTTATTATCAAAAGGAAGATGGGGAGGTAATTTGATTAGTGTGCAAAATACTTGCTCAGGGAGAAAATGCCAGGTTGCCAAAGAGATCTTTAATCTAATGGAGACAGGCATAACAATACTGACTGTGAAAGCTGAGGCAGGGTGATGCAGACAGAAAATGAGACCTTTCAAGTTCTCCCTTTTTATAAAAGCACTTAATGACCACTGACACAAACTACCAAACATGGTCACAAGTTGTCCACCTTTGCAGAGCCTCCGTGTTCAGCCTGTGTGTGCTGCTGGGCTAAATGCTGAGTATGGGGAGGGGAAATGCTGTCAGCTGCAAGAATAAATCAGGCCAAGTGTAGTTCCTGCCAGCCTTGTGTTCTGCATCCCTGAAACTGGGTGCTCGGCAGTGGGACAAGTGGAGGGGACTGGCCTGAGGCAGTAGTGCTGGCAGCTGCTGTGTGAGCTTCAGTTCTGCCCCTGCACAGCCCTTTTGAGCATGTTCCAGTCAGAACTGACTTCTTCATCTCTGTTTAAGCTTTATCCCAGTTTAGAAAAAACAAAACAAACCCCAAACTATTTAAACTGTCTTCTCAACAGTAATTATTCCTAATTATTTAGCACGTCTAGTTCTAGACTCTCAAAGAATTGTAATCAACTGAGACTCTACAGTTGGCAAAGTTGTATTAAAAATTGTATCCTCACTTTAGTACCCAGACAACTGCTAGAAGTAATTGTCTCATCACAGCAAAGTCCATGAACACTCCTCCAACAGTGAACTGGTCAGCTAGATAGCCAAGAACTTAGCCAAATCTTGGGCTCAGTCACTTGCAGCTGCAGAAACCAAACTTAAGCCTCGTCATAAAAAGCAAAAACTTTGTATCTGTCTACTGAGCCAGGAGTTCCTGATTCTCATGGGGTGCTTCAAAATGGTCCATGACCATCATTTTCTGGTCTGTTCGTGTACAAGGAGCTGCATTGGCTGTTGCCATCAAAGTCTTCAATCTTGGATCTTGTGCACAAAATGCTGCTGCTGCCATTTTAACATTTTGTCTCTTGTTGTTCAGATGAGCACTATGCCAGGACTTCCTACAAGACCCTGCTTCTATGATATAGACTTGGACCCAGTGTCAGGAGGAGTTACTGGGCTCTTCTGAAAGGAATGATTAACCAAAGGTCAGTGCCTTCTTGAAGGCCTTCAATATTTGGGCTTTATTTTACCAAAAATCTTGAGATAATGGAGTTAAGCCAATCCTATATTATGCCATATGTTTGCAAATGACATTCGATTGTAATTCAGCCTGAAAATTGCCCGCAGTACTATATAATAGTAATTAAATTTTATTTTTGTTTTTAGCTCCCAGAAGAACACCTGATGAGTCATGTAAATGGAACTGTGCTTTGATCTTTTTTTTTAAGTCAGAACAAGATATGAGTGAGAATATAATGCAAGAAGTGACTGGAAGGAGGAGTGCTGAAGAACCCACCACTAACTTTTAATCTGTAGTAATTTTTAAACTGCTGTATTCCAAGCTAGCTGACACTGAGCATATAAAGCATACTTCCTCTACAGACCTCCCGCTTCATAATTGTAACTGAAGCAGAATACAGAAGCTTGGGTTTAATGACCTCTTTTGATTCAGTGACATGATTTTAATAATTAAAAATCCTAAAGCTGGAGCTGTTTGAAACAGTCTTGGGACTTAATTGTCTTAACCATCGGGGTTTTGCAGCGTATATTATCTTCAAAAGTCTTGTTGGCTGCCGTTTCCCATTTGCTATGCGGAATTCTCTGTTCCACTTCTCGCACTACTGGAGAACCTGCTGTGCCCTGACACTGCACCAGTGTCATCTCAAAGGAGCAAGGAGGAATCCCTTTGCTTCCCAGCACCCTCCAGAAGTGCTTACCCTGGCTTCTGCTGTGAATTATTCCTGCAGGCACCTGAGCCACATCAGATACCCCAAGCCCAGCTGTGACTACTGTACTCTTCTGTCAATGGAATGAAACCTCTGGATATCAGATCTGGAGGGACTTGGTCTCTGGCCCATATCTGTGGCTTCTACCACATGTGTCTTTTGAACCATTTTCTGCTCAACCATAAGTTGCAGTTACACCATTGACAAGCCTTGTTTCTGAAGGTACCTTTTTGGTCAATAGAGACAACATGAATAGTGATCAAGGGACTTGTAGCAGGTTTTGTCAGCAGGCCAAAAATCATTTTGTAACATGAAGATAGCGTTGCTGCCAATTTTTTAACACAATTTTTTAATACAAATAAACTGGCAAATGCTTCAAGTGCTTTTTGGATTTTAATGTATGCACTGAGATTACTGAATTAGAATTTATTTCTGTGATTAACTGCACACAACAGCAATCCTTGTATTGACAAGTAGGAGTGATTATTGCAGTAATAAGTAGCCTGCAATGCACCAGGGTGTGTGTATTTTAATCTGGTTTCCTTCCCTAGATGATGTATGTTGTCTGTAGGAAATAAACTACCTGAATTATTCTGTGAATGTGAGATACTTGCAGCTGCCTGCAGAATATCTGAATTAAGAGTCGTGAGGCCCATCTGCTTGTATCAGAACTGAATCTAAAAACATTCCAAATTTGGTGAGAGCTGGGAGGATCAGGATGTAGGTGTGCACCAACGTAGGTAGCACACAGACATTGTGTGTGAATATAAATATATATATATATGGTATAGGGAGGGGAAGAGAGATCTATATCTCTTCAGTTATTCAGGAGGGGAGAATAATTATATAAAAGTTACCTGGTTGTGACACAAGCAGACAGAACACTTCAAATAGTCAAAAGAGCATTTGAGATGCGTTCACAGCCTCCTAAAATGTTCCTTTGGGTATTACCCAGCCAAGGATTTCCTGGCAGCCAGGAGAGCAGGCTCAATCCTCTTGCAGGGGGTCAGGAGGGGTTCTCCCATTGCTGCCCAGCCTCCCTGCCTGGCTGAGGGTGCCTCTTCACCTGCAGCTCCTGGGCCCAGCCTTCCCTGGAAGCAGGGTGCCAGAGCGGATGCTGCCAAGTCTGCTGTCAGTTCCTACATTTAATCTTCCCTGCTACACTGCTTTCCTGCGAGTGCTCTGTGTTCCACCTTCATCTTATGCTTATGAAAGATGGGATAAGTGCAAATTTATGCTAAGATTAGCCTCCTTTTAGTTTAGCATGAGATCATAGCCATGTGCTTGAGAGAGATGGTTCAAGAGGTTGCTGGTCCCCCTCCTGCAGTGAGGCACAGCGCCGGATCAAGCACGAGCTGTTGAAGGGTTTGCTACACAACAACAAAGCACAAGGGCCAAAAAATAGCCCCAAGCACCTCCAGAGATTAATGGGGAATATTTTCCAGCCTGCACTTCCAACCTCTATCTTCTCTTGCAGGATGGATACATAAATAGGTTATTTTTTTAACACTCTGCTTTGCAGCTAAGGGTGCCAGCTAGGTTTTGTCCTATCAAATAGGACACAGAGGACATTTAATTTCTGCTAGCTAAGTACTAGATGGTTCTCTTCTCTTCCTGTTGCTTAGAGAAAAAACTAATTATGTACAAATTTGTTCTCTGTGGGCTATTTGTGGGCCTGGTCCTTAGCTGGTATTATGGCCATCGTCCCCCAAGCTGTGCTGTTGTGAGAGCGCTGCATCACATCCTGTAAGAAATAACACAGGTTTATGTTTTTAAGTGCTGCTGGGGACAAGAAAGAGGAGAAGGTGCTGCTTGGTTGACTTGTTGCATGTCACCAGTACCACAGATAGAAAACAGGATCCAGCTGGGCCAGGATCTTCTGTCCAGTTTACCCAGCTTCTGACCCGATCCTTAGCTTGCCACAGACCCTGTCTTTTATTTCCCTTGCACCACAGCTGTTGGTGCTACCATCTGCCCCTGGAGCATCAGGAATAATTGGATTCCATGCAAAGTGCTCCCAAGGGGATTCATGGCAGCTTGCCTCCATCACACCACGCCTCACATTAGCCATCCTCGTTGTCTGCTTCCCTCCCTCCTGCCTCCAACTGCAACGAGGGAAAAGCTCCTTGCATTGAAGGGCCTTACTTGGCTTTAATAAAGAAGTGGATTGTAATTAGAACCCACCACCCACCTCAGGAGAGAAGCTGTTTCCAAATGAAGTTTATTATCCTGAGTGAATGCGAGCAAACACATCTCAGAGGGGAGCTTTTAAAAAAGGCAATTCCTTATGATGCTTGATGCACTTTTTCTGCCCTCCTGGCTGGCATTTCAGCCCAACTAACCCATTTTGTACCTTTTTTCCCGTGAAGAAGCCAAGGAGGGGGGGAGGCCATGTGTGTTTTTCTAAGCTTGGCCTACACTGGAAGCCACTTGCAAGTTCAAAGTGCTGCTTTGCTCAGTTTCTCGTGTGCAAACACGCTGTGAAGTAGTTAATGTCTATAAAACCTTTGTGGGCGTCAGCTCCCCGTGGAGATGAACGGGGACGTTCAGGCATCTCAACTACAGTTTCCTGTAGTTCATCAGCTGCACTGGGTAGTCCTTTTTCTGGAGGCTCTCCCATCAATCATCACAGCTGGAGACGTGATTTTTTTAAGTCAGATCTCAGCTGCTTTGGAGAGAAGAAAGGCTCCTATCAAAGAGGCACTTTCTCTGGTGTTTTCGGCATGGATTAGTTTGAAGCCAAGAGCTGGCCGTCCTTACCTCCACCTCCAAAGGTGTAGCTCCTGCAGCAGCCCCAACAGTGAGTGCTGAAAGCTGTGAAGGTTTCAGGTGGGACACAAAAAACAGCTGCCAAGAGCAAGACCCCCTCCCTTCCCACAGAGCCAGGAAAAACCCGGCGGTCCCTCCTCCCTGCGGGCTGTGCTCCGAGCTCCCTTACAGTGCCTCCTGCTGCCATTGGGATCCAAACTACCAACCGCAGCTCGATTTCTGGGAGGACCTTTACCTCCAGTTGAAGTTCGTGCTTTTCGTGTCTGCAGCNCTCCGCCTCGGGGGGACCCGCGGGGGCGGCGACACGGGCGGGGGCCGGGGGCCGCCCCCGCGGGCGCTGCCCTCGGAGCCCCCCGTGCCCTCGGAGGGGTCCGGCTGTGGGGGGCTCCCCGTGCTCGGGCGGGGGAGCGGCGCTGCCGGGCGGGTCCTGCTGCGCACCCGCGAACGCCCCCAAAACTTCCCGGGCGCGGGGGCGGCGGAGCCGGGCTGCGGGATGCGCTCGGGGCACCACCGGCTGCTGCGGGTGCGCGCTCACANGCCAAGAGCTGGCCGTCCTTACCTCCACCTCCAAAGGTGTAGCTCCTGCAGCAGCCCCAACAGTGAGTGCTGAAAGCTGTGAAGGTTTCAGGTGGGACACAAAAAACAGCTGCCAAGAGCAAGACCCCCTCCCTTCCCACAGAGCCAGGAAAAACCCGGCGGTCCCTCCTCCCTACGGGCTGTGCTCCGAGCTCCCTTACAGTGCCTCCTGCTGCCATTGGGATCCAAACTACCAACCGCAGCTCGATTTCTGGGAGGACCTTTACCTCCAGTTGAAGTTCGTGCTTTTCGTGTCTGCAGCTGCTGTGCACAGCCTGGGAGGGGACGGAAGGTTACTCCGCCAGCGGGCGAGGGCTCCTGCTCCACAAGGAGGGATGCTACCCGCCAGAAGAGCGCTGCTATCCCGCTACAGGGCGGGATGCTACCCCGCGAGGAGAAAGGGATGCTGATCTGCGCGCAGGAAGAGAGCTGCTTTCCCACAGGAGGAGAGAGGCGGCGAGCAGGTGCCGGCAGAGCCGGGCCGGGGCGGGGGGCGGGCCGGGGGCTGGCG